>CM029381.1:20017614-20156876 GCA_017165825.1 Hepsetus odoe | reverse complement strand
TTTTTTTTTTTTTTTTTTTTTTCACACAACTCATGTGTGAGCAAATTATTTGCATGTTCACAAAAGAAAATGATGATGGCTGTAATGAGGCAAAATTACAAAAAGGCTATGCAAATGCTGGGGTCTGCTTTTCTCTCTCAGAACTATGCTGTCTCTCTTCATTCTTTAATCCGACAGAGTGCAGGAATAAAACAGCTACTCCCATTTAATGGAGAATCTTGTAATCATGAAATGTTGCCTACTGCTGATTTTTTTCACCCTCATGAAATTGCTTGGGCGTATTTGTAGACTTCCTCTTAACGTTTAGGCTCTTTTTGTTTGTTTATTCCTTTTTGTTCCAAAAAAAAAAAAAGAAAAACTAAATGCTACAGTGTACAGAAAAAGAGAGAGACTTCAATACGAGCATAATGACAGATGGAGATTAGACATGATTGCCAGGAGAATTGTGAGGCGAGAGAAAGAGAGTAGAGAGTAGAGAGAAGGAGAGAAAGAGAGAGAGTAGAGAGATTGTACAAGGACGAATGCCAGTGCCATTTCAATTTTACCATGCACTTTGCGCCCTGTCACGCCTCCATGGTAACAACAAGCACAGCAATCGAAAAGATGCATGAGGAGGCGGTAAATTTACGAAGAGCTGGAAAAAAGTGACTTTGCAACTTCCCATTACAAAAGAACATGCCACTAATGCAGAAGATGAGAAGCTAAAGGGTAAAAAGAACAAAAAAAACAGACAAGAAAGAAAAGGAAAGTTCCCTTAAACCACAACCAAAAACCACAGCAGGTAGATTCATCTGCTGAAGGAGAGTAATTGAGACATGTGGCCTTTAGGGGACATTTCTGAGATGGAGGAGCAGTTTCATTGAGGCAACTGAGCCTCCGTTTTCAGCTTGCCATCATTTATACTGATGAATGACAGTGATGCAGTGCTTTCATAAAACAGCATGCGCTATCAAATCCAGTTTAATTGGGCAGCACGGGGCGCTGTGAAGACTGTCTGTGAAAAGCCTTGACCGCAACCCCCACAGGTTGAGCAGACGGAAGCAGATTTTCTTAAATTGGTCCAGGAATTGTGCTTACTAGAGAATTCTTCCTTTAAACAGCGAAATCTTATAACAACACCACTTTGCAATGCGACTTATTGCACCTTTTTCTGACAGGCCAGGAAAGATGGATGGATTTGTTACTCAACAGAAGAGGGGAAATAAGTCACCTTGAACTTTCCGATACCCGTTGTTTTCAAAGTTGGGAGTCTGAGCTCCCACATCCGATTGAAATTTCTTCAATCTGTTTTGCAGAGAGGGAACAAACCTAATAGGATTTTGTAATTAGGAGTTTAATTTATTAATTATCATTGCAGGTCTGCTGGAATGGGACGTTGTGCTTGTTATACGGTAATTGCTCGCAGTTTAGGTCTATTTCACAGCTGAGCAGACAACTAAACCCACTGGCACGCTTGCCATGCCCTCGCACTGGTTAAAGCTGTGCTGCTGATTGGTGAGGATTAGTAGCTCGGCGTGATGCTCATGACTTCAGACTAGTAGAGAGAATATTAACCTTTTAAACGTCCAGGCTTCTCCATCGGTTTTCATTTTTCTATTCCAGGAGTTCTTTAAAGTGGTAATGTACTTATGATGGTTTTATGATGTAATAAAATCCCAAACAAACACTGAATAATACACACATAAATGTTGAAAAATGATTTACGCACAAATCAATACACTTTTGCAGTACACTTTCAGCATGTCATGACTGGAAATTGAACCCAGAACCTTCACAGTGAGGAGAGCTCTAAAATTTCATTTTTTTACATGCAGATGTTTTATTTTTGTTTTCTGTTAGTTTTGCATATGACTTTATTAAAACCTTTTGAAGTCACTCATAAAAAGTGTCTTTAAAAGGATTTAAATAAGGTTCTGGGGGCAGCGGTGGCCTCGTGGTTAGGGAGTTGCATTGTGGGTTTGATTGGCCACCAGTAGGTTGCCCTGAGGTACCCTTGAGCAAGGTACCCTTCCTGTCACTGCTCCCCGGGTGCTTTCAATAGCTGCCCACTGCTGCACGGTGTTTGTGTGCATGGGTTTAATGCAGAGGTCCAGTTTCGTTGTGGTTCACGTGTGCTGTGCTGTGACCTCGCAATGACAAGGGTTGTCACTTTCACTTTCTTAAAGGTTTAAATCAGTGGTTCTCATACTGATCTTCCTGGTGTTCCTTGTTGTGCTCTTTCAATACTTTTCTGAATTGATTTGCAGACAGTGTGCAGACTGCCTGGAGTTCCCTGGGGCCCAGTCTGAGATTCACTCATTTCAAGAATATTCAGATCATTTAAATGTTCTATACCATTCCAATGGTTCTTTCTAGTATTGTAAGAAGAGCTTCCTCAGAAAGGTACTTCACACTCACATCTCAAAAATGTACTCTAAACAACCATCAATAAATCTTTATAAATGAGTGAGTGGGTGAGTGAGCGAGTGGATGAGTGAATGAGTGAGTGAGTGAGTGAGCGAGTGGGTGAGTGAATGAGTGAATGAGTGAGTGAGTGAGTGAGTGGTTGAGTGAGTGAGTGAGAGAGTGAGTGTGTGTGAGTGAATGAGTGAGTGAGTGAGTGAGTGAGTGTGTGAGTGAATGAGTGAGTGAGTGAGAGAGTGAGTGTGTGAGTGGTTGAGTGAGTGAGTGAGTGAGCGAGTGAGAGAGTGAGTGTGTGAGTGAATGAGTGAGTGAGTGAGTTTGCTAAGCATCTTATACTGAATATATAGGCTCATGCACTGAAAAGTAATGCTTTTTCTCAAAGGAGAAAAAAATCCATGAATTAATTTTAAAATAGACAAAGAGTATCAGCAGTAATTAAATTCAATTAATTAAATAAACCCCCACATAGTACACATTTTATTTGCATCCTCATGTGTAAGGGTTGGGAATGAACAAACCTGTGTACTGTCTGAGGAGCTTGAGAAATAGCTGGAGAAGGATAAGATGGGACTTTTATTGTGTTTCCTGCAGAACAGGAGGGAATTTTTGGCGATTGAGAGCTAGAGTACTCCTCACGGGGTTCATTTTCAGTAAATGACTTAATTACTTAATTTTAATACACTGTCTCTATCATCAATGAATCCATTAAGGCATGTTTTTCTCTTTGTAAACGAGTAGAATATCTGATTTACTTATTTGTTTAAAACAACCACGCCCACTCAGTGTGTGGCCAACCTTATTCTTATCACTATCTAGCAAGGAACCATTTAAGCAGTCACCACGTAATTCAAAGGTTCTAAACTACACTTGAATAAACCTGTCCATAACGGTTCTACATAACTGAAAGATTTCCTTTAGCAAAATGAAAAATTCTCTGAAAAATATACAGGTTCTAGATCATTTTTTTATATTAGGTTTTTCCTTATGCTCCAACCAAATTGTGCATTTAATTAATTGTGACTATTCTTGTCATTGTGAGAACACACAGTGAACCGCAAGGAAACTGGACCTCTGCATTTAACCCATGCACACACCATGCAGCAGGGGGCAGCTATGAAAGTGCCCGGGGAGCAGTGACGGGGACGGTACCTTGCTCAGGGGTACCTCAGGGCAACCTACTGGTAAGGGCTTTGAACCCACAACTCCCTAAACCCTAGGCCACCGCTGCCCAAATGCTCCAAACAGGAGCCGTTTAAGAGCCATTTATTTTGGGACTCTTCTAAAATGGTTTGCTCAAGCTGACGATAATAGCTCTGGTATTCTCTCCTATTCTTTCCTTTCCCAGCCATTGATATTGCAAAGAAGTGCCAGCATAACAATGACATAGCAACAAAAAAGCAGAGGGAAAACTGATATGCCTGGCTAAATGCTCTTCTGCCTAAGCTGACAGGCATATCCAAAGCTGAATGCTTCACTTAAATAAGAAGAGACCAACAAGAAAGAATCTTCCATCCATAGCTCAAGCCTGCCATCTTCCAAAATGAGACTTAATGGTTCCAGAAAATTTATTTCCAGCTGATGCAATACAGTATGTTTTGTCACCAATACACACCAAAACCGCAGACTACCTTGGAAATATTACAAAGCTGAATAGCAAAATAAGCCTTGTATGCTTGAATGCTGATCTACTTGGACGTCTGGTATCCACCCCTATAGTGGCGACGCGATTAAATAATAGCCATCATTAACCAAAGGCAAGGCTCCAGAACTCAAATGATGTATTTTCTGAGATCAATACAGCCACTCTTATCAATAGAGCCTTTGCCTCCATTAGTAATAGGCGCATAAAGAGAGATTTGCTAAATGAAATTTCAAATTGAGCCAAAATGATAATGGAGCATCTATTGCTTTAACCAACTCAAGAATGCTCGACAACAAATTGAATTGAAATGGCAGCACAACAAAAGACCCCTTCAAACAAGGCAGCGAGAGAAAAAAGGGACTAAACATGAAGACAGCCATTTGAGGACAACAGGCGGATAAATGGGGGACTTTTGGTTTGATCCAAATGATGATGGCTGGCATAATGCAGGGATGGGCTCCTTTGCCATGAGGAAATTAAACAGGCTCATATTCAACCAGCATATTTCCTTATTAAAAGCACAGAGAAGAGTGAATATCTGCTGTCTGTTGTTGTAATTGGAAGCACAGGGACTCCTTTATCCTATTACCATTTTTGTGGATGGAAAAGTGTTCATGTTGACACATTTCTTTGTCTGGGCATGAAATTGTTCCCAGGCAGAATCCACACTGAGAATATTATATTAGCATAAAAAATGTATTTTAAAAAGTAAATGAAATAGTAGATGAAGTCTCAAAGGAATTTTTTAAAGGAATTAAAAGCAAACATGATTGCAGGTTTGGGAGTGCACATATTGGTTTATTCCCCCAAAAAATCAGTTCAACAGCAAAACTGATAAAACAGAACCAGTGATGGGACTGCTTTTCACCCACACGTGCAGCAGGGGGTAGCTATTTAAAGCAGCCAGGGAGCAATGATGGGGACGATACCTTGCTCAAGGGTACCTCAGGGCATCCTACTGGTCTGGGATTTGAACCCACAACCTTCCAACCTTGGGGCCAACTCCTGAACCACCAGGCCACCGCTGCACCTTTGCGCAGTATATTTGACTAAACTGAAATAACCACATAAAGGAATTACTCACTCATTTTCATAGCCACTTGTCCGGCTATGTTATGGCTGCTGGGGTTATTGGAGGCTTTCTCGGCTCTCACAGGGTGAAAGGTGGGGAAACACCAGGACAGGCAGCCAGTCCATTAGAGGGCAGACAGACAGATAAACACACTCACACACACACCTACAGGCAATTTAGCATCTTCAATCCACCTGATGTGCATGTTTTTGGATGGTGGGAGGAAATCGGAACTCAGAAATGTGTAGAACATGCAAACCACACACAGAAAGGACCCGGACCGTCCCGCCTGGGAATCAGACCCAGGACCTTCTCGCTGTGCCACCCATAAAGGAATTAGTTATTGATAATACTTACTACTTCACTTATTTCTGTGAAGATATTAATTCACTGGACAGACTTAATTTATATCTTATAGAAAGTAATCTGCATTCTCATTACATTACTTTTGTGTTACTTTCTAATCTTTAAATGTACTAGCCGTACTAACAGTACAAGGGAAAACCCAAAAGTTCATTTCAGCACTTTAGAAACTCACTTTCACAAACAGCCAATCAAATCACTTCTGTTACCTTACTCTGCTCTGCAGCCAGTCATGCTTGATTAAAATGATGAATTTGGTTAATGATGACTGAAACTAGGGAGCAGAATCCGCTCAGAACACAATCCCTCAAAATAAAATCTCCAAGAATAAAACATAAAGCTGTTTCTAAATTCAAATCAAGTCTGGCCTGTTCTGTTGCGGTTGGGCCTGTTTTGCAAGCGGCACCACATCAAGTCTGTGCTCTCTCAGGCATGAGGAGAAAAAGGATGCTCACCTTGGAGCCACACAGACAGAGAGAGAAAATGAGGGAGTGAAGGAGGCAGTAGAAGTAGAAGTAGAAGAAGAAGAAGTATTAATTGTGCCAAATATCAATTCTCAACAACCAAATAAAATGTGATATTCACTGGTGCTGGTGGTTTTACTGAGCTGTCACAGGGATTCCCAGCCAACGTGAACCAAGTCCTCACGGATCAGTACCACATATGTTAACACAAAACTTGTCTTTTTTTGTTTTTTTTTACAGTGAAATCAGTTTTCATTTGATAAAAAACATAGTTCTGTGATTATTCTAGCCATGTTCAAGCTGTGAGAGTAATTAGAGAGTATATTATTACCAAAAAATCACAATTTGATCATCTAGGGGCAGCGGTGGCCTAGTGGTTAGGGACTAGCCCCCAGGATTGGAAGGGGAGCAAGGTACTGTCCCCATCACTGCTCCCTGGGTGCTTTAAATAGCTGCCCCCTGCTGCACGGTGTGTGGGAGAAATGCAGGGGAAGCTTTTTGTTGTATCTCACTGTGCCGTTTTTCGCAATGGCAATTAATCACTTTCACTTACTTATGATGCGTTTCATCAATCAGGTTTAGCCAAAAATAAGGAAAATAAAAAAAGCTCAGAAAATTGTGATAAACAAGTTTTATTAATGCCAACCTCTTCACCAAGGTAACCCTTTGTGTCATGGATAAAGATGTGGGACAAAAATATCTTCAGTGCTTAGCAAATATAAATGAATTAGCCTTGCTTTTCCAAGAGCTGTAGAGTTGAAATGAGAAGAACTTGTTATGCATAGACGGCCACCCATGCTTGCTAGATGACTAGATCATTCAGTTTTCATTAGTGTTGCTCTTGCATCCCTTAATGTAATGTTAGTGTTCAGTTTGGTAATGGAAGGCTTTTTGTCTGAGCTTGGTAATTATTAAATAAGCGATAATGGATGGAGTTAGGGTAGCAGAAATAAAGCCTATGCGAGGTGGTAATGGGCTCTTGTTGTTTTATGGAAGATGAAAACGTGTTTTAAAGGTCTGATGCGAGCAGTAGGCATGCTAGTGAATTCGGTCTGTTATATGACCACGTTGTACATTAAAAGCGGACATTATTTAAACACTATTGACCGCAAATGCAGAAAGTAAACCATGATTTGGTATTTTTGCCAGGAGAAATTTCTCAACTCTCTTTCCCAGAATACCCCCCCCCCCCACACACACACACACTCTCCTAAATATGTTGCCTCACCCCTCACTAGCAGTGATGGAAATACACATATTCCTTTCTTAAGTAGAAGTAGAGATACTTGAAACTTGATACTTGAAACAGCTACAGAAACAGCATATTCTGTGTAATATATACAGTCATTTGAAAAAGTTTGGGAACCCCTCTTAATTCTTTGGATTTTTGTTTTGTTTCATTGGCTGAGCTTTCAAAGTAGCACCTTCTTATATATGACATGCCTTATGGAAACAGTAGTATATCAGCAGTGGCATTAAGTTAATTGGATTAACAGAAAATATGCAATATGCATCATAACAAAATTAGACAGGTGCATAAATTTGGGCACCCCAACAGAGATATTACATCAATACTTAGTTGAGCCTCCTTTTGCAAATATAACAGCCTCTTGACGCCTCCTATAGCCTTAGATGAGTCTGGATTCTGGATGGAGCTATTTTTGACCATTCTTCCAAACAAAATCTCTCCAGTTCAGTTAGATCTGATGGCTGCCAGGCACGGACAGCCTGCTTCAAATCATCCCAAAGATTTTCGATGATATTCAAGTCAGAGGACTGTGATGGCTATTCCAGAACACTGCACTTCTCTCTCTGCACAAACGCTGTTGTAGATTTGAATTCAACCGGCCCTCAACTTTAACAAGGGCCCCAGTCCCTGAACCAGCCACACAGCCCCACAGCATGATGGAGCCTCCGCCAAATTTGACAGTAGGTAGCAGGTGTTCTTCTTGGAATGCAGCATTGTTCTTCGTCTGCCATGCAAAGTGCTTTTTGTTATGACCAAATAACTCAGTTTTTGTCAGTCCAAAGCACTTTTTTCCAAAATGAATCTGGCTTGTCTAAATGAGCATTTGCAAACAACAAGCAACTCTGTTTGTGGCATGAGTGCAGAAAGGGCTTCTTTCTCATCACCCTGCCATACAGATGTTCTTTGTACAAATTGCACTGAATTGTAGAACGATGTACACCATGTGCAGGAAGATGTTCTTGCAGGTCTTTGGAGGTGATCTGTGGGTTGTCTGTAACCATTCTCACTATCCTGCGCGTATGCCGCTCCTGTAGTTTTTTTGCCTGCCAGACCTGGTTTAACAGCAACTGTGCCTGTGGCCTTCCATTTCCTGATTCCTTACAGTTGAAACTGACAGTTTAAACCTCTGAGAAAGCTTTTTGTAGCCTTCCCCTAAACCACGATACTGAACAATCTGTGTTTTCAGATCTTTTGAGAGTTGCTTTGAGGATCCCATGCTGTCACTCTTCAGAAGAGAGTCAAAGGGAAGCACAGCTTGCAACTGACCCCCTTAAATACCTTTGCTCATGACTGGACACACCTGTCCATGAAGCTCAAGGCTTAACAAGCTAATCCAACCAATTTGATGTTGCAAGTAATCAGTATTGAGCAGTCGCATGCATTCAAATCAGCAGAATTACAAGGGTACCCACATTTTTGCTTTTTATTAAATTTCATACAACTAAATACTGCTTCACTAAAAATCTTTGTCCGGAAAACTCCCCAGTACTCAGATGTTCCTAGGAAATGAAATACATACCACTGTTATCTGTTTTGTTGAAAGTAGAGTAAATTATTATGCAGGCTGAGAGGGGCAAGACAGTGTTTTTCTCCATTTTTGCCAACTCTGCTCAATATGAGGCTCATTTTAGTGAAATGTCATGCTGTATAACGATACAGATCCTTTTAGTAATGATTTGAAGAGGTTTCATACGTGGTCCTAAAGTGTATGAGTTACTGATGTAATTTTCTAGCCCTCCAATCAGGAGTAACCTTCTCGGATTCTACTATTAATTTCGCCCTGCTTAAGAGATTCACCAGGGACATTTGAAGCATGATCACATCCTGAGTTAATGTGTGCAACACCGCTTTAGCATTTGCACATGAACACCATCAAAAATACAGATCTAAACTCAAAGTCCTGTTTCTAATGAACTGGGAAAGATGCTGGGAAAGGTGCTTTGGGTACCAAGGACCAGGCAAAGCATCCAGCAGAGGTTCAACTCTGTAACCCACACAGTTGCTATTAGCACACCAGCAGGAGCTTCCAGACAGAAGAGGCCATTCAAGTGTGATTGACAGGCTGTGAGGGAAGAGAGGGGAAGGTAGATATAGAGAAGAAAGGATGGGAAACAAACAAGCACTATATGGCTACGTCCCAAGGCAGGTAGGTACTGAATCAACTTCACTCAGCAGTTCTGCTGTTTTATATTCGCTGAGCACTCAGATTGTGACAGGCCTGATATTCCAGTGCCTCCCAAATAAACACTGTTGCACCAATTACATATGGACTGAAAGTGTGTGTGCAGGCCGGAATGTGTGTGTGTGAGTAATTGCTGTCCTCAACATAAGGAGCAATGGCCTCATCCACATGCATCAACTGCCCTCATTATCCTTTCATCTGTCTTTCAGAAAGCACCCAGACGGCGCTGGCAGTCAGCGCTGCAAACGCGAGGCTATTGCCAGCACATACCAACAGTAATGAAGGAGATGAAACATTTATTAACATCCCTGACAGTGCTGTGCTCCCAGGAAGAAATAAAGTTGTTCAATATTCCAGACCATAATATCCCACTTGTTTCTCCTTATATTTAAGTCTTCCTGCTACAGCCACCCAATGCAGTGTTGTGTGCTCCAGTGTTCAGAAGGAATGCAATTCAACAGAAATACCTCCAGCCTATACTTTTCTGTTGACCTTTGCAAGGGTACAATCACCTACATGTCAGACACAGCTTCTGTCCTCGAAGGTCAACCTCATTCGTTCATTTGAAAATAACTCACGGTTGTATCAGTGGTTCATTGGAAAGGATAGTTGTTAATAAATAATCATGAAGAATCAACAAATTATTTGAACACGTCATTACTGTCATATAAAACTGACTTGTTTTAGAAAATAAATGCACATTTTTATTTGTGCAAATTAAGCTCCAATTGCATTATTATTATTATTTTTGTTGTTGTTGTTGTTGTTGTTGTTGTTATTATTATACTTGTGAGAGTAGAACACAGACTAAGATCAGAAGTGGGAAGTTCACTAATGGCTTTCAGGGTTTTTTGCATTTTGTTACTCTTCAAAAGACCATGCAGAGGTGAGACAAGGCATCCGGGGGGGACGCTGCAGGGGACTCCAGTGCAAAAGTGGGTTCTAAACAAATGAACAGCACTTTGGTGAGGCTCAGACTGGTGCAGGGGTCTGTCCTTAGATTCTGGGGATGACAAAAGAGGGAGAATCTGGTTTGTTAAGAGGGAAGCAGAGCCACTACAATTAATCATGTGCTGCCAGCCATGTCTTGCTATGACAAGCTTCCTCCCATCACCACATCATCCACAACTGTCCCTGCTGTTCAGCACCCCGGAGAGGGCTCTGGAGCTGACATGAATTATTATGCTAAAATCAGCCGTTTCAGCAGGTAATAACTGTGCACAGGGCACCAAACATGAAGTGAGTCAGTGCAGAGTTACACGAGCAACTAAAGCAAAATGCTGCTAATTAAGTAAGAACCAGTATCCCTCTCCTTCTACAACTAAACACTTGTATTCAGAAGGGGCAAGCTTAGCTGAGGCCTCCTTGCTAGCACTGCTTCCATGCTGGTTACCAGTCCCACCAGCAGGCTAGTAGGCTCTTCTTTTTGTCAGATCTAAGAAGGAGGGCACTCAGAAGTCAGTCATTCATTTTTTAATATTACCCCAATACCAAGATCTCAGACATGTCTTTTTTGAGGTAGGTTCTGACAAATTCCACTGTAATAAATGTAGAGGATGTCAAGAATGGCTCAGGGTATCACCATAAATCCCAGTTTCTCTTAGTCAAACTTCTCTGCTGAAGAGTGGGCCCAGCTCAAGAGACTGGAAGATGACTTTTCCTAGGGGCAGTGCCATCCTTACAGAATATTTTTATGCTATTATTATCATGACTATAATTACCACGATGTAGGAAAGAAGGAGCCCACTTTGTTACGAGTCATGTGCTCTTTTCTGTAGAATTTAACATAAAATTTCCTGAAAAAACTGAGATAATCAATTTCAGTTCAGACAGAAGCAGTTCAGGTTCAGTCAAAAACTGGATTATGTCATTTATCTGTTACTTAGAGTGTTACTTAGCTCTGCTTTCAGCAACACTTAAGCAATTTCTCTTGGCCTCGATTTTGGGAGCCACTAGAAAATTTATTACACTCATTTTAGTCCCTCACGGATTCACACACAGAAAATTCAAAATAAAAGTTTGATTTAACGTTCAGAGTATGCCTTCCATCCGTTATCACAGTGAAGCCTGTAAAACACATAATGTAAGAACATTTCACTTTGTGACATTTTAAGATAATGACTTATAAGTGAACAGGAGTAAAACTTCCCTTCATTACATAAAGATAACCGCGCTCTAAACATCCAAATTATGGTCCATTATGATATTAATATTATTATACCAGGGTCATCTTGCCCGTACAATAATAATAATTGTCATGTTATAATAGTTTATGTGCATTTCATCAGCTTATTACATTAAAAACTACCACAATATATACCATTATATTATATTATATTATATTGTATTATATTATATTACAGTCCGCAAACAAACCCAAACTTATTGATATCTATTCATAGGAAGAATTTCCAGACTGGCCAGTCTTCAGTCATTTTATAACACACACTGTCACGTGTGTTGGGTTTTGGGCACGCTAGAGGGCGCTCTGTGTCACGTGTGTTGGGTTTTGGGCACGCTAGAGGGCGCTCTAAAAAATGAACAAGCGTGGAATATCAGAGGGATAAATGCACACTGGTCGGCCATTACATTAGAACCAGTAAAATACTTTAAAACCAGTAGTACTGTATAGCTCTGACCTGTCAAGGCATGAACTTCCCGAGGTGAACTTGCCCGTTATTCTTGCTTTCAACACATCATCTTCAAGAACTGACTGTTCACTTGCTGCCTAATATATCACACCCCGTGACAGGTGCCATTGTAACGAGATAATCAATGCTACTCACCTGTCGGTGGTTTAAGTGCTGCGGCTGATCGGTGTAAGTAGCATATCTTGTGGGATTTTTAAAATTCACATTCAGATGGAGCCTCCTTTGCCCTAGGTCAAATTGTCAAGCATTCTGACATCTATGAATAAGGCATGCGGGTTCACTAACCTTTCAAATATCAGGGACCCGTCTGCGCGGACACTGTAAGAAGGCATTAAATCAGTCTTACCACAGGGTATGTAGCCACTATTAACATAGTAACACATTCACCCCGACGGCAGCGGGTCAGACACCCATGAATAAGGCACATGGGTCATAGCTCACCTCCATAGATTTAAAGGCAAATGAGAAGAAAGAATAACTTTGAATACTTGTCATGCAGCATGGCAGAAAGGGGGAAAGTGACAGTAATGTCTTCTAGAAGGCTGTTAAGAGTTACTTGTGCATCTGCTCTCTCTCTCTTTCTCCCTGCATGTCTCGCTTTGTCACTCTCTGATGGAGCTCAGCTCCTGCTCTGCATAATCTTGATGAGAAAGCAGGCAACAAACAGCTGCAGGCCAAGCATCCTACACAAAACAGGTGTGTGGGGGGCAGATGATGGGGCGAGGTGTAGCCTGATTATGTGTGTGTGTGTGTGTGTGTTTGCGATTCCTACTAAATTTGTTGCATCCTCAGCGCGCTTGTAAACACTCTAGGCAACTTTGTCGACCTAAATGAGCCCTGTTGAAGTAAATAAATTGTTTCATCTCCTCCAGGATGTGAATGTGTTCTTGCTGATCATTTGACAACTGATTAATGCTCTTCTGTCAGACTCCTCTGTCTAACGGGACTCTAAAAAACCTGACCGGCAAAATAAGCACCATAGCGATTATTCATCACTTTAATTATATTCCCAGACACAAGCCTGCACATAATGACATACCACATACACTTAAGCTTCTAGTGCAGCTAATCTTCAATTTAATTATCCTCCCAGACAAGCTCCGCACACACACACACACACCCTGTGGGCTTCATTCTCTTGCCACTCCCAGTCATCCGCCAGCAGCCATTCACAGTAAGGAGAAACTGTCAGTCATGTCAGATCCAATACAGGGGGGTAGAGCAAGTCTATGTGTTCAGTATTACACAGTCTGTGGATCATAAAAGCCCTCGGTGTTGTCCTCTCATATGCCCGCCTCTTCTCCACCTCTGCAAACCATGATACTCATATTCAGCGGATTGCACGGTTTCATATTTCATAGTGCATTAAAGTGTGTTGCCCTTTAGGTGCGAGAACAACATTTTCAATATACGTCTGATCCCTGGCTTTGAACGTCCCCAGCGAAAGTGCTTTCACTGGGACTGTTTATGTTCTCCTCTGAGCCATTACACACCATCTCTAACACATACCAAACAGCTGCTGAGAGAGAGGGAGAGAGAGAGAGAGAGAGAGAGAGAGAGAGAGAGAGAGAGAGAGAGAGAGAGAGTGTGAGAGAGAGAGAGAGAGAGAGAGAGAGAGAGAAGAGGAGAGAGAGAGAGAGAGAGAGAGAGAGAGAGAGAGAGAGAGAGAGAGAGCGCTCTTTTGCTGCTTTATTCCCACCTTTGATATAATGAAGTGTAGTGAGGTGGCACAAATCTCATATCCTGGAGGAAACTTCCATCTTTAAAGTTGCCTGCTAACATTATCTGGTTAAGTTGTCGAAAAAGAAGCCTTCAGTCTAGATAGAAAAAGAAAATGGAGAAAGTTTATATGGTAGCATCACATACTCTGACTCATACAGAACTGCTACTACTAAACAATTTATGATAACTGGGTAATGGATTCCTTTTCCACTAACCCAGTTAAATCTTTTTAACTTACAAAAATGTCCGTTCTTTTTCTGTCTTGATTATCCGGTGCTGACCACAGGAGGATGAGTTCCCCTTCTGAATCTTGGTTCCTCACCTTGTTTTTCCTCGCCTCTGTCGCCTTGGGTATGCCTGGATTCGGTACAGCTGCTTTATGACAACAACAGCTATAAAAATGTCTTTATAAATAAGACTGACTTGACAAAACAAAAAATTTCAAAATGTGTCATTTTTGCAGCTATTGGGGCTTTTCCAGTGCCTCCAGGAACTGAGCTATACCTGCGCCACAATGGAAAAAGATGTTTTTCCATTCTGAAGAAAGCAAAACCATACCTGACCCAGTTGTGCAGCCCAGGTAGCCAGCTGGCCTGACACAGTGAAGTGTCCACACCCTTTAGCAGGCTGTAAGCATCACTGCCATCTATTTGGTTAAATTGCAGAGAACTTAGGAAGATGCCTTTTTTCATTTTCGGTTTGTGCCTTCGCTGATGCTGTGTGGTCCCTGGTGCTGGGGGAGAGAGCACCAGTGCAAATTAATTTACAGTACATTGTAGACATAAACAACAATCCCAACAGTCTCACAGTGCCACAGTCATGCTGCAAAAATCTCTTACCTATTCCTCACTCACTCTCTCACGCACTCATTTTAATAGCCGCTTGTCCTAATTAGGGTCATGGGGGTTGCTGGAGCCTATCCCAGCTCTCACAGGCTGAAAGGCTAGGAAACACCCTGCACAGGTAGCCAGTCCATCGCAGAGCAGACACAGAGGAACACACTCAAACCTACAGCCAATTTAGCGCCTCCAATGCATGTCTTTGGATGGTGGGAGGAAACTGGAGCTCCATGAGAAAACCAACACAGACACGGACACGTGCAAACTCCACCCAGAGAGGACCCGGACCGCCCCGTCCAGCACCTTCTCACTTTGACCCTTACCCATTCTTAAAAATGGAAAATCAGAGCAGGCTGTTAAACACTAGAATAGCGCAGCTCAAATACAGTTTGGCTCCTGGTGCCAGTGGAGGAGCCTAATGAACTTCATAGATTTTATGTTTTAGCAGTGCTTACATATTAAATCTAACTAATCTAAGAGGAAATTCAGTAATAATGTGCCATTTGGATGCATTTAAGGAAAAAGTTAGCAGAAACTCATTCAACAATAGGAGAAAAAACATTGACCATAGCTGTGACTAAACCTGACCTTTTCTAATGAGCTTAAGATTCTCCCAAAGGACCGATCACCTGAAGATCTGAAGACCTGAAGAGTCTCCTCATCTAATCAGGGTCCTATTGTTTTAATGAGACCATCATTGTCTGGTCATCTTGCACTAATCAGGCTTCTACTCCACTGTTCCAAGTGTACAATTTGGAAAGCCTGTGTCAGAGAGAGGAGAATTTTTCTCATAATGCAACGGATGTCTTGAGCCAGCGCTTAAGTCACCATTCTCTGAGAACAATAGCTCCGAATGTTCAGATTCCACTGAAGTACCTGAGGATGATAAGCTGCAGTGAATTTTAAGGAGATTATTTTGTCTGAAGGAGCAGGGTGTGAGAAGGAGGGGGAGGGTTATATGCCACTTGAGAGAGGAAGAATCAGAATCTCCAGTCACCTGTACCAAATCACTTTTGGAAAATGGGGCAGGTGCTCTAGTTGCACCGTGACTTAAAGCCTGTGCCCTGAAATTGCCAATGAAAATGAGCGTTTGCCGCTCCAGCGTGTCAGCGCCACACTCTTTCCGAGTGGCGCAGGTGGGGAGTGGTATTGAGCTAGGCGATCCTGACCCAGAGAGCGTGACTGACTGTGGCACTGGAGGAGGGGAGCACCAGGACAGCCTCCATCAGTCCAGCTGAAGCATGCCAGAATCCTTCTCCAGCTCAGAGGAGCCATCACGGACACAGCATGTGCATCCTGGCATGCTGAAAATTGGCAATTTTTATTAGAATCAAAAGAGTTCTTGAAAATCTGTCATCCAGTTCTACTCTATAAATGCAAATTTTATCTGGATAAATCTTTCTCTGTGATATTTCTAGTGTGTCACAGTTTTGTTGAGCTGCTGACATACTCGAGGGCAAACTAGAAAAACTAAATAAACACTAGTCTTACAAGAACACTGATTAGTTAAATGAACCTAAGTGCTTATGTTTGTTGGAGATACCTTGATTTTTCCCAATTCTGGAATCATGAAACAGCTCTAGGGTTAAGTTCCAATTATGTACCTTACATCCCAGCATTGAAACTATATCCAAGGCCCTGTCCCATAATGCTGTGCAATATCAAGACAGCTCATGATTCCACGCCTCAATGGGTCAGGGCTGTTTTGGTGGAAGAAGTGGGATATAAAATACCAGGCAGATGGTTTTAATGGCTGATCGTTTAATGTGGATGGGTTCTGCCTATATCAGTTCAGCCCCATGCATTCATGGTGAGTTTTTCGGGAATGTAAGAGTCTGGACTGTATAAACCAGCATGGCCATTCAGAATTATATACATGCATTCATGCATTAAAGACACAGTAACTTAGAAAACCTGGTCAGTTTTAAAAGAAAAGAAGGAAAGATTTGTTCATTTTTGAGACACAGAACCACTCAGTTCGTCATCATACATTGATCTTAGGGAAAAAGATAAGACAAATCTAAGACCTTAAGAAGAAAAAAGACTTTTACTTGAGTAAGGGTGCTGCATTGCCCACTTCTAGTCATAGCTCATTTTTAATTTAGTTTCTTTTCTTGTTGCTGAAGATCTCTAAGAATCATATTGGACCCTACAGAGAATGTAGCTGACATTAAAGGGGGCAGCAAGGCTGCACTGTACGTGAGAAAAGAGAGGTGGGGTTCTTCTCAATTTTTCCTGTTGGTTGAATGACACCTAGATGAACGTTTCATGGTTCATGTGCCAAAAAGCCTAATCGGCCCCAGGTTTACACAGCCAGTGCTTCTGTTTACCTGGAGTGATTGGCAGCGTGAAAATGAAATGTTAATCTAGGCTCGAGTCCCTGGAGCACCAGACAGGCTGCACTGGGGAGTGTGAAGCTGTGGACCTCATACAGAGCCTGCAGCACAGTGTGGATCTGGGAGGCCATTAGTATGATTAGACTGGCAGGCCAACTCATTTCATGGGCAGCGACTCTGACAAATGACAAAATACTGAGAATCAAAGGCAGGGGATGGTTACTATGTGAGCAGTAGATAAACTGGGAAAATATGATTTTTTTCAGCTGTATCATTTCATCATGGATTGTCCAGAAGCAAATGACTCTTGTATGTTTACAGACAGTATCTTTTAAACGCTTCCTTTGAACTGTAGTTATATTGCAGCACTTCACTTCATTCAGACGTTTACTTTTGCTAGAAATATGCTGAGGAGTTTTTAACTTGATTGTTGTAAGCTTGATTGTGTGTAAAGTAGATTTCCAATCATGAGTTTCAAATGTCATTTGCGATTTTACTCAAATCACTCAATGATGTGTTGCTGAGCCACTCAGGGACATGGGGCAGTGTCGCTGAGGGCCTGTAACACTCCCAGGCTTAGGTTCTTTAAAGATGACTGGTTTGAGTATATCATGTGTGTTAGTTTTAGGGTGGAGTTGGTAATTATAAATTTAAAAATTTCTTCCAACTGTCTAGCAATTAAGTGAGCCAAATCGATTCCTCTATCTTTTGAGAACGTGATGCTAAAGCCTTTTTTTTGTCTATCAGAGAAAATTGGGTTTGAGTGCTCTAAAGCTGACATTTAACCCCCCGCCGCCCCGTTATATTTCACACGCTCAGTCACAATAATACAACTACCGAGATATGAATAGGACTGATTTTCTTTTTACACTGCAACCTGTCAAGCATAAGCTCAGCAAATTTGAAAGGCCTCAATTGCAGTGGCTCTACAACTGGGTCAGAACATCTCAAAATGGCAGGTCTTCTGGGATGTACTCAATTATTAGCTACCAAAAGAGGTACGAGAAAGGACAACCAGTGAACCAGTAACAAGGTCATGGGTACCCAAGATTCAGTGATGCTTCTGGGAAGTGAAGACTCACCTGTTTGATCCAGTCCTACAGAAGGTACTGAAAGAGTCTGGTTAGAAAAGTGTCAGAATATATCATAGTTTGCTGTGCACTGTGCTGATGGAAAAAGACATGCTTATACTTATTGTTTAACTTCAGTATGAATATTTGTTCTAGTAATAAACGTGTTCGCAGTTAAATCTAACCCTTCAGATCAAAAATGTAAAATAATGCAATAAAACACAGTAAGGTCAGTCATTTTCTGCCGCTTGTCCCAAACGGGGTCGCGGGGGAGTGCTGGAGTCCAACCCAGCGCACACAGGGCGAGGACGGGGGGACACACCCTGGACAGGTCGCCAGCCCATCGCAGGACACAGTAAGGTGTGCCCAAAATTGCAATTATCTAGTTACTAGCCAACATGGAAAAGTTCCTTAAACAGAATTTGAGGAATATCCAGGCTGAGTTCAGCAAGGAAATCTGGATGTAATTCAGTTTAATTCTGAAAGGTATTGAAATGAATCTGATTACTGGAAAACATCTTAAAAATCTCAGTTCATCCAACTTTTTTGCAGCCCTAAAATGCGATGACTGATGTACATCAGGTCGCACAACATGTCCAAACAAAACTCCATTATCTGCTGCTTGTCCCAAACAGGGTCGCGGGGGAGTGCTGGTGTCCAACCCAGCGCACACAGGGCGAGGACGGGGGACGCACCCTGGACAGGTCGCCAGCCCATTGCAGGGAGGAGCGGGACAGGGACGGTACCTTGCTCAAGGGTACCCCAGGGCAACCTATTGGGAAGGGGTTCGAACCCCCGATCCTCCAATCATGAGGCCAACGCCCGAACCACTAGGCCACCACTGCTACCTCAAACAAAAACAAACAAACAAAACTGCCACCTGAAAATACACCCTGAGATATAGATATATATATATGAACATGGAACATGGCCCTTAGAGTGTCTCAGAGCATGAAAATAACATTCCTAGAAATGCCTATGAAGATTGCAGGCCAGACTGTGAGGAAATGGTTCACATTTGATGACCCTGACCTGGCAGAAATTCCACCTGCGTATAATGTAGTTCCTTTCTGAGGCTGTTAGGAGTTGAAACAGTCACTCTGTGAATGTGTTGTCTCAGCACATCTGTCATTAGTGGCCCAGGCTGGCATTTTGGACACAAAATGCTTTATTGTCTTTACCTCTGGCTCCTTTGGCTGTAGAATATATTCTTCTTCTACTTCTTTCGGCTGCTCCCGTTTAGGGGTCGCCACAGTGGATCATCCATCTCCATCTCTTCCGGTCCTCTGCATCTTCTTACTTCAAACTGACCACCTGCATGGCCTCTATCACCATGTCGATAAACCTCCTCTTTGGTCTTCTTCTTCTCCTCTTTCCTGGCAGCTCCATCTTCAACATCCTCCTCCCAATATAACCCAGCCTATCCTCTGGACACGTCCAAACCAACGCAACCTTGCTTCTCTAAATTTGTCTCCAGAATGTCTAACCTGATCTGTCCCTCTAATATACTCATTTCTAATCCTGTCCATCCTCGTGGCACCCAACGAAAATCTCAGCATCTTTAACTCTTGGTTGTTGTATTTAATGAAATAAAAGATACAAAGCCTTTAGACAGAAGACATGGATTGCTTCAGGATAAAAAGCTCATATTAAGAAGGTATAGAGCAGAAACTGGGACCTGAATGACCAGTGTTTTTTTTTTAATTTTGTTTAACAAGCAATTTTTCAAATTGGAGCAGTCAACCATATAAGATTCATTTCAAATATCAATTCAGAGATACATTGCACGTACGTGATCGATGTTTTTTAGTTTAGTGACTGAAAAATCAAACCAGACTATAGTGTGTGTGATGTCAGACACTGAGCTCATGCTTGTCGACCGAAAACAGTCTATTACAGGTAAGAAAATAACCTGCCTCATCTTCAGGACTGTGCACAATGCAATAGGGAAACAATATTGTTAGTTACATGACAGATGCGAAAGTGTATTTGGCAGCATTCTGCAACAGGCACAAGAATAAGACCACTGAACTCAGTCTGTTTGTGTAAATTTACTCTTTTAAACACCAGGTAGGGAGATGTTCTGTGCATCACCTTCTTTGTTCGCATGTCCCTTGGTGCATTTTCTGGCTGGGGAATGAAGGTTTTTTTTTTCCTGCAGACATTTATGCAACATCTGTGTGGAATAACAGGATGCAGAAAATATCTAGAGGGCTAGCAGCAGTCCTCTATACTTTGAATATTTACTTTCTGATGCGCTGATTGTGCAGCCTTCCTTGCTGTACCCTGGGGGCAGTTGTCAAACAGGAAAGAAGAATAAAGTTATCATCTAGATGATAATGAAAACCACAAGCTCAGTAATTTCGGGCATAAATAAAAACTTATCTGCCGACCAACGTTGATAAAGCGGAGGCATTACCATAAATTAATATAAGGCCCACGGCTGCGAGGCACTATTTCAATACTGTTTACTCACTGCCTTCGCCACAGGGAAAGCACTTATTTGGGTTTGTTTATTATTGCTGTTTTGCCTCTCATTTGCTGCTAAATAGTTATAAGCAAAAAATGAAAAACGACACTTCTCTATGAAGTTCTGCAGCACCAGGCCTGTGTGGGAACAAACTCAGCACTATCATGTTTGTCCCTGCAGTTCATAAGAATGACAAATTTACTGAGTTTCTATAAACTCCTGATATGATGCATCACCTCTTGGCTTGCATTGCCCCATAAATCTTCAGTTTAAAACATTATCAGTATCAGTAGGATGAACTGAGCTGGACCAGACTGTACAGGGATACCACTGGGACTTGGGAAAGGCCGTAGTGCCACCAGCAGGACATGATAGGAAGAGTCAAACCACCAATCTATTACATGGCTTTTATTATATACCTAGGTGGTGTCAGGCCATGTCTAATCAGGCCACGGGCCAGAACTAAATCATGAATAAGGCATCGCAAGGAGAATCAAACTGGCGAGGAATCTTTTGAACGTCTATCGTGAACATTTGCCATTCAATACGGAAACTTGAACATGGTTTGGTCATTAACACTTCACTTCTGAAATCTGGGATGAGGATGATGATGATGATGAAGATGTCATTAAATATTTCTCATTAAGTTACTCATAAGCAGGTTGTTATGTTCGTCTGTCTGGTTTGCTGGAGGAGGATACTGCCACTTTAAGAAGTCTCAAAAAAGATCATGAAAAAATACCGTATGACATATATGTCTGAATCCACTTGAGGTGCAGGAATGCGGAAAATGTGTTCGATGTGAAACAGAGACCATTTGTCAAGTCAAGTTTATATTCATCTTTTTACAATTGTTGTCACAAATCAGCTTTACGGAATCTGGGTCAGAGCCTCTAGTGAGTAAGCCAAAGGCAACAGAGGCAAGAATAACTCCACAGGAGGAACCAGGACTCAAAAGGGGAACTGGGTTCTATAAAAAAGTATAGATGGTGAGAGAATAAGAAGGTTGGTTTTATGAAATACCATTATCTCAGCTGAAGCGAATGTGACTATTAGTCATTGTGAAACACAGCAAGATGCAAACTCTGCATTTAACCCATACAGACACAGCAGGGGCAGCCATGTCCAGGACGGTACCTTGCTCAAGGGTATTATTCCAGGATTTGAACCCACAACCTTCTGACCCTGGGGCATAGTTTCTGACCACTAAGCCACCGCTGCCACACAGCTACAGTTTTTAAGTACAGTGGAGGACCTGAGATGCTTTAGGACCTGTGATGCTTCAAAAAGCCCTGCTTACCATGTCAGGATACATGTCAGCTTAGGTTCCAAATAAATGAAATATCTGAGCTCATAAAGCTTTGCGACACATGATTTTCTACCGCAATCCAAGACATGAGTGTCGGGTGAATTGGAGTTGCTCCCTAGGAATGAAGAGGGTATATGTCTGTGTGTGCCCTGTGATGGATTGCCAGCCTGTCCAGGACATTTCTCTGCCTTTCACCCTGTGTGAGCTGGGACTGGCTCCAGAATCACCTGTGACCCTGCTCAGGACAAGGGATCAAGGTAATGAATCAAAAATCCTTTGTTGCTAGACCTGTGTGTATGTGAGTTTTTGTTTTTTTTAACCAGTATAAAATAGTTTTTCAATTCTAATTACTAGAAAACAGCTCTGCTGTGATTCAAATTTCCATACAGACCCAGTGTAGCATTTAGATCATAGTCCATTCTGAACGATAGCCCAGTATTCAGAAGATTTTTTTTAAAATCAATGCACATTTTGATTTGTCAAATAAGATCTGCACAAATTCTTTATATTTAAGTAACAATAGAAATAAACAACATTTAATTATATGTATATGCAGTATTTACAGCACTGTGCAAAAGTTTTAGGCGGGTTTGAAAAAATGCTGTAAACAAAGAACGCTTTCAGAAATGGAAGTGTTCATCATTTCTTTTCATCAATCAACAAAATGCAGTAAATGAACAACAGAGAAATCTAAATCAAATCAATATTTGGTGTGGCCACCCTTGGCCTTCAAAACAGCATCACTTCTTCTAGGTACGCTTGCAGGCAGTTTCTGAAGGAACTCGGCTGGTCGGTTGTTCCAAACATGACAAGGTTTCAACCTCCGTGTGACATTGATGATCATCAGTACCTGTTTGGTAAAACTGGTTGATCAGACACCGACTATAATCCTACAGAATCCCTGACTTTGAGCAAGTGTACCTAGAAGAACTGATGCTGGTTTGAAGGCAAAAGGTAAAAACACCTCCCTGTGATGGGCTGGCGACCTGTCCAGGGTGCGTCCCCCGTCCTCGCCCTGTGTGCGCTGGGTTGGACACCAGCACTCCCCCGCGACCCCGTTTGGGACAAGCGGCAGATAATGGATGGATGGATGAGGTAGTAACACCAAATATTGATTTGGTTTAGATTTTTCTTTTGTTCGCTCACTTTGCATTTTGTAAATTGATAAAAATAAACAATCATTATTTCTATTTCTGAAAGCATTCTTTGTTTACAGCATTTTTCCACACCTGCCTAAAACTTTTGCACTGTACTGTATATATATATAAAAATTTAATATGTTCAGCAAAGGTAATTCTTTGTAGAAAATGTGCACTTAATTTCACTAAAGAAATGATATATGTGAACCTGCCTACTTTTTTAAACACATTCAGCAAATGTTAACCGTAACGCCTTCTGACTAGTCTTAAGTCGGTTTGTGTGTTTGTACAGATAGCAGTAGATGTACCAGCAGAAGTGAAGTCTGTTGTGCAGGAGAAGCAGCAGAGCAAAGTGCAGAAGACAGCTGGCCTGCACGGCAGGTAGCAGAGCATGGGGGTTAAGAGGTAGACAGAGCAGAGGGGAAAGTAAGAGATGGAATGGAAAAAAAAAAAAGCGGTGCAGAAGAGAAAAAGGCAGGGGGTTCTGGGATAGTTTCAAGGCCATCTTTAATGCAGCAGTGGCTGCAGGGATGTACCTGCACTCACCGCTCAGGGAAAACACTGCTGTAGCCACCACGAGTATCTGCTTGGGCAGCGTACCATAATCATCCAAGAGTTAATATATAATTTACACACGTCCAACCTTCACCCCGTCGCACGATCTCAAATGAGGGCAAACGCATTGCTATTCCTGTTACGGTTCCTCCCGCTTGCTGGACCTGCCTGACCACTTTGGATCCATTAGCATGTGCCATTAACCATCCTGCAGTGATGAAAAGCCTCACCTGAGTGCCCCAGAGATTTAAATGAATAGTCATCACATCCCTCATGCTACATCCGCCATGACTCATAATTATCACGACTCCTTCCCTCAAAAATAAAGACGTCAAAAAGGGATCCGCTACGCCGGCCCAGCGGAACACCTGTCACTGTCCCTGAAGAAATTTCCAGTAGAGGTTTTATAGAATCTTTTATATTCAAGTTCATTTCAAGACCATTTATGTAGATGTGATGCGAATATTCTTTTATATCCTCACACCCATCTTACCCACAACCTCGATGTTTTCTGTTAAAATATTATGAAAAGATACAATTGCGGTTTTCAAAATGAATGCGGTGCAACTTTATATCATTTGAGGTCCATAATTTGACCTTGAACGTTTCCATTGATTGTACTTTGCTTTGCTGTACTTTTGGGAACAAAATGCACCTGTTTAGTTCCTTTTTTTCTGACGTATCGTACCTGACATCTTCGATCACTACCAGGAATCTGGCTGACTCAGGCTTTTACAGACTTCACACTGATCATCTGCTGTTTGAACTCTGTTTAACCTTCCAGGCAAACTTGTTCTGCTCCCGTTGTGATTCCTCTTCCTGGTGTGGCACAGAGGAGGATGGGTACTACTTTTGGGTCTTGGTTCTTCCAACTGCTTTTTCTTCTTCACAGAGAGAAACCTTATCCTTTGAGTTTTGGTTCTTCATGCTGCTTTTGCCTCTTGCTTCTACTGAGCTTCTTCTTCTTGAGTCTTGGTTCTTCTTGGTTCTTCTCACTGATCCTCCGAATCCTCTGAAGAAATTTTTTAATTTTGGTTCTTTTCAGTCTTTCTTCCTAATGCTCTAAAGGAATGAAATTGGTTCTTCTCAGAGTTTTCTCCTCAAGCTCTTAGAGAGTTTGTCTGAGTCTGAATTCCTTAATAGTTTCTTCCACGATGCTCTCAGGAGGCTTGGTTGCTTGGTTCCTCGCCATTGTGTGGAAATGAATTTAATGTTTGAATTTGAAAAACTGTTCGCTCGTGTGAGGAGGGTTTTAAAGGCACAATGAATAATGAAGGTGTCAACAAGCTTGATGCAAAAAGAAAATGAAAGGTCACTGAAAAAGCTACAGCTTTTTAAATAAATGAAGTTCTTGTCCTAAACAATTCAAAGGGCTGGTGTTTGACAGCTGTGCAGAAAATGAATGGTGTGAACTAATAAAACCGATGTGACTGCATTGCTGCAAGCTCTGTGCTGTGTTCACATACGCATGTACATGTGATCCAGCGTTTCACAGGTGCTTTTAAAAATCGGAATAAAACTGGTGTATAACTGATCACTATACATTGCTTGCAAGTTTTTAAATCAAGCGTGCAATTTTTCCATAACTCCCCAAAAATAATGCTTTAAAAGAAATGCTAATGATCAGGTTCATTATAAAAGACACAACAATATTACAGAGCACGCAAGTGAATAAAATGAAAAATTATTTTTCTTTAATAACAACAGTAAACTCATACTGAATAGCACCGATGCTCATGTTTGTGAAGCTCACTCCCCACAGCTCATTTCTCTGGTAAATGGTTTTTAATGCATACGGAACCAAACACATGTTCTAATGTGGTCTGAATCACACCCAAGCAGAAAGAAAAGATAAATATGAATGACGACCGAGCGTATATACACCAAAACAGCTGTTGTGCTTAGCTTAGACAAAATGTTGTGCTCAGTTCACATAGGAAATAGTTCTGTCAACTGCTTCTGCTTCCTGAAAAATATTGTTGTCATGGCATCAGTGGTGCTCTGGACGAATATAGAATCCTGTCTTGTAATTAGCAGACTGCAGCAATGTTAGTCTTCAGAAAAAGAGTATGGATGAAGGGGACAGGCAGCCTGTAATTAGGTTTTATTGGATCAAAATATGGTATCAAAGCTTCCCCGCACTGTATCAGGGAAAAACATACTTAAAATCATGGAACAGGAGCACAAATACAGAAGGTGGTGGTGCAGAACAGGAGAGAGAGAGAGAGAGAGAGAGAGAGAGAGAGAGAGAGAGAGAGAGAGGAGAGAAGTGAGAGAGAAAGGAGGGTGTGTTTCCACTCCTGCCTTTTTCTTTTACATATGCAGTTCTACTACAAATACGAGCACCATTAATCTCGGTTTGTTTTAAATGTGACCAACTGGGATAGAAATTACCATATTATAATTAGCTTGGTCTCCCCTTCTGTCTCAATAAAAGGACATGATGGCAGCGGGCCTAATAAAGATACAGTGCTTTCAGTGCTTTAACATGTATACCGTGATCTTTCATGTTTAGCCTCCCCCTGTAGGCCTTTTCTTAGACAAAGCAGTGGTCAAACAAATGGAGACTGCAATGGAGTCGCGTCTGTTTCATCTCTGTAATGAGCAGCTAGGGGCACAGAGAGTGCACACAGCTTCATTTACTCACTCAGCACCTCGCAGCTGAGTTCAATAACATTATTATTATTATTATTATTAGTAGTAGTAGTAGTAGTATCATCATCATTGTCATCATCATTATAATGATCATCATCATCATCAGCAATAATAACAACAACAACAATAATAATAATAATGATAATAATGGTTGATGAAGATGATGATGATGATAATAATTCCTTAGAGAATATACATTTCTGACCTTAAGGGTGCAATTGCAGCATAAAGAAAGGCACACAAAAATGTAAGGCGTCACAATAGTTTAAAATGAATGAGTATATAACCATCACTAAAGCAAGACTGAAGAAGCCTGAAATGAAGGCTCTGCAACAGGAGCATTTTGAGGAACCAGTAGGATAAGTAGGATAGATCAGACATTTCTTACAGGAAGTTGTATTTTGAAGCGGATTTAATGCATTTCTGTTTTTGGCCTTGAGGATGCTGGCAGCCCTATGAGACAAAGTGCTGTATAACTGTGCTAAATCATAAATGGCAACTCAAATAATTCATATCCAGAAATTAGGCTAGAGAATGGACCAGTGCAGGTAAAGGATCCAGACGAACAGATCGGTGTGGTCTATGGACAGAATAGGTGCTTAAATCCTCGTCACTTCTTCAAATGCTTATGGCATAATGAGGAAAACAGCCCTGATTAAAATAATCTCCGACTGCAAAAGAGCAGCAACCTCCTCCAGGTTCCACAGGAAGACTGTCAACAGAGTCCCTACTTTAATTCTACTTCTGAGAGCAACTTTAAGCTGGATTGCCATCTAGAGCTACCCGTGTGCAGTAACAGTCTGTGACATTTGGATAATGTGGTTCAATGTGAGCAGTTTAATGTGAAAGTCTAATGATGGAGCGGATGGATCACTCAAGTATGACACGATTTATGAGTGGAAAGCTGCCCCACTGATTTTGTGTCTCTGAAGCAAGCGTTTGATAAGAAAAGCTCTAAAAAAGACTCTTCCTTTAAATTTCATAGAGAAATCGGTGTAAGCCAGTGTGGTCAAGGGTGTCACAGAAACAAATAGTTAATATGGCGTAACTAATGCTTCGGATCTGAGGAATCATCCTGTCATTTGTTTGGATACAAGACCACTGGCTTCAGCTCTAAAACAGTAAAGAAACTAACTCAATGATATTTGAACTTTCTTTTTTACTGACGCTTAGAGTGGCTCCCTCCATCCACACAATCAGATCCACCCTGTCATGAAAGAACCTGTTCAGACTTAATTTACATCAGTAATTTGTGCTGTTCAGGGAAGACACAAGACATTCCAAAGATTCTGAATGAAAAGACGGTTTTAATGTCCTGCTGAGCTTCAGGTCAAGGGGTCAGTGTCGAAAAATGCTCGCTGTTTATTTCATATGGATGGATGGATGGATGGATGGATGGAGTATACATACTCTATACATGCACTAAAAGTACAAGTTTTCTGAATATTTTTTCCATTTTCATTTCAGTTTTTGTTCCCTAACGTTTGCTCAGGCCACTTTATGTGCAAATTTTATTTATTTATTTATTTAATTCAGAAAAATGGCCTGGAAGCCCAAACCTATTGCTGTAGCTCAACTCCCTCCTCTTCGTATCAGGACGTCCTGTCAGTGAGATGCACTTTTTAAAATGACGGAGAGCATCCTCTCTATCATTAGACATGCCATCAGTCACTCTCTACCTCTCCATCAATTGAAAAGAAACCACTAAAGCACCACCATTCAACAAATCTATATTCTTTGACTGGTGGACCACAACATAGAGGCGAGATGGTAGTAGCGTGTTGGCAAGCATGGCGCTCATCCAATGGCGTTATTTTTACAATGCGTTGTGTTGGGAGTCAAAAAATGTACCCAACAGAGTGGTCTCGTGTTCAGAAATTGACCACTGATGAAGTATGCAACACAGCAGGTGAGATAAAGCCTCTAACTGTGCACATAAAATGTGAACCACTAAGATTCGCACGTTTGATAAAGTGTGTAAAATCCAAGGCAACCCTGCTCACTGCTGTGGCCGATACACTCGTCCCTGCAGAACAAACTACCATAAAATATGGTATCACATCACCTCGATGTCACTGCTGTGCTGAGAATGGTTCACTAGTCATATGATATCTACTGAGTGAAAAAAAAGTGAAAGTGACTACCCTTGTCATTGCGAGGTCACGGCACAGCACACATGAACCACAACGAAGTGGACCTCTGCATTTTACCCATGCCTCAAACCCGATGCGGCAGTGGGCGCTTCGTAGAAAAAGCGCCGAGGCGGTGATGGGGGCGGTACCTTGCTCAGAAGAGGTACCTCAGGGCAACCTATTGGGAAGGGTTTGAACCACGATCCTCCGATCATCATGACTAATGCCTAACAGCTGGGCCACTGCCCCTAACTGGTGGTTTCTTTTAATTGATGGAGGTAGAGAGTGACTGATGGCATGTCTAATGATAGAGAGGATGATCTCCGTCATTTTAAAAAGTGCATCTCAATGACAGGACGTCCTGATACGAAGAGGAGGGAGTTAAGCTACAGCAATAGGTTTGGGGTCCGATGGAGATCCTAGACCTTTCCATAGATGGTCCAGATAGCGGGCTACGGTCACTAAATGTAGACCCTGCAAAGTTCAATTTTATGACAAAATGTTTTTATGATTATGGAAGGTGTTTCTAATAAACTGACTTTAATATCAGCTGTAAAATGATAGAGAAAGTCTCATGCTGTATTAAAAACACTGCTATCATTCATGCATCCTCGTTTTCAGGATTGTCAAAATCATTTTTTGAATTGAGATGAGCGAATTCTGGCAGAGAAAGGTTGTGACCTGGAACAGGCGGACGGGGAGATTGTCCAGGCGACGCGAATAAACTAAGCTCAGCTGCTTCGTATGCTGTGCATTGCATGAGCTCAGAAGAAAATGACCCGAATGCAGGCTTGTTCCTTAGGGTCAGGTGACACACAAACACAGAGGGAGAAGGAGGGAATTTTTATCACAGTTTGCCAGCGTTACCTGCCTGTGACTGTTCTGAGTTGTTTCTTTATTCTGCCCCTGTATGTCGTGGTCCAATCAGGGTCAGTCGGAAGAGTCGAGTGATTTCAGTCTGATTGAAGGAGTCGCACTGACACTCTCTGACTGACTCTCATGTTCAAACAAATTTTTTGCAGCCGCAGTGACAACTGGTCATTGTGAAACACAGCCGAACAAAATACAACCTCTGCATGTAACCCACACACACATGTGCAGCTGAGGGCAGCTATTGAAAGCGCCCAGGGAGTAGTGATGGGGATGGTACCTTGCTCAAGGGTACTTCAGGACAACCTTCTGGTCTGGGATTTCTGATCCTGGGGCCTAGCCTCTAACTACTGGTCCACTGCTGGATTTGAAATCTGTATGGGATGTAAGAAGCCTGGCTTTTCTTATTGGTATTTTGACGTTTATTATGGGCAATAAAGAACGTTCGATGTACCATCCATAAGGATAATATGCACTTTCCTTGATGAGCATGCTTGATAGGTTTAGGCTTAATGTGATGTTTGGTAAATGTAGCATGTTAAAGCCAAGCATGTCAGCCTTAATTGAGTTGAGGCAAGTTTTAATCTGTGGTTTCCTGTAAATATGAAATACAGATGAACATCTCCATCTGTTGTTGAGCTTGAAGATATATTTTTCTCATTTTTGCATTGCATTATAGCCTTTTTGTCATTTTATTCTGCAAATGTCATATTTTGTTCAAATCCTCTTACAAGCATGTGGGATTTGCCCTGAGCTGATCATCTGAAAACTCTGTGCTAAGCATTTAACAAGTATATTACTCCATTCTGGAAAAATGCGATTTTTGCAAACTACAAGAGGCAAAAGCTTCTTAAGTCTTCACCAAAGTATGAATAAATATCATCGTAGTCATGATCAAGCATGATAAAGCAGTGAAACGCTTAAGAGAGTTGTCTAGACAGCAACTGTCGAATATTTCATTGCAGATTTGTACTTCATGTAACAGCTTTGTCAACAGACACGTCCCATTATTTTTCACAACAGTAATGTTGTTTATCCACTGTAACATTTTAGACCTAAAGTGTTAAGACTATTTTGGAACGTGGTTATAAAGGTCCATTTGCAGCCATCCATGCACAGAGAAATGCCATTAGCATGGGGTTAAGAATCCTGTAATGGCACTAATAGAAACTGGCCTCGGTTCAGTGATGGAAATTGCATAATAAATGACCTTTTCTGCAGAAAATCTCCGATTAAACATGTTCACGTTTTGTATCTGGATTAATCATCATATTCATGTGTTTATGGACTTTGATGAAGTGTGAGGTGTCCTACAGCATGGGTCTTGCTTCAACTCATTTATTAGCAAGTTAAACAATGTGAGAGGCCAAAAACTTTTGGTTTGTGATGTGAGGTCTCCATCATCCCTTGTGGCCCTGGTGATTAATATTATATTATCTTTTAACAGTAAAAGATTTATGGTCTGATATAGGTGTTGGAGCTTAGGGGCGGCATCCTGGTCCAACGTCCTGGTCCTTTCTATGTGAAGTCTGCATGTTTTCCTCGTGTCTCATTAGGTTTTCACGGGTAGTCACTGTCCAAAGACATGCATGTCAGGTGGTTCGGAGATGCTAAATTGCCTCCTGTGTGTGTGTCTGTTCTGTGATGGACTCACACTTTATTACACCCTGGAAAGGTCACTTCCAAATCACCCTGTGAGAGCTGGGATTGGCTCCAGCACTGCCCGAGACCCTAAAAAGGACAAGCGGCTAAGAAAATGAGTGAGTGAGTGAGTGAGTGAGTGAGTGAGTGAGTGTTAGTTAATATCATACTGACTAGCAGGCAACAGAAGATCTGAAATAGGCCAAACACTACTTATTAAACCAAACGGCTCAACAATCTTAGTGCATATCTGTCTCAGTCTCGGGCTGTTCTAATCACAGTTGATGTATTTTTGAGGAAAGTCTCCATGCTGTGACAAAGAGGCAGCATTTCTAATCTATTCACATTTTTAATTTGGAAGAACTTTCCAGTTGTACTGCTTCAAAGTCATACATTGACCTACAGCTCCATCTGATGGACATACTGTTCACTGCAACAGCATGAGGATGGAAAGGCTAGGTTGGGTACCTGTATGCTGCATGTTTGCTGTAAAATAAAATTTTAAAATTTTAAAGCCAAGAAATGGACTGCAGAGCAGAGATTCAGGTTAGCATTAAGATTCCGGTGTGATGTTTAGTCATTTGAGGCGTTTGTGTTCACAACAAGCACAGCTTATTGACCAGATGTTATGAATGTTGACAGGAAAACTAAGAGCTGATGTTTTGGCTGAAAACAGCAGCCTGGAAAAATGGAAAAGTGCACTAAACAAACTCATGTCTGACTTCCCATTCTTCAGTCTGTCCATTTACCTATCTACCTATCTATCTATCTATCTACCTATCTATCTATCTATCTATCTATATGTCTGTCTGTCTGTCTTTCTAACGGTCTCTCTAACGGGGCAGCGGTGGCCTAGCGGTTAGGCGTTAGCCGCATGTCCGGAGGATCGGGAAGTTCAAACCCCCTTCCCAATAAGTTGCCTAAGTACCCTTGGGCAGTCCCCATCACTGCTCCCCGGGCGCTTTCAATAGCTGCCCACTGCTGCACGGGTTTGAGTGTGCATGGGTAAAATGCAGAGGTCCAATTTCGTTGTGGTTCATGTGTGCTGTGCTGTGACCTCGCAATGACAAGGGTAGTCACTTTCACTTTTTTCACTTTTTCACTATAGGTAAGCAAGGAAAAAATGTGAACATATAGGGAAATCCCTTCATAAATTAATTAATCAATCAATCAATCAATCAATCATAGGAGCACATCAGCACTAAACTTGTATCAATCCACTCACCAAGAGCATGTCTGGTTACATCACAACTGCCAAGAAAAAAAAACTATTATTATTATTATTATTATTGTGTTTTACACCATGGCTTTATAACTAAAGCCCCATTTTAGGCTTTATTCTTCTAAATCCAGATGTACTGCAACTTGTTTAGATAAAATAAGGTTTTTGAAAAAGAGCATAAAACATAGAAATATTTCCAAATAAACCTCTAGAAACAATCTAGAAAGTCTAGAACTTTTTTCAGACATCCACAAAATGTTCTTTATTCCTAAATATCTTCCAAATAAACCTTGTGAATACATGTAAAAGAAAGAAAGAAAGAAAGAAAGAAAGAAAGAAGCACTATGGTTATGAAGTTTCCTGGAGGGATGAAAGCCGCTGTTCCTCTGACCTGCAGTGTGAATCTGAAAAACGTAGAAGATTCCCCCCGATGACCCGCCAGACAGGAAAGAAAATGACATAAAATCTTTAAAAATTTGAAATCTGACTTAAACATGATCCCAGTGCACAACTAACATACAAACAAATACATGTGTTCCACACTAAAGTAAAAATACTGAGGCACATGTATCAATGAAGTTCATTAAAAGTCAGAAGTATTTTCTTTTTACCTAATTAACATTTTAGCTAGCTATTTCTGTAAGCAGTTAAACTAAATATTTAATGCAGTTTAGAATCTGATCATGCAAACTTTTTATATTTTCATATAAAGTCATTTTATGTCACTATACAGCATTAAAAATAATTTAAATGAATAATAATATAAAATAAAGAGAAATATCAGGGCGCACACGTCCTCATTTCATCCTCCAGAGAGTCACATTTTCTTTCCCAGATTTTAAAACCAGAAGAAATAAATGACCAATAAGGGCACGCTAACGTGGCTCGCCTCGTGGGCGTGGCGTCATGTATTATTCATGAGCGTGTCGCCATGGGCGTGGCCAGAGTCCCGGAAGTGCGATGTTGCTGTTGAGTCACCCCGAAACATAACCGCTACTCGCTTCCACACAGAGATGGACGCCTCTGGCTCCAAATAGTGAGAGATTAAATGCTTTTTTCAGTCTCCACGACGTCCTAAAGCTCGGTCTACGGTGTGTCAGACGGGTGCTTGTTCAAAATGATGGAGGAAATCGATAGGTTTCAGGTGCCAGCAGGGAACTCGGAGATGCAGCCGCTGGTGAGTAGCTTTACTGAGCTGAAAGAGTAACTCTGTCCCCCTTACAAATCCAGTCTTTCATTAAAATACAGCTAAAAGGGGGAAGATGCCAACAGAAGGCTCGTTGGGCTGGTAGGCTGACTGGCTTCTTCTAGAAAAGACCACGGAACAGCCTGGGCTTTGGCTCAGTTGGGCCACGTTGACAAAACTGGGCACATTGGGAGTCTGTGATGATCCTGGGATGGAAACCCCTCCTCAGGACTGTCCTGTCGTCCAGACTTCACTTTACTCCCAGATATGAAGCTTCAGCCTGTCAACCCTTCAATCCGCAACAGCGCAAGCATGTCAGGACACTCTGTTCTTGTGGCATCCACAGTTCATGGTTTGTTTTTGTCCTGTTGTCAAAGCCTGATGATCTTCAGCTTTCTGCACATGGCATGTATTTTAATGTAGGACCGAGAATCAGATGGGCCATCAGGGATCCCTGACCCTCGCAGTTCATTGGGTGCCTTTATGTAAGGCTGGGCAATGTGACCGTCAACTTTAGCATCATTCTGCATGGGGTGGCGGTGAGCTAATGGTAGGATAATCATCTGCACCAGAAGGTCACAGGTTCGGACCCAGCATCTACCACCATTGGCTTTCTGAGCAAGAACCTTTACTCCAAGGTGCCCCAGGAATACAGTCCCTATGATTCGAAAATGGAAGCAGCTCTGAGCGCCCGATAAATCCCATAAATTGAATGTCTTGATCTTGACAAAGGTGGAGATCTGACGCTGGTTAGTGATGGTACACTCACCATTGGGGATCCCAGGTTTAAATCCTACCACTACAATTTGGTCCCGGAGCAAGACCCTCAGCCCCAAGGTGCTCCATGGAAGTGGAAGTCGCTTTGGATAAGAGTTTCTGCTAAAAGGCCTTCAATGTAAATATGATGGAATTATATTATCAGGAATTACAACATAGTATGATTTTCTGAGTTGTTATCATCAGTTAAGTAAAGGGCAACAAAACTGCATGTTTCTTCACGAAGAGATCATTAATGCATGGATTTAGTACACTGCAGGGTGGGATATGTTGATAGAAACATTATTCTGAACATTTTATGCTACTACCTGTTTGACCTTCTCCATTCAAAATGATCAGATTTCTCGAAAAAATCGTGATATATTGTGTTTTGTGAGTCAAGATGTTCTATTTTCACCTTATCTCCCTCCCCTTCCATTATGCCGTTTATATGGGATGGACTTTCACTGGAGTAGAGCTCCAAGCTCTGTACATTCAAGGCATTAAGGTGAAAATCTCTAGCTCTTGTGGCATGTATAGACTACAGCACATAGATTAAGTTGTTGGCTCATACAGATGATATCACACACTTTTAAATTCGAAAAGCTGGGTTCCTCCAGTTTGTTTTGAAAATCCCTGCAGGGATAAAGCCTGCAGTTATTACAACTGAAATAGGGCTAAGAAGTCTCCGATTGCCTCGTGGCTTTGTATGAACGAAACAGCAAACTCATCTGCCCTGAGAACATCATGTACTTATCACTCAGTTGTGCTGTTGAATCACTGAGATTGATTAACGGGCCGCATTGAAGACACCTTGGTGACCTGCCGTGTTTATTGTAAGAATACCTTCCTGATTTATGAAGCCATTCTTTTATAGAAATGGTTCAGTAAACAACTGGCATACAATTCTTATCTTGAACATGGACATGATCGTTAGAACATGGTTGTTACCTGAAGTTGTCCATGTTAGATTCCCTCAGTAGCTACAAGACACATGTTGCTGAAAAAGGTGGGATGAATGACAACCTCAGCATCGTATCAAGACAGATAATAGTTTAAGAAAGATAAATCAGATACATTATAGCTGATATTACAAACTGGACCACACACTTTTTGTACGTTGGTAGATCTTTGGCCGACGCTGGTTTACTGTGGGATAGGCTCCAGGTCCTTCAGTTACCCTGGGTAGGATAAATAGCTCAGATAATGTATGGATGAGTTGGTTAATGTGCTAAGATGTGTGTTTTATATTTTTGAATCTAAGAAAAAGTGTCGGATGGCTTCTCTATTTGGAGCATTTCTTTCAAAAAATGATCAAATCATTGACGAGGCACATTATCATCGTAGTTGCAAATGTCAAACCTGTATGGACTGAACAGCTGCATTCTGGACAAGGTGAGATGTATCGACAGACAGCATGATTGACTTTCTCATAGATTAATCTTCTATATTATGCAGTTTACAATAAAATGCCCACTCCCTTGAGCTCAGCTTGATATTTTTTCATTGAAATGGAGCTGAAACGAGGTGAGGCAGCCTCAAGTGAATGCGTGACTGTGTCTGCCTTTCATTCTTTACCACTATTCAGAGAGCCAGCTGTTACCCTACACAGCAAAGACAGTGCACTTTGTCATGCTAATGTCCTTATTGTGTGCAGAAAAGCATGTAGCTTCATAAATCTGCTCCCTTCTTCTCCAATCCCCTGAAAGGAATTGGCTCTGGTGGATTTTATTTATTTATTTATTTCATATTAACATCTAGAGAGTGGATACTTTTTAACAAAAGTGCTGGTCCAATGACTGTCACAGATGCTCAACTGCCTGCTAAAGCAAAATGAAACATATGTTGATGGGGACAGAAATTTCTAGTGTTTTGTGACCCTTCTTTGGTTAGTCGCTCATATCTATCCACAGCTGTTATATGCATCACATGACAGGCAAGGCTTTTCCACCATTGGTTGGCGGCCCAGCTTGACAGATTATCCCAACAAACCCATTTACTGTTCAGCTGTGTCAGCAGCCGCAACAACGTTTAACGAACGACGGCTAAAGAGATGCACGGAGGTTCAGGACCCAGGGCCAAAAGATCGTCATTTTTAAAAATGCAAACAAACACTTCCCAAAGTTCAGTAGCTTATGCATTGTTTTGAAACTGCTCATATGTGGTACCTTCCTTAAAACTGAAGAAATGCTCAGTCTAGCTAGGTCAAAAGGCTAGTTTGATAGTCCAAAAGTTCAGCTTCTGTCAGTTTTAGCCAGTTGATTTAGCTTTATGAAGAGTAATAAATGGTAGCTTTCTGTTCAGGGTCACCAGACTGCATTCATAGACTAATCCCACATCTTTCTTCTTCTCGCCTGAGTTCGTTTTGGTGTGTCAAGGTCAGTCTGGCAGGATCTTATAGTTTGTTGGAGCACCAGGTCACCCCCTGTGGATTTCAACACCCTTATTTCTCTGTCTGTGGCTGTAAGAATTAACATAAACTGCACAGGCAATTGAACATGTAGCAAACAGAATATGAAAGGCTGCTTCGTCCTTTGATGCCATGTTTTGTGCTCCTTTTGGTGTGAGCTTTGTGTTGTCTGTTTAGTTTAACAAAGGCTGACTGTGTAGCTGTATACTCTTGTTTTCTTGGATCGAGGTCATGGATTAGGTCATGTTAACGTCTGTGTTACTAATTAGACTCGTGCAACATCAGATTTTTTTACACCCTTTCTATTCAGAGGTTCTTAGGAACGGTTTTATCTCACAAGGAAACCAGAGACAACAGTAAATGGAATGAAAATAACGTTTTTAAGAGGTTAGGGACAGTAATGTGACCCAGAACAATGGATTCTGTATGTAGCTGTGGAATGGGGGGCACAAATCTGACTCTGGAGGTTCTGCACAGTGTGGTAATTTCCAAGCGTAAACACATCTGGTCAGAGATTTATTTACACTCTAATTAAAACCCACTAATTAATTAATTCTCGTCTTCCTTAAGTTCTGATCAGATGTATGTAGAGGGTGATGGGTGGTGAGTGGTCTAGTGGTAGGTCGACTGTGGACCAAGAGGTCTGGATAAGAGCGCCTAATCAATGCCATAAATTTAATGTCTTCATCTCAGTGGTCTTCATTACATGCTGGGTGCTGGTAGGCCATTGATAGGACACTCCCCATTGGGGGTCCCAGGCTCAAATCCTACCTCCAGCACTACCACCATTGAGTTCCAGAGCAAAACCCTTAATCCCAAATTGCTCCAGGCAAACTCTCCCTATAATCTGAAAAAGGAAGTCTACCTAGTAGAACATTGCTGCTACCTAGAGCTTATGTAATCGTGAACCTTAACGTAAACGGAATGAAATCTTATCACATATTCATGGTTATTTTTTATGAGTCTCTGTGAAGTTGTGTGCATTCAGTGGTCAAGTGAATGTTCCTTTAACATTGATTTGTGACATGGCTGGTGTTGTGATGCTGGGGATTTCACATGGTATGACCCTGGTGTAAGCCATAACACTGCTTTTATTAGGAGTCATAATGCATCTTCTACCTTTAGCAGGAAAGGGAGCTCCTGGGGGGATACAGGAAAGGTCAGTAGTACCATCCAGGCGGTGGCATTGCTGTTATAGGTACTATGTTGGAAACATAACCCTAACCCTACCATCATATAGTCTCCAACTGTTTTCTCAATTAAAACGGTCAGCTCGGAGGTTTTACTTTTTGTTTGAATATCACGGCTGAAAGATTTGGTCTCAAAATATATATATATATAACGGTATAGACTAGTTTCATCAATGGAAATTATAGCCTATAATGTGATCAAGTGGAGTATTTAATCTTTAATGTGTACCCTGTTGTGATATTAATATATATTGTGATTGCATTGTTTAAGTGTCTATAAAATAACCTTTCTGCAAGAAAAAGTTTAAAGTGTGTAAATATTGTTCAAGTCTCTAAATGCACACTGACTTATCCTTAATCCGGTCCATAAAAGGAAACTAGACTGCATAAGAAACCAACTGTTTAAACCATTTTTTAAAAAATCAGAATATTTGTTTGAAGCCGCAGAAAGAAGCAGATTTACATAAAGTCTTATATCTCGTTTTCAGTTCAGAGCAATTTAGCCACACCCACACTGAAGTTCGGAGGAGTGTTTAAGCTCTGCGCTGTCTTTTAATTGAGCTATTGCAATTCACAGTAGCCAATCAGAGCAGAGATCATTTACAAAAGTAATAAAAAGCCTTGATAAATCCTACCTTTAATAATAAAGTTAAATTGGCCAGTAAAAATGTCCTTTTGTTGGGTTACATGTCTTGGTTCATCGGAACTTGCTGTAGTCACTCTGTGCGTAGACTGCGATTGTTTAGAGGCTCGTTTGCAAATTGTAGCCTTTTCCTTTCAGCACTGTAGAGACCGGTATCACGATAACAGTTAAAGGATGATATATCGTGCATTACTGATATCTCATGATCAGGAGCTCCACGTCACGGTTGCGGAAAGGTGATGAGATGAAGGCAGGAGGGCGAGTTCAGACAGATGTGTGAGGAAGGTCGGAGGACGATACACAAGAAGGGGGGTGAATATACCGAGCTCACCCGGGTCCTTATGGAGGCTTATGGAGCCGGAAACAAGGCGTTCAACTTAGTTGGGGTAGCGGTGGCCTAGTGGTTAGGAACTAGGCCCTGGGATTGGAAGGTCGTGGGTTCGAATCCCAGATCAGCAGGTTGCCCTGAGGTACCCGTGAGCAAGGTACCTTCCCCATCACTGCTCCCCCTGCTGCATGGGGTACATGGCTGAAATGCATTTCAATGTGTTTCAATATACGCTGGTTCACAATGGCAGATAGTCGTTTTCACTTTCACTTTTTCCACGAAGCCGCAACTAACAACCATTGATTGACCTGTCTGCCAGTTAGCTATGATTAATGTATTATGATTAATGTATGTATGAGATAAAAATACAAATCTTTTATTATAGTAAATGTTATTCCAAATTTACAGTTTAACGTTGATAAAATCTTATTTTATTGTAGAGCTTCACAGAGTACTTTGATTTGCTCAAGCCCACCACCTTGCCCCTTTTTTGCCCCTCCTATAGGAATGTTAAAAGTAACATAGCCAGCTACGTCTCACAGCATGCAATACTTTTTTGGTATTTTTTTCTTGCAGCCTCTATCTCAGCATCCAAACAAATAAACTAGAGTAGCTAAATATATTTGACAGATTTTTTGGAGATGTACACGGTGTGCTGACTTTATCATTCACTCAACTCATGTGTCAAGATGAGGCTCAGCATGTTCCTTTTCACAACTGCCAATCCAACTGAATTATTTAGCATTTCATGTGTTGCTTGTGGAAGTTGGTGAGCTCAGTCCGGGGCTTGAATGTTTATTTTTATTATTTATTATCTATAACCAATCGTGACATGTTTCACAGATAAACAGTGTCTTCAAATGAAGGTTTAGGTCTTGGAGGTGAACAGTGACACATTCTGTCAATGACGATTTTTCTTTATTTTGAAATTTGATGATGTTAAAATAGCATGGCATCTACTCGAGAAGCCGTCAATACATTGGAGGAGGCTGCAGAATTGTAGCCAGTGTGTGGGAAAACTGTTTCCAGTTAATAATCCAAGATGAATTAGAATGCTGTGATGTTGTAAACACTTTCTGTGCTGGGGAAGAAAAAAAAAAAGACAGAATATAGCTGTTTCATTATTGTCATGTGCACCTCTTGTCATGTCTTCCATTTCCAGCTTCTCGCTGTGCTCTTCTGTCAGCAGTGAGATTGGGTTCAACAGGCTGCTCTGTGCCAGACATGCCTAATTAGTGTAGCTGTATGAACAGTACCTCTCTGTACTTGTGTTTCTATAAAGAAGGGAGGTCTGGATGAGAAGCTATCAGCCTCTGTTATTTAGCTCTGCTGTGTTCACTTGAGCGCTGTGCATCTGATTGTCTGCACTGCACTGTGTTTTGTTTAAAAGCAATGATCATCGTGCTGGCGCTTCGCTGTTCCTCAACACTGAGCAGTGTCTTTGTCTCTCTTTGTGGACGTGAAGACACTTCTCATTACTTCAGCCGTATCTGTGGGAGCCTATTCACGTATACAGCAGTCCACTCTAACTCTCCTCCTTCGCTCTTATCTTCTAGAGGCTTTTGAGACAAGGTCAGCGTGATGGATCCTGAGAGCCAGCCTTGGCTTCAGCTTTTTTTAAACCTTTGTCAGAAATCTTAGTCTGACAGCTCATGTGTTTACTGTGTCAAATTGCTGGGAGCACACCGCGCTGCTCCAGCCCATTCATGACGTGCCTCTCGCTGCCTGTAATAAGGCCAGGCTTGTGGTGGTCATAATGAAAGCTCTGTTGGCAGAGGGTCTTACTCTCTCTTCCCTTCCAACAGACGCCCTCTGTTCTCCTCCCAATCCCCAGTGATGTCATTCAGGGCCCAAACTTTAGAGTCTGAAACAGAAAACTGGCATGCTGGTCATGTAGGACATGCTGGGGTGTTGCTTTGGTTGCCTGCCTTTTTCTTGTTTTCCAAAATCGCATGTGCACTGTAGAGACTCTAAGAACGCTTGTCTAAAATCCAATTACAATAAATACTATACTAAACCATACTAAACACCTTGTTCTATTTAAAAATTAATTATTTGGGGGGGAAAAAGAAGAAACTATTGAGAGAGGGGAGGAAAAAAACAAAACAAAAAAAACTTTTGCCATTGACCTACATGTGGTGGGGGTTAAAATAACTATCCGTGTCAGAGGTGGTTGAATTTCTTCCTTTTCTGTCATATTGTGCCTTTGAGTTGATCAGTAGACCCGTAGGTTGCCCGGAGGTACTCTTGAACAAGGTATCGTCCCCCTCACCGCTCCCCAGGCACTTAAAACAGCTGCCCCCTGCTGCACGGTGTGTATGGGTGAAAAGCAGAGGAAGCTTTCTTAGTGCTTCACTGTATTCTGTGCTGTGTTTCGCAATGAGTCACTTTCACTTTCACTTATGCACAAACAACCTGTATCTGTAAGCGGTTTTACTGTTCTGCCATGCAATGTAAAGTGCAAGCGGATTTGATGTGTGATGGGTCGGATGCTTATTTTCGCTTAGAAAAAATGTACTTATTTTGAATTCAGAACAATTTTTAAGGGCAAAGAACAATATTCTTTTTTTTCCTTAATATATGCAGTCAGGTGTGCAAAGACAGCGAAGCGATCTGCTCCCTCACAGTTCTGAGGCTACAGCATTAAGGCAGATTTCTGTCCATTAGTCACAGCAGTCTCTTTCGCCATCAGTGCTTAAAGTCTCTGCTGTCTTTGTCCAAGTGTGCAGCTGTGACTCCACAGATACTTCAGCTACGCACATCTTACTGAGAAATAAGATACAGGAGCACCTGAAAGAAATATCTGATAGTCAAAAAGATTTCATGGCACTGTCAACGGGTAATGTAACCGTGCCTGAAAAGTAACCAGAGCCTATAGTGATGCATGAATCAAGAAGACAAAAAACCCACAAGCTGGAGGACTCAAATGTGCTCTTTATGGGAGAGGGCTGAAGCAATTTTTTCTAGGTGTTAACTTTCCACATATCTTCTAGGACAAAGTCAGTGAGCAGGAAAGGCATAGCTGGTTAATCCTGACAGGCTCTGAGAGAAAGACTCAGATGGGCCATTCCTGCTTAAGCCTCTGTGCGGTTCTGCTGAGTCACTGCGTTTGAGTGAAACGGAACCAGCACCACCTCAATCATCGTGCTCGGCCTGTCTAGACGCTCTCTGGAGGTTCTGCCTCCACAGACTTTATTGTTTATGCATAGCATTTCTGCTGCTGTTTCTTTCGCATGTTTTCCTCCAGCTAAGATTTCTTCATAGACTTTTGAAGTGTGGGAAGTCGACGAAACCGATAGCCCACATCTATTATCCTGATCAGAGAGAAATGGCTTTTTATTGATTTCCATTTTTGCTTCATGTTATTTTTTGCCTTGCTTTACCTTCGGGAGCGCATTGTTGTTTGGCTTGTTGATTTATTAGTTGCGTATTTATGTGAGTTGTGTGTGTGTGTGTGTGTGTGTGTGTGTGTGTGTGTGTGTCTCAAGGACCCGGCAGCGACATCCACGTCAGAGGCCGACTCGGACACGAGGGAGGCTGAGTCTGTAGCCATCAACTACAAGCCTTCGCCACTGCAAGTGAAGATTGGTGAGTTTCCGTTCATTAAGTCGCTGATCTGTGAAGTGCAGAAGGTCGGTGTGCTCTGAACAAGATGTACAGCTTGTTCATTAATCAACTCAGCATAAAGTTATCAGCTAGTGTGAGGGCCAAGAACACACAAGCTGACCAATATCAAAGAAGTTTTTTTAATTTGACTTGTTGCCAGAATCTATCTACACGAACGTGATGATACTCTCTTATTTAAATCTATCGGTTTTTGTCAAATTACGGAGGGTTGGAGAGTGTTATTTACTTCTGTAGGTGTTTATTTTGTATGGAAATGTGTTGGTGTTTCCAGCTTGTCTAGTTAGCTACAGTACTGACCTGATCAGTAACATGGCTTTCAGCTTTATAGGCAGAGTATTCCTAATTTGTATGGGATTTTCGCCAGCGTTCAGTAGAGCTTTGTGCTGAATCAGCAGTGGCCTAGTGGTTAGGGTGCTCCAGGATCAGAAGGTCATGGGTTTGAAACCCAGATCAGTAGGTTGCCCTGAGGTACCCCTGAGTAAGGTACTGTCCTCATTTCTGCTCCCTGGGCGCTTTAAATAGGTGTACCTACACTGCATGTGTGTGTGTGGCTCAGAAAATTGGCAAGAAGGGCAAGTTGGGTCATTCGGTCTCAGCTCTGGAGGTCCATTCGACACCCTCTCAGCAATGGACCATTTGTGGTTTGTTTGCCCCGGACCAGTGCAAAAATTCAGGAATGTCTCTGGCCTGGCATGCTTAGTTCGACTTGTTTGAAATTCAGTAAGATTTTGTAGCATGTACCCAATTTAAGATAAAACATCTGAACATTGGCCCATATTCAGTTTTGACTGCTGTTCCAAATGCAGTTTCTGTGTCAGTATTTTAAGTTTGGTGAGCAAACTTTTTGGCATGTATTCATTACTCCCTACCCTAAAACTGTACTCCGTGACCTGCAGCGCATTCTCTCGAGGGACACCAAGTACAGTCGATTTGTGCATCGTAGGTCTTATTGCAGGCCCAATATATCAAAGTTTCTTTCACTTGAAAGTCTGTTGTTTTATGGGTTCTAATTGAGCTTCAGATTGGCAGTTTTTTAGCATCCTGGAGTTTCTTTTATCCATGTCACATTAGGCAATTGAGTATATTTGCGAAGGAGAAAACGTATTACGTTTCATTCAAATGATTCAATTCCTAATTGCAAGTAAATGCCGTACAGCTCATTGGGTAATAATCAAGCCTTTCGGAAGCTGTGTCAAGCGTGAAGGAACACAAACATGTGTAATCCACTGTCCCCCAAAGTGCCTGTGGCTGAGGACCAGTCCATTAAATATTCACAGTTTATAGCATATGTAGTTTGTCAAACTGCACAAGCACTGAAAAGGCATTCAACAACAACTTTCAAGTGGACGTAAATGATCAAGATTTGTTGACGCAGTAGTGCTGCTTCTGCTTCCTGGTAAATTACATGCACTGAGGTGTTTAGCTGGTAATTAATTGCACAGCCATGCTCTGTTGTATTGCCTTGTGTCCCATTGTCTCTTCCCAGGCCAGAGCACAGAGACCCCCAGGTGAAATGCAGCCGCTGCTTCTTAATTAAGCTTTGTGTTGCAGTTGTCAAGTGGCAATTGGTTATTACTCACTGGACAGCAGAGGAATAACAAGTGCAAAGGAGCCTCTGTCTAGAAGTCACACAGAGGTCAAGCACAAGCACTTGTTTACTTACTTTTATTGCAAGGATGTAACATCGAATGATGCAGAGCCTTGTAAACGCAATAGCGACTTTAATTGCAATAATCAATGTTATAAACATTCTGACATTATCAAAAATGTCCTTGTTGATGCTTGATGTGACATTTCTGTTCTCAGGATGAAACAGAATATTGGGTTTTGCAAAATGTCCATGCAGCTGAGAAGGGAATTTCTGTGCGAAATGATTGTAAAAGGAACAATAGACACCTTTATACACATTTTAAACAATCGGATGGAATGAAAGAACAGAATCAGTGAAGACAATAACTCATTTGAATGAAAATCATCGTGACAATACAGAATCAGAATAAACTGGACAATTTTCCAATCGCTTTCAAATGCAAATGGTGGGGGAAAAAAACTGGGTAGTGGAATTTATAAAGAATAATTTTAGTCTAATTGTGAACGATCATCATAATTTGTTCAGATATTGTTTAGTGAAATACCCTGATGATCAGGATGCGCAGCTTAGACGAGTGAGTCAGATGAGGGAGTGTTTATCAGATGCCACCCCGCATGCTTACCACTAAAAGTAATTTTCTTCAGGATATAAGGCATAATGTGTTTTGTGTTTTTCTCTCTCTCTCTCTCTCTCTCTCTCTGATTGCAGAAAAACAGAGAGAGCTGGCCAGGAAAGGCTCGGCAAAGAACGGAACCGTGGCAAGTCCAGTCAATCAGCAGCCCAAGAAAAACAATGTAATGGCCAGAACCCGGTAAGACTCTTTACGATGCCAACATATCCTGGAGAGAATAGAAGAGACTGAGAAAGGAAATCTTAAGTTAATGGCTCTGGCGCTACATGTATTCATTGTCCCCATGTGTACTTTTACCTTGTAGATTTATGTACCAAAAACCAAAATTATTCATTTTATACATATTCAGGTCTCGCTGTGTGCTGTGCTGTGTTTCACAATGGCAATGCAGCACTTTCACTTTCACTTTTCACTATATGAAAATGTCTAGCCTCTCCTCATCTGTTAGAATTAAAAAGGTGTTTTTGTCACTGGACCTTTAAGACCCGTCTAAGTGACCTATGGCTGACTGGCTCTCTGATTTTGATCTGAAACACTCCTTATATCTTCAGTTTAAATGGCCAGGGCAGAATTTCTGTGAACAGAAGAGGACTTCAGTTGATGTTGAGTCACCAATGTTGTGTCCATCAGGAGGACCCTAATAATAAACAGGGAACCAAGATTAATGGGCCAAAACTGAGCTACAGTACTGTGAACATTCTTAAACTTACAACAAAGTGTCCGAATATTTTTGTTTGTGTGTTTAATTGTTGCCCATTTAATGTTTAAAGGTTAAAAACTCTAAATACATTGCATAAATCTGAAGTATCACAATGTGCTGGAAGTACGTTTAAAAAATAAAGTGAAAGTGACTATGCTCGTCATTGTGAAACACAGCACAGCACACAGTGAGCCACAATGAAATTACACCTCTGCATTTTACCCATACACACACACATGTGCAGCAGGGGGCAGCTATTTAAAGCCCACGGGAAGCAGCGGCAGGGACGGTACCTTGCTCAAGGGTACCTCAGGGCAGCCTACTGGTCTGAGATTCGAACCCATGACCTTCTAATCCTGGGGCCAACTCCCTAACCACTAGGCCACCAGTGCCCCACCAAAAAGTCATTCTTAGAACTTTACTTTATCTCAAGTCAAGTCAAGTCAAGTCAGATTTTATTGTCATTTCAACCATATACACAGCACAGAGTGAAACGAAATAACGTTCCTCCAGGACCCCGGTGCTACACATAAGACATGACATGAGACACGACATAAGACAAACAGACAGTGCAACAACGCACGTCCATGTAAAAAATCTGTGTGTCTTTAAAGACAGAAGAAACATCGGGACCTGTCAAAGGGCATTTACTATTCATACTCATTCATTTTTTGAAACAAAAAAAGCCAAATTTTTCTTTGTGCTACATTCTTCATTGGGCCACAGGGCTTAAACTACACCCAGATTTGTTATTAGCAGATGTATGAGAGCAGGAAGCCTGTGAATGCTGGGAATAATGCAGGCCTGAGAGGAGATTGTGTGCTGCTGCCCTGCTGGGATTAGAGGAGATGAGAGGACTCTGGAAAAGCACAGGCCAGTAGATTAGCTGGACACAGGCCCACTCAGAGAGCCTGTAGACTGCAGATTAGCCCAATCCTTTGTTCCGTGGAGGGAAAGTGGAGAATGCCTGGCTGGTGCAGGGGCTCATGTAGCAGTGATTCTGGATGATTTTAAACTTGTCCAGCACTTATCAGGGATTTCCAGCACTGAAAGTGGTCAACAGTACACAGTTCTAGTTCAGAGACTGGCGTGATATTGCCATGAAGACATTTGTTTTAAGGAATGCAAAGCAGATGGTTATTAACACTGGATGAGTATTTATTTTTGCGATGCATCTTTTACCGTATTTATCACAAGACTTGCGTGATTTTCCTGGTTATTTTTGCTGCAGGTTGGTTGTTCCTAATAAGGGCTACTCCTCCTTAGACCAGAGCCCTGATGAGAAGCCTCTGGTAGCACTGGACACAGACAGGTACAGTATTCTTCAGTACTGCAGAATTCCAGCATGGTTTTGTATGTTTCTGCCTTTAAAAAACATTGCCTTTTAGGTTTAAAGGTAAGACCTTAAGTGCACTTCTTGAGCTTTTCAGTGATGGCACATTTTATTTCTTTCTCTTAAAAAAAAAAACTCCTTTAAAGGGACTAAAATGTCCCATTCATCTTCTGAAGGCTCTTTAAATCCTGTTTTAATATCTCCAGAAATATCAATGCCTCTCGGTTCCAGGTGGTTTTATCCCTTGTTTGAGATGGCCAAGAACTTTATTTAATCTTTTTAAAAATGATCTTACTAGTGGAGGTCTTATCAGTTTGCTGTGATCAATAGTAAGCGTATCCATACAAAGTGCTGTGGTTAGCAGAGGAAGTCCAAAGGGCTTTAAATAGCTCCATTTGTATTGATCAGATTGGCGCTTTTGTGTGTAAACAAGACATGTTTGTACAGCTGTTTAGGATTGTTGCAGTCTCGCCGGTTGACCAGGCTCAATATGCAACTCGTGAAGATGGATCCTTATAAAGATGTAAAGATTTTAGATGCAATTTCTTTTGTAATGAAATGTCAAGTTTCACCCCCATGCGCCTTAATGTGATCTGACAGAATAAAGAATGCACAGATGGGATTGGAGGATCTGTTTACCAGGCTTCTCATAATTTATTTACTTTTTATTCATTAATTTAAAAATAAAGTCTTAACTGATCAAAATTGAATTTTAAAATGAATCAAATTGTCTTAAATGACTCTTTTGAAGTGCCACAAATGCTACATGTGATGTAAGACAGCATTATTATTATTATTATTTTTTTTTTTTGACATTAACAATTAAACTCTCAAAATAACCGGTGACTTCTATTTTGTTTATTAGATTTTTTATTTCAGTTAATAATTTTTATTGTTTTTATTGATCATTTAATCTATTTAAAAATGATGTCTCAGGGAATTGTACCTAATTTATGTGGTTGTTTACACCAAACTGGAATAAACAGGTTTTTCTTTAAAAATAAATAAATAAAAAAATTTTGAACAATACTATAGTCTGATTACATACCCGAAAGGATCAACTCTCCATCTTCAAATCACTGTATCAGTCAACTTTTTCACACTCCTGCTCTCGTCCACTACTGCATCTACACCCGGATGTCTGATAAGTTGTTTGTTTAATTCTTGCTTGCTGGTAAGTGCATCCTCTACAAAAGGGCTGTAAATACCAGCAGGATCGATCGTCTCTGCTGGTTTCCATAATAAATCAATCTGGCGAAAATGCCACCTCATTGCTCTTCCACCGGCTATAATGCATGTAGATTGCCCCTATTGAAATCACGAAATGAAGTCAATATCATGGAGTTAAAGTGCTCTCACTAATTTCTTTTAAAGTGATCTTTGTGTTTTTACACTCTTTTAATTTCCATGCCTTTGAGTGGTCCTCTTGTTTTGCCAAATTAATGGCTCTCGACCACCTCAGTTCCTGGGAACCAAAGTGCTGCACAAATTGAGCATGAAAAAAAGAAAAAAGGCACAAAGCTGTGTAGTCACCAGTGACTGCTAAGTGTAATGAAATGAACAGATCAGTGAAAAAGTTGAATCCCCAAAGAGGAGATTATATTCACATACATTACGTTCATCTCTTTTAGTGACGATGACTTCGACATGTCGAGATACTCTTCTTCAGGATACTCCTCAGCCGAGGTGAGATCTCTCAGGGACCAGGTATCTATTCTATACGCTAATGTCAGTCAACCATCACCCTAGCACCACCATCATTAGGACATCTGCTCAACATTATCTTCTTAAGCATTGGGCTTAAACCGATTCCATTATAAAGTCAATTCCTTTGCAGTCATATGGATGTTTGAGGTCTTTAGAATATTTCTCATCTGCATCTAAGTTGATGGCCATGATTGCACAAGGTTCCTTCCTTCATTACTGCCACCTCGAAAGCCATGTTCATCACAGATCTGTATATTATTCATCGCATTGTTTTTTTTGTTATTTGTTGATCACTTATGACACAAAAGAAAAAGCAATGTAATTCAGCCTTATCAGTCAACTGGATTTTGAGAAATCAAAAAGATCCCGTTTTAACATTTCTTTGCAGTTCTATAAAATATTTCCTTTCACTAAATTGCTGAATATGTAATGGGTTAAGATCATTTTTTATTATTCTTTGATCCTGTAGTTTCAAAAACCTCATGCTTTAATTTCCTTATTAGGCTTGCTTGATTCATATCATTCGAAGACTGTTTTGTCAAAAAAAGACTTTTTAGCTGATGAAAGAAATCCTAGCCAACTAATTCCAAGCAAGATCGCAAGTACGAGATCTATTGGCTGACACCTGTTCTCCTGCCCTTCCTCCTCAGCAAATCAACCAAGACTTGAACATACAGCTGCTGAAGGATGGCTATCGCTTGGATGAAATCCCAGATGATGAAGATCTTGACCTCATTCCCCCCAAATCAGTCAATCCCACCTGCATGTGCTGCCAAGCCACTTCATCTGCAGCCTGTCAGATCCAGTAGCCCCGTATATACGCCCTTCTCTCTGCCCCAGCCCTCTTTTCCAAACCCCCTTTACCGTGAGTGTACTTCAGTGCTACACTTTAACCCTCGGGATAGAATAACTACTAAAGAATTTAAGCAAACTTGTGAGAATGATTATTTTAACACTAATATATAGGACAAAATAACAGAAGGAAATGCACAAAAAGATACTAACAGTCATTGATTCCTCCTATGGTAGGACGTAAGTCTTTGTATCACCACCAGAGGGTGTTACACTTCGGTGTGCATATGTAGAAAATGTGTTGAGGCAAAAAAGAATGCACAGTTTAAAAAAAAAAAAAAAAAAAAAAAAATTATTAAAAACGAGGGAAAAATAACTGAAACGGATTTGAAAAGATGCAAATTCTTCTGTGTTTTGCGCTAGTAACTCAACTTTTTGCCTCTGTTCCAGCTTCTTGTTTCTGTTGTCGATGTCCTGGTCCGCAACAATGTTCAGTGTACAAAGGGAAAAGGTAGAATCTTGTTTCCGAAGGACAGGGAAGTGCACCCGTCTGTCTAATAGAAGTTTCTAAAGTAATTGGTATAAATCGGTGTACCACTGTTCTTACTCCATGACTTAATTGGCATCAGATACCTTTGCTTAAAGTATAAAGGCGCTCATCTGATCTGATCATCGCCCATTGATTGTGTGATAAAGCTTCTAAAGTAGTTCAGTTTACATCAGAGCGACAGTCAGGAATCAAAATGTACTTAAGGCAGGTGAGGGACTCTATTCTGTGTTCGTCTGAAAAGGTCACTAGGGATCAGATCCAAAGCTGATGCTTTGCTGAAGTTTTTTGGGTGGTTGAAGACACTAGTATTCAAAAGTTCGGACAAACTGAAATGTAGACAACGAACCATACGTTTTCTGTTCGAGTTTGATAGGGCAGGAATCATAAGTAAACATAACCTGTAAATTAAATAAGTTTTTTAATTACAACCAAAAGTGAATAGAGGCCAGTAGCCACCAGTTAGCATGAGACATCGTTTAAATAAAGCAGGTCAGTGACTGTTTCCTTCCTTTAATTTAAACCTTTAGCATTATTATTATTATGTACCACTTTTATTAAAGCAATAATTCAGTTTTGCATTATAATCTCCCTGTTATAAAAGAAAAAAAACTGATGAGTCTTTACAGCTTTTTGGAATGAAAGTCTTCTTTATCCTCATTTCTAGGCTTAAGGCTAAAATGATTAGCTATTGGTAAGAGAGATCTGATCACCAATTTAAGTTCACTACAATTTGTATGAAATCCAAAGCATAATAAAAATGTCTTTTTGCAATACAACTACACATTTAAGGCTGAAGATTTCTACAATAGAAGCACGTTTCATGAGTATTACAACATAATTGGTTTTGTACTCACTTTTGAAAGCTAGCGTACTCGGCCACCTATTCACTACGTCACCGAATGAAGGCCTGGATGATGAACGTATCTCTAGTTCCTGCAGTTACACGTGCAGCCCTTTGGTTTGTCTTTTGTCACGCTGCAGAGCAGGAAATTGTGAACATGGCATTCTAGAGCTCTTTTGGGAGGCATTAATAACACTGTGTTCAGTTTTATTGTGCAAAATGTCACATAAGCGATGTAGCTGTTGCCATACATATCGCGATGCTTTCAGTAACATGACTAAACTGTTGTCGTTTCTGGGTTTTTTTTTTTACGATTTCATTTGTGCCAAAAGCTCTTCGTGAAGCACCCATTAGAAAAAATGATGAGTTTTCTCTGTCATGCTCATCTGCAGCCAGACGCTGGAAACGAAGGAATGAGTAAAAGTGCAAAGTTGTCAGATCACAGCTCTCGCTCCAAACCGAGAGCCTTTCTGTAGATGAACTCGTCTCTTTTGCCGACACTTTTGAAAAAGCATCAGCATTCATTTGCGTTTATCTGATTTTAGCCAAAGATTAGTGAATGGTTTGGCAGTATGACTGCGCTCTGGACCCTTCTAGTGTGAAATGACCAATTTGAGAAAAAGTGACATCATTACACGTTGTTCCCACACAGAATCCAGCATAAGCAAAATTAGCTTCTCTTTAGGACACACCTTTTTTTTAGAGGTCTTCTCATTTCATGCATTGTTACAGTGCTCTTTCTGCAGGAACTGTAGTGTAGAGCTTCCATGTGGAAAACGTCACCTATTCCTCTTCACACCTTTTTAGATATCATTTATGCAACGTGTGAACCGAACCCACTAGCTTCAGCTTTTTGATATGAAACATATTACTTTAGAGGAATGTATGATGGGAGATGACCCTCTGATTTGATAAATATTACTAAGCGCAAGTAGGGAAACTTATTAAACCTTTTTTCCAGCAGAGGGTCCTAATGACAGTTGCTTCTGTATGTACTGACTATGCTCTGCTCATGCAGCCTTCTTCAGCACAGTCTGATTGCAGATGGATTTAGAGGTACTAAGCTATGGATTATGTCTTTATGTAACATCCCCAGCATAAAGACCAAGACTGTCTTTTTAACAGTTGAACATAGTCTGCACAACAGGTTTGTGTCAGTTGTGCGGATGCACACACATCCCATGCCAGTATTCTCCACATTTCAGTATTATTTTTATCATCAGCATTGCAACACATGTCTAGACTTGGTTCGTTTTATTGAACTTCCCTTTTTTCTTCTTTTGGGCAGGTCAGCAAGGTTTAAATTGATAACACTAACGTGCTTATGCAGACTGGATGATTGCTTTAGGCTAAACCCCATAGCTGTAGTTGCAACACATAAGGCTGCATGATCAGTTCCCATGCAAATAATGTGGGCTGATTTTATGTCTAAAAGTGAGCCGCTCATATTTTTAAACTTCGCTTTACAACTCCGCTTTCATTTGACCGCTTTTTAAAGTCGTCTGAAAGTTTATTTTTACCAACAGATTGTGGGTGAGAACTCCTGAACCTGAATTTCTGTTCTGTTTGAATGAATCCCCCGTCCCCTCTGTCGTTTTTTCCAGATTTTGGGTGGAATTTGAGCGCTTTTTATATTTTTAATGTCATTCATAGACCATTTTCTCATTTTCCTTTACCTACCTGCTGTAATAGATTTCCTCCTTAAAGCAAACTATGTAGTACACCCTATTATTTATTACTGAGTGGTTTGTTTTAATTTATTTCAACAAATGGGAAAGTATGCTTTTTAACATAGACATGTTTGTTTGTTTGTTTTTATTCAGCTGATTAATATCATGATTGTAAAGATGTGAACAGTTTCCATACCAGTATTTAACAGTTATTGTTGTAGTGCAGCATATCAATAAATACTTCTGGCACATACGGTTGTGGGCCTTGTCTTGTTTGCTGTGTCTAAGTGCTTGGTCTAATAAGGCAGGGGTTTGGGGGGTTTTTTGCCTGCAATTAAAAGTTTAGGTAGATGGCTTCTGAACATTGCCCAAAGCATCATTCTTCCACCAAGACTGGACAGTTCACGTCCCACATGAGTGAATGAGCCTTTTGCACCAACTTCCCGGGTCCACCGCAAGTCCAACTGCTTGTTTTTCTTAGACCACTTTAAAATCTACTATCTACTGTGTACTAGGAACAACCCAGTGGCCTGCAGTTTTGGAAATGTTCTGTCCGGTGCTCTATCCATCACAATTTGTCACTTAGGCAAGCTTAATAATCTAAGAGACTTTCACATTTTTGCTGTTTCCAACACATCAAGCCGTTTACTTGCCTTCTTTTTACTGGTGGCATTGTATTAAAATAATACGTTATTCATGTCACCTGTTGGTGGTTCAATATTGGGCTGGTCACTGGTCATCTGTTGTTCTTCCTTAAGCCTGTAGTCAATTGCTAGTGCTCTGAGGAAGACATGGTATTAACCTCTATGCCTCTGATAAGCCAGAAGTTGTAATTGCTCACAGAGAGGCAAGGAGCTCTAGGATTGGTGGACAGGCCTGATTAGCCTCTTGGAGCAGATGGTGCAGCAGGCTTACCTACAGGCCTCTATGAGCCTTCCACTGACCAGACTCGGGACAGCGCACACTGCAAGGAGAGAAGCGGAAAAAGCATGTTTTAGTTTAAGGTGAGATTCAGAATTTGTCTTTTGAGATGAATCTTTTGTCAATTTTCTCACATCATTGATCTTATACAGCAGTTTCACAGTAGTTGAATTCATAACTGAATAGTAAGCCTAAAGTTTAAACGGTTACGCCATCGTGTGTGTAGTTAGATGATAAGAATAACTCTTCTTTTTGTTAAACCCTCTTTTTTCATTCTCTTTAGTTTGGCTGGGAATGTATAGTAGAAGCACAATGACTTTGAGAGTAGCAGCTCTTCTTCTGCTGTCTGCACACTTACTGCATGCGTCGGCCCTTCCAGCTGCATCCTCCTATGAGTTTACAGCCTACAGGATGCAGCAGTACAATCTGCAGCAGGAAAAACGTGGTAACGTTGCCTCCTAGCCCATGCTTTGTACAACACTGCTTAGGTATTCTATACAGCACTGCTTGACAATATGTGAACCCTTTATAGGTGATATTTGTTTCTGAATAAATACAACCCAAAATATCAGATGTTCACAAAAGTCCCAGTTAAACAAGTAATGCAAAAATATCATGCTTGCTCATAAAGTGATACATTCTTACTGCATTCCTGTCAGTGATAAAAGCACGTGAACAAAGATTATCAATTCGTTTGAAGGTAAAATTTGTAGAATTAGAATCATTTTAAAGATAAGAGCCTTATCCTACCTTCTGTGGAGCATCAAAAGAGGTTTCCGGGGCTGCTGACGTGATGAAGAATCATGTTTTGGTGTAGTGGGTAGAATTCTCCCTTTAAGGTTGAGCTGGACAGGTACATAAATCAGTGTGGTTGATTGACTCCCGAAGAGGAAACCTAAATATGTCAGCAGAAAATATACAGCGTAAATGTTTTAAGTATTAAATCTATTTTCATTTGACAAATTGCATCAACTGAATCTCTGTGTAGGATTATGAAAATGTCAATTCATGGTGAAGTGTAGTGGGGAACACCGCTGGGAATACTGCTGTTCCAAATGGTTACTTAGTCACATGTAATGAGTACAACTGTGATTTTAACTTGTTTTGACTGGTCAGACGTGTTATTTTTGAGGTTTGCTAGACTAGTGGTCAACCTTGCTTCTTCTTCCAAACTTCAGCTCTTCCTAATAAACCCCACCTGGGTATATCAAATAACAATCAGAAGTCCTTGATGAGCTGAATGGGTTTTATTAGAAGTGGGCGGGAGGTGACCACTGTCTCCGGTTAAAAGAACAATGAAGAAAGTAAAGAATAACACTGATAATAGATGCTGGATGTAAAGAACAATGAAGAAAGTAAAGGATTACACTGACAATAGATGGATGTAATACATTTCACTGCTGTTTCACACATTAGTACATTATTAACATGCCTCCATTTTTTGGTTTGAGTTTTTAAGTGAAAGTGACTGTTCTTGTCATTGTGAAACGCAGCACAGCACAACACAACGAAATTCAACCTCTGCATTTCACACACGTGCAGCAGGGGGCATCTATTGAAAGCGCTCCCTAACCACTAGGCCACCGCTGCCCAGTTGCCCCAGTTGCACAAGTTTAATGTGCTTTGGTATGGATTTAGGCCCCTCGTCATGTGTTATATGTGGGCTACTGTTCTAATCGAAATCTAATGCTTCATCCTCAGGTTGTCGTGGTGCCATAGTAGTGGCAGAGGCACGCTCAGCAGATGATACAGCTCTTACACGTCGCTGTGTGATCATGAAGCTGCCTGACTTTACTGTAGAGCGTTACCTAGAGGCCAAGAGGCAGAACGCAGCAGCAGTGCTCATACTGCTGCCCCAGAACATCTCCACAGTACCTGAAGATGTCATACAGGTGCTGGCAGATACCATTGCACAGTATTGCACCATTCTCATCATTTCACTTGCCATTATTTATTTCATCATCCACTTTTGGGCTTCTGTGATTTGGTGGGGGCTTGAGTTGTGGAAATCTTGACACTCTGAGGTGGAACCAAATAGTCTTGTGGTTATGAAGCTTGTGCTTTAAATGTCAGAAGATCTCTGCTGGAGGTGCTAATGGTTTTAAATACCTCTCCTCCTACAGGGTTTTATGGTGAGTGAGTCAGAGACCCTGAAGAAGGAGACTCTCATGCCTGTGTATGTGGTCCCTGAAGATGAGCAGCTTTTGTGCATGTATGCAGAGGTGAAGCTAGCTGCAGCCACCAAGTCTGCCTCCATACTGGTCAGAGGTGAGAGAAGCCAGAATAAAGGAAATCAGATTAAATTCAGTTAAATCATCTTCATAATTAATGTTTATTATATAGTTCTTTTCATATTATAAGTACCGTTTATCAGTATCACTCGGGTGGGAGAGCAGATGCCAGATACCAGACACAACTCCATCTCTGGAACCAGAGTTGGATGCTCCTGTTGTGCTCAAACTGTGTCAAAACTCCATCAAAACTGCTTTGCTTGGTACAAGCCAAACTCAAACTAGGACAAAAAACAGTATGGTACAGAAACCACACAAGAGTCCCAGCTATGTTGTGAATGGCCCACCACCCAAAGATGTGGCCTTGTTCCTTCACCATTGATTGAGGGTAAGATGGTAGCAGGTAAATTGCGAAGCAACAAATGTGTGGCCATTAATGTGCAAAAAACTACTAAAGCATTTGATTTATGTATATTTAATACACAAGCTGGGTGGAAAATATTAGGCCAAGGTGTTAAAATCAGGAAAAATAAGTAAGCGTAATGATCTGAGTGACTTTGAAATGGGGCAAACTGTGATGACTAGACAACTAAACCTCCTCAAAACCACAGCTCTTGTGTGGTGTTCCTGTAGTTAGTAGGAGTGATAGTTAGGTTGAAGAAAAGACGACCAGTGAACCGGCTTCATGGTCGTTGTTAATGATGCAAACTGGTTGCCAAGGCTTGTCTTTCTGATCTGAGCCTACAAAAGAGCATTGACAGCAGCACACACAGACAGGCAGTTATTTATGGTTGATTAACGTATGTGCCATATACGTGCACACACTGTACTGTCCAAAAGCCAGTTTAAAACAATTTCTGTTATTGTGATTAACTAAATAAAAACAACTTTTTAATCTAAAAACATATATAAAAGCATGCACACCAGGACTGAGCTGCCAGAACTGTAATTTTTTTTGCTCATAACATACAACTGGCAATTAACACATTAAATAATGTGAGTCTTATGCTGTTTTCAAATGCTGCTGCATCACCTGCTTCTGAATGTCTTAAAATAGTCATGCAGTTTTGATTTCTAACCATTGCAGTGATTTCTTTTTCACAATGAATACATTTCATATATCATTATAGGCCAACCAAGCATCAGATGATCGCGACAAATAATACTTTAGGAGAGACAATCGTGCATAATTGTTTCTAAGCAAATAAGCTCTTACTATCCAGGTAAATAGCTTCTTGCAAAGCACTAGAAATGTTCTAGGTCCAGTCTGTGTTCTCTGTGTCCACTTTGCTGTCCAACTGTTCTTGTGGCTGTTACAGTTCTCCGCAGCATGGTCACAGCCACTGCCTTCCAAATCCTGGGGAGCAACAACTCCCCTATCAAGGCCGTCACTGACACTTCCATCATTACGTTAGAGGTGAGCTTGACAGCCTTAAGTGGCAACTCCATCCCTTGAAGAATCAGTGCGTGACCTGTAATTGAACCTGTCTGTCCCGCTGATCGATTGTTTTTTATCGAAGGGTGTGCTTCCTGGAGTTGGAGAGGACCCACCTACAATCGTAATCACTGCCCACTATGACTCATTTGGCCTTGTTCCAGTAAGTGCTGGTCAATGAATGGGTCATGTTTTGAGGGGAAAAAAAAAAACCCTTCTTGTCTTTTCTACATCAGCTGAAAGTCTTTGGTTGCTGTTAATGAATGCACAGGCATTTTAACGTTGATGGGGCTGATGAAGTGACTGTGCTTACGTTTTAAGTTCTGAATGACCCACTCTGGCCTTTACCACCACACACTGTGAGGAATGAGCACATTAGTTTACCTCACAGTAACACTGGGCATGAATTTGTCCTCAGCATTCCTCTGCGAGTGTGATTAATATGGCCATAATGATGGTGTAATAATCTTGTAAACTTGCCACATCATCCATTAAACAGCAAAGCAATTCGTTTTTCCTCAGGCCTTATGAACTCAGATGGTGTCTCTTCAGTGATTGAGGTCATGTCTGAGATTAAATCTCCAGGTTTGTGATGAAGCGATGGTACTTCATTGCATCGTAGCTCCACCAGTGATGTCGACCCTTCATGGTTATGAGGAGAAAACAGTCCTTTTGATTCTGCGTGAGATGTGAAAGTTGCTGCTGAGCAGATTTATCAGCCCTATAACTTCTCAGCTGCTCAGACTTTCAGACCATATACAATTATTTTTTTCCCATTTTTTTCCACAACTCTCAATTTCTTTTTTTGCCAGCAAGACCATGTTAAATACCCCTAGGTATTGGTGACCTTCTGAGAAGCTTGATTGCTTTTTTGAGGCCTTTACTTTTCTTGGCCCTAAATGACTCCCGTTGAGTTAGCTATTGTCTTTACCCTTCTTTTCCTCCCAGATCATTTAAGCTGTATCATTTAATGAATCTTTAAACCAGCTAATTAAGATGTGAAATGTGCCTAATGCTTTAAAGTTCTGCTGAGGTTCATTGCAAACTCTATTAGACAGTTAATGACTGAAGGACCGACCAACAAAAGCCTTGCTTAAACATAACAACATGATTTTCTGTTTGTTTTTGCCTCTAAACCTATTTTTGACAGTGGCTGGCCTATGGAGCAGACTCAAACGGCAGTGGGGTCGCTATTCTTCTCGAACTGGCTCGTCTCTTTCAAAGACTCTACAGTGACCCTCGCAACAAACCTCCGTGAGTTTTTTTTTAGCCTATAAATGAACTGCTGCCAAACATTATATTCTAAGAATAAACTCCATATAAGGACCTTTGAAAACCATTTTCCTGCAGCCATTTTTCTACATTTTAAAGAACTATTTGCTTCAAATTCATTCAGGTTGATTTCTAGCTAGGAGAACCTAGTTTCTTTCTGTGTGGAGTTTGCATGTTTTACCTGTGTCTACATGGGTTTCCTCTAGATGCTCCAGGTTCCTCTCACAAACCATGCCCATCAGATTGAAATTAGAGATGCTAAATTGCCCCCTAGGGGTGTGTGCGTGTGTGTGTGTGAAAACACCCTGCTAATACAAGCATATCAGAAAATGGATGGATGGGATGGATCATAATGTTTACAGAGTTGGTGTTTCCCCATCCTTAAACAGACAATGTTTTACCTTCTAGTGTTTTTTGCTGTGTGTGTGTGTGTGTGTGAGTGTGTGTGTGTGTGTGTGTGAGTGACATTGCTGTAATTTTTTGTTTTTGGGTCCCTAATAGGTATCATCTTCTCTTCTCCCTTACTGGTGGTGGGAAATATAACTTTCTAGGTTCCAAGCGCTGGCTTGAGGAAAATATGGACCATGCAGGTTGGTAACACGCTGTTAGCATTTATCTGATGTTGTGGGAATATTGAATAAAATATGCAGTACATATTGTGCCCTTGGACTATTTTTGGCATTGGAGATAGGAGTTCATGGCCCAGCAGTAAACAATCAAGCATAGGATATTTCTAACGCAATGATTTAAGGTTGTGAGTAGGCTTGTAGTGTTTTGTAGATACGGACATCTGCTTGCTGCACAATTGGAGATAGCTGTTGTTGCTTTTCATTCCTGATAAGAAAGCCTGCATGTGCATAACACGACAGCAGGGTTGCATTTTTTTGGATTCCTATTTGTTACTTTATTTGGCTTTATCTTTCTTTATGGTGCAGAATCCAGCCTGCTGCATGACAGTGCGGCATTTGTTCTCTGTTTGGATACTCTTGGCTCTGGAGATGAACTTTTTCTCCATGTGTCTCGACCCCCAAAACCAGGAACACCTCAATATGGCTTCATCCAGCAGATAGAAGAGGTGAGAATGATTTACAACCTGTGCAAATCTAGGCCAAATCTCTCTCTCTCTCTCTCTCCCTCTCTCTCTCTGCATATATGTATATCTTTATATATACATACATACATTTCTGCATTAACTCATATCTTGCAAGTAGCCATTCGTTGCCATTTATCCTTCATGACTGTACTGTAGCATATAAGCACACGTTTCATCCCGGCAGGTGATTTCCTCCCGGTTCTCATGGGTCAGCTTTGGAACTGTACACAAGAAGATCAACCTGCAGGTAAAGCTGATGAATGTTGTAAACATGTTAATGTTTGGCATGATTTTCTCTCCTGAGGTTTACTGACTAATTGGAGCAGACAAAATGCAACAGCAAAAAATCAATGTGCCTTTCAAAGAGAGCACAGCCAATAGTGGCCTCTTGGACTCCTTAGTATTGAACACAAAGACTGCCGATAACACGGCCTTAGACAGTTCTGACACATGGGAGCCTTGTTTGCACAATGTTGCATTAAACAGAAAGAAAGCAAGAAATAAAATGATATTAAAATGATAATTTTAGCAGACAATAACGGTGGATTTATTATAAAACAATAAAAAGATGACATACAGTGTTCAATATAATACTGTATAAAACACCTGGCATCATCCACCACAATCATGTACAGTACTGTGCAAAGGTTTTAGGCAGGTGTGGGAAAAAATGCTGTAAACAAAGAACGCTTTCAGAAATGGAAGTGTTCATCATTTATTTTCATCAATCAACAAAATGCAGTGAAGAACAAAAGAGAATCTAAATCAAATCAATATTTGGTGTGACCACCCTTCGCCTTCAAAACAGCATCAGTTCTTCTAGGTACACTTGCACACAGTTTTTGAAGGAACTCAGCTGGTAGGTTGTTCCAAACATCTTGGAGAACTGACCACAGATCTTCTGTGGATGTAGCTTCCTCACATCCTTCTGTCTCTTCATGTGATCCAGACACACTGGATGATGTTGAGATCAGGGCTCTGTGGGGCCAGAAGAACTGATGCTGGTTTGAAGGAAAAAGGTAGTAACACCAAATATTGATCTGACTGAGATTTTTCTTTTGTTCGCTCACTTTGCATTTTGTAAATTGATCAAAATAGACCATCATTATTTATATTTGTGAAAGCATTCTTTGTTTACAGCATTTTTTCCACACCTGCCTAAAACTTTTTATATATTATTATATATAACTAGTTTAGTCTCTTGTCCGTTGGTGTGTTCTGTGTCATGTTCTATGTTTTCTGATGAGTAGCATCATGGTCCTGGAGGAAGGTTATTTCGCTTCACTGTGTTCATGGTTGAAATGACAATAAAGCTGACTTGACTTGACTTTATTTGACTAAATATTCTAGTAAAACTTGCCAGGTTCCTACAGATTTCTAAAATGTTTTTATACTAAAAGTATTGTGAAAAAAACACTTTTTGGTCAATTTTGGAAAACATAGGCTTGTTTGGTTATTTAGATTTCTGCAGGAAACAGGCATGGAGTGGGTGGAGCTATGTCTTCCTTAAAGGATTCAAATATTGAGTAACACAGTGAAGACATAAGAGGACACAATGTGTGATTTAACCCACTGAAATAAGACATGAATGCATCTTTTAATTTGAAAAGTCAATGAAAATCTCCAGTCAGTTCTTTGTTCGTATGCAGTTTGTGCAGTCACTGTGCAGAGGTTGTTGTGTTAAAGCTCTTCATAACTAATCTGCAGTTGTTCAGTCTCCATGGAGATACCACAATACAACTATAGTTATGTATAGTATAGTAAGCATAGTAATGTGATTTTAATATTTTGTTATACTGCACCCCCTCCCTGCAGGAGTCCACAGTGGCATGGGAGCATGAGCGCTATGGCATGAGACACATCCCAGGATTCACCCTCTCTCACCTAGAAGACCCCAGATCAGCACGCCGGGGCTCTATCCTCGACACCATGTGAGTTCGGTTCCAAAATAGACTAGAACATTGAATGTACTTCTCTCTGTCTAATCTCTGCTCACTACATGCAGGTCACAAGTGGACATCAGGAAAATCAAGAGGAACACAGTCATAATAGCTGAGTCTTTGGTGCGGTTTATGTATAATCTGTCAGACAAGGTGAGGAAAAAGTGAAAATGTATGTCTGTTTTTTGTGTCCTACACCGATGTAAATAAATCAGGGCAGCCCTGGTCAAATGATGTTTTCCTTAATAAAGGGAGAATAAGTTCACATTCTCTTCTGCACATTTTAGTGTACAGTTACTGTTTATTTGCTGATTATATTGAGATACAGATATAGAACATAGCTCATATATATAGATAGATAGATAATATATACAACACATATATCTTAATAAAGTGTTATTGCATTTATCCCATGCACAAACACACACCGTGCAGCAGGGGGCAGCTATGAAAGCGCCCGGGGAGCAGTGACGGGGACGGTACCTTGCTCAAGGGTACCTCAGGGCGACCTACCTGGTAAGGGGTTTGAACCCACAATCTTCAGATTCTGTGGCCGACTCCCTAACCACTAGGCCACCGCTGCCCCATATAGGTCATCAAATGTCAAATGAACCCAGTGCAGAGTATGAAAAGTAATGGCAAGTTTTATGTTTTTTATGTACACCTAAATCAGGATAAGGATAATTGTGACTAAATTATCAATAAATATCTATTTTTAATGATTTAAAACCACACGCCTTTTGCCGAAGCTTGTTCTGTAAATGTAGGGCAGTGCACTGGGCGGAGTGGATTCCCTTGAGTTTTTTTTTTTTTTTAAGCAGCAGCTGTAAAACAAAGGATAACTTTGTCATTACTAGTCAGGGCACTCCTCTGCATCTTCTAAATCTGAATCCGTAAATTGGTGGAAAAAGACAAAATACTGAACTATAATTAAGCATGAAAAATAAATAAATCAGTCCCAGCCATCCACTGTAAGTCACTTATTTAAGCAACTCAGTGTTGTGTGTATAAATGAGTCCAATTAAGAATTTCAGATTGTGATGGATTCAAAATCACGAGGCAGCGGTGGCCGACTGGTTAGGGAGTTGGCCCCAAGATCAAGAGGTTTTGGGTTTGAATCCCAGACCAGTAGATTACCCTAACGTACCCTTGAGCAAGGTGCCGTCCACATCACCGCTCCCCGGGCACGGGACATGGCTGCCCACTGCTGCATGGTGGGGGTGGGTTAAATGCAGAGGATTTCATGGTGGTTTACTCCATGCTGAGTGTTCACAGTGATGGTCCCTTTCCCTTCACCCCACTTCAAAAGAACCCCAGCCCTATTTAAGTGGGTGTGAAAGAAAAATGCAAGAAATATATTGAACACGGTCCCCTAGAAGACACAGGGCTATTCACACTAGATACCCTCTCTTGCGCTCTTTATTGATACTCTTTCTGGTTTTGTTTTTTTTTGTTTGTTTGTTTGTTTGTTTTTGTGCTGTAGGGTTCTCCAAAGGAAATCCAGATCTTCAAGGGTAGTTTGGTAAACCAACAAAACATCTGTTACTGTTTAGCACACCTGAATGATGCTCCATTTTACAGTGCACTCTTACATTAATTTCCTTTTTTTAGGATATCCTGGATAGTCGTTTGTCTGCACTGATGTCCATGTTGACGTCTGTCCCTCGAGCCACTCAGCTTATGGACAGAGAGCCTCAACACACTCTCCTCATCAACAGCTTGGAGCAGGAGTTTAGACGCTACCTCCAGCAGGTCTACAGACACACCTTCCGTCAAGACCGCAAGTACAAGCACAAACTTCCTATGCATTATAGAGGAATGTTCCTGCTCTGATTTTTCCAAAAGGAAGGTGAGAGGAACCAGGAATCACCATATAGGCATGATATACAGGGAACCATGGTGGCACATTGGCTAGCCCTGCATAGCACGAAGGTTTTGGGGCGGAACCCCAGCTGGGATGGCCTTTCTGTGTGGAGTTTGCAGGTTCTCGGTGGGTCTGCTGGGATAGACACTAGCATCGCCTCAGATCGCTGATTTGTAAAAGCAGTTCAGATAACGGATGGATAACAGGATGGACGGATGCTAACAGTAGCATAATTGTCACAGTAGTTTTTCATGGATATCGGTATCCATATTTGTGATAACGTTCTATGAGGAAACCTTATAAAGCATTAGAGATCTGGTCCCTATCATCATGACTATGTCTAGAATTTGATCATTCAGTTTTGCAGAGAATTTGCCTTTAATGGATTTGGTGTGATTTTGTTTTTTCCTAGGGATCCTGAAGTTATATTCTTTGATCAGATGAAACAACCAATGATGATGTACCGGTAAGTTATCATCCCTATAGTCTATATCTGCTATCTTTAAAAACAGCTCAGTTTGAGCTGGATTAGATTTACGTAGGAAAGTACTAAACATTATTCCAGGAAGTTCTGTGATTTTACTTTCTGCAGTCTTTTGTAGGTTCGACACTTATGACCATAATAATTCAAAAGCAAATCACCTAATCTAATTGGCAGAAGCCAGAGCTCCCTCAGAAATAACCATCCTATTATTGCCTCCTCACTGAGTAATAAAAACTGCTAACAGGCCAGGCAGTGCACCGTTATTGTTTTTGATCTCAGTGCTTATTGCAGAATTCTCTGCATATCCTTTCTATGATATATCTTCGCCATTAACCTTAAAAACTTACTTCACAGGTTCTTTTCGGTTAAATGAATCTTAGAAACCCATTTTTCACACGTTTCTCTTAGGATAAAGCCTGCTGCCTTTGATCTGTTCCTGGGTGGCTGTATTGCAGGTTATTTAGGAGTAGTGTACTACGCAATCCAGGTTTGTTGTTTGATTCTTGACCTCTGTTAGAAATAAAAGCACATGTTTGTTTTTTAAATCTTAAGATGACTTTTCTTTTTAATGCAGAACTTTGGGAGTCTCTATACAAGGCTCAAGGCCACAGTGAAGAGCAAGCAACATTGAGAAAGGCTGTCTAGTATCTGCCTGACATCAGTACTGGACTCCTCTGGATGGAAATATAGAAAACCATTGAAGATGTAGTGAAACGCTTTAAAGATGAAAACAGTCCAGCAAGTTGGAAAGTAAAAATTATGTCAAACTGTGAGTCCTGGGTGGCTTTGTATTTCACTTTTGTATTTACTTTTATCATTAAAGACAGTCTTGGTCATGAATGTCTTTGTTTTACTTCATCAGACCATTTATTTTGGTCCCTGAACGATAGTGAGGAGTTTAGTGAGACAGAGTTATTGATACACTTCATAAATGTGAGGAAAATATTGTGTGTTAAACTGATCAGTTTCACACTGAAAGTCACAAAGACAAGCTGAATTAATTGAATATCTTCTTCTTTCGGCTGCTCCCGTTTAGGGGTCGCCACAGCAGATCATCCATTTCCATTTCTTCCAGGCCTTCTGCATCTTCCTCATTCAAACTAACAAGCATACGTTTCCTCTCTCACCACGTCCATAAATCTCCTCTTTGGTCTTCCTCTTCTCCTCTTTCCTGGCAGCTCCATCTTCAACATCCTCCTCCATATATAATCCTCGTCTCTCCACTGGACATGTCCAAACCAATGCAACCTTGCTTCTCTAACTTTGTCTCCAAAATATTTGCTTAAACTAAATGCAGTCTAAAAAAATGGATAAAATTTAAGCAAATATATTCAATTTTTAGCCTGTCACATTCACTTCTTTCTCATATTATTTGAGGGTTTTGTAATTTTTCTCACATTTACGAAAGGGAATATGTTTGTAACCTTATATTAATACCGTTAGTGAAACATTAAATCTGGTGGGCTTAAGAAGAAGGGAAATATGCATGATAACATGCTTCAGCTTTTTTGTTAGACAAAATGAATAATGAAAGGTAAATAAAGGAAATATTTCACTTATTAATGTGAGAACTGGTTTAGCTTAAAGGCCATTTGTTGACCTATTTATTATGCAGCTAAAGGTAAATAGATCATTACAGTGCTCTACTGGTCCCGTCATCATAGCAGAACTCATTAATGAAGGGTCACTTAAGGGGAAACGTGACTCCACAGTAAGAGTGAACATAAGCTTACCCTGCAGCCCGCAAAGTGATGTGAGGGCGATTCATCTCATGTACTGGAACTGGCTGCACAATGGATTTGTAGGGTCATGGACAGTCTGGCCTAGTTTTTTTTATGTGCACTACCTGTATGGTTTTAGATTTCTGAGCCTCCATGTCAAACTGATTGATTATCTGGGTCACTGTATACAAACAACCCTCTTTGCAAAATACAGGCGATGTAACCAGTGAGGTTTGAGTTGTGTCGGATCTCTTTTCTGCATCTTTTCCTTTGCCTCTATTCCAAAGAATGTTACTTCAATTCTTTAACCTGATGGTAAAATTACCTCCAGAGCGTTCAAAGCAAATTTCCAACAATACAGATGAACTATTCCATCTCAGACTCATTTCTTCTTCTTTTCCCCTGTATTTTTCAAGTTTTTCAAAGCAGCATACAGTCTGATCCCAGCGCTTTATCTAGAGATCCAGGCAGACTCCCTCAGTCCCAGTGGGGCATGATGCAAAAGGCCCACGCGCTGTGGCGGCTTGAATTATTGATGGTCAGAAGCAGAGTGGCCCCTAGGCGCTCAGGCCTCCAGGGGGCTGAGCCAGTGGGGACATGAGAAACTAGAAGCTGCTGAAGGATAAATGACCATGTACCTTCCAAACACCTAGATCCTTTTCTCCCTGCTCACTGGACCTGATAATACACATCACAACTGCACTGCCAGAGCCCCTTCCTGAATGGTTCCGTACAATATCTTTCACTCCTAATTTAATCTGTGACGTGATTTGAGGTGATATTGCATCTGAGGACACAACGTGGGAAACTTGAGTTGGATTTAGCGTGTTGTTAACATCCTCGGTCAACATTTTATCTACTATTTCACCTAAGTTTGCTTATCTCACCCATCTATAAAGGAGTTTTGGAGGCTAAACTTTTTTTTGAAGCAGCCCAATCAGAGCAGTATATAAATCAATTTTAATAGCCCATTTAATCACGAGTGATAAAGACAAGTCATAAAATCAGTGATGACTATTTATGGAACACAAAAGCTAATAAGTGGACCTCAAAAGAACAAAAAGCATGATAAAATGTAGTAGTTGACCCATTTAAAGATTGAAAATGGCCTTATTTTTCTTGAATTCAGTTTTAGAACTTTAGACCAGCATATAAAGGAAGAATTGCCGATAAAAATGAAACTGGTGCTGTGTGGAAGAGGTAGATTAGTGCAGAGAGAAAATGACGGGGTAAGCAACACTGAGTGTGTAAGGGAGGTGCTGTCAGATAGAGGGGGGCAGAGAGGTCCTAATGAGGCCACTCAGGTACAGTACCTGCTCAGTGCTGTAGAGCCAAGCTCAGTCAGAGAGGTCGGGGCGATGGGGCCTCAGCTGCAGCTCAGCACCTACTCCCTGGAGTTCACCAATCCAGCCCAGACCAAGCCCAACCGGCCCAGACCCACCTCCGCCCACCGCAGGAATAACCCCCACCCCCGACCGGTAAGATCCTCCACGGAGCACCGCTCACACTAAGCCACATTTTGGGAACACCCCCAGAATTTCTTTTTTGCTTCATCTAAAGAAGAAAAAATTTGCTAAAACAGCTTCATTTTTTCATTTTGTGTTCCTCAATATTAAGAGATAGTATTAGTTGAAAACTGTTTTTTGATCATTTTTCCACAAAACATTGTTAAAAGCATGCATTGGATTAGATTTTGGAACTAAATCAGCTTTAATCCATCCTTAAAGATGATTTAAATACCTGTAGGTTCTGGGTCCAGAGGGAAAAAAATATTATTTGAGTTAAGTTTTTGATATCTGAGGTTTTTGCTCCTTTGTATTGAAAAATAGTAGTAGTTTAGTTACTTTAGTGGGTATTTAATATCTATCTGTCTATCCATCTATCCATCTATTTATCTATCTATCCTCATTTATATTATGTAGTGACATGATGAGAAAGATGAAGAAGCTGAGACACACAGAAGCGAAGAATGATGAATAAAGGGACAGTTTGTGGGGGACTGAGATCACAATGTCTGCTTCTCATGTAAATGCGTTACATTTAAACATTTTTAAAAATCTGCCTTTTATGAACTTAACCTTGGAGGATTAAAGCCTACTTCTGTTTACTTTAGTTACAAAAAATGTTTCTTATGCTCGTCAGTCTGATCTAAAATGTCCAGCACAAATCAAACACATCCCTTTAGCACCAAATGATGTTCTTCCATTTTTACTTTCTGCTTAGATTTTAAGCTGCTCATTGGGACTCGAGCCAATTTTGTGAATTAGCAGAACTTCACTTTGTCTCATAAGAGTTCTCAGTGAAGTTTTGTGCTCTCAGTGATGCTTCTCGTAATGGGAAACTGAGACCGAGCTGATTGTGCAGGACATATTAATAAAAAATTATGATTAATATTAAACAACATTCTCTCCGTAAACAAACATCCTCTCATTCAAAGCAATTGAGTGGTCTGAAGGAAAGTTAATTATTCATCAGCTTTGGGAACACAGTACAAAAGCCACACGATGCTTCCCATCAGGCTACATCCTGCGTGCCTCGTCCAGGAACGGCTCCAGTTACCCATACAGCTTCTGATCACTGCTTGGAGATCAGGCCTCCCCCGTCCCACTTAAACTTCTCACTATGTGGGCAAGCAGCTGATGCCGTGCTGTTTGGGCCTGTTAGGTGCCAGTTTGGCTGAGAGGTTTCTTGTTTCCTTTGCCCCATTGTCACCCAGGACTTCCTGTTGCCAAGGAAACCGAAGACAGGATACGGACACAGGCCGATGTTTCCAATGATTGCACCTCCAAACAACGCTCCTCTGTTTCCTGTGGTCAGACACATGTCTGTCCAATGGCCAGGTACACACACAGCCAACAGCAGCTCTGCCAAAGTCTACAGTCACTGCTTAAAAGACTGCAATCAGCATTTTAAAGCTTTTTAAATGACAAAAACCCAGTTGCAGACAATAACTGTTATATACTGTCCATCAAGCTGCTTATGTTATAACAGGACAGAAGGCCCTGGACAGGTTAGCAGCTCATTGCAGGGCAGACATGCAGAGCAAGGAAAGTGTAATATCTCCAATCAACCTGACGAGCACAGGATTTACTGGTTATGTCAAAATTCACAAGTTTGCCCCAAAAAACTAATTTGTCATTTCATAGCCACTTGTCCTAATTAGGGTTGCAGGGGATGCTGGAGCCTATCACAGCTCTCACAGGGCAAAAGGCAAGGAAATACCCCGGACATGTCGCCAGTCCATCACACTCACATCTACAGCCATACATGTCTCTGGATGGTGGGAGGAATCCAGAGCTCCCAACACAGACAGAACATACAAACTCCACACAGAAAGGATTTGGGCCGTCCCACCTGGGAATTAAACCCAGAACCTTCTCACTGTGAGGCAACCGCACTGCGCCACCATAAGGCATATAATACAACTAAATAACTGTAAACAGATTATTATTAAATTATTAAAACCGTTATTCAATATTTGTTACTGTTATTAATATTATTTTATATTAAATTATTAACATTTAATGTGTTTGTGTATATATACAGTACTGTAAAAAAGTTTTAGGCAGGTGTGGAAAAAATGCTGTAAACAAAGAACGCTTTCAGAAATGGAAGTGTTCATCATTTCTTTTCATCAATCAACAAAATGCAGTGAATGAACAAAAGAGAATCTAAATCAGATCAGTATTTGGTGTGACCACCCTTTGCCTTCAAAACAGCATCAATTCTTCTAGGTACACTTGCACACAGTTTTTGAAGGAACTCGGCTGGTAGGTTGTTCCAAACATGACTGTGTTTCAGCCTCCGTGTGACATTGATGATCATCAGTACCTGTTTGGTAAAACTGGTTGATCAGACACCGACTATAATCCTACAGAATCCCTGACTTTGTGCAAGTGGACCTAGAAGAACTGATGCTGGTTTGAAGGCAATGGGTGGTCACACCAAATATTGATTTGATTTAGATTTTTACTTTGTTCGCTCACTTTGCATTTTGCAAATTGCTAAAAATAAATAGTCATTATTTATATTTCTGAAAGCATTCTTTCTTTACAGCATTTTTCCACACCCGCCTAAAACGTTTGCACAGTACTGTATATACAACACTGTGTAAAAGTCTCGAGCCACCCCTCATTTCTTCATATTTGCAAAGATTTTGTCTCTCATTTTCAGTCCAAGCCCTGTACCATGGACAATTTAAATATTTATTTTCTTTTTTCTTTGTTAAGCAACACACTTTACAGCTGATCAGACCATTAGTTTACTGCCGATGCTGAACGCTGAGATACTGTGTATCTTTAGGCATTTTGTTGCCTAGTGCAATAAAATGTTTGTTTCCATTACTTTCATTTAAGCTAAGGAATATGTTGTTGGTATTTTGGCATAAAATAGTCACTCTGGACCAACAAGATGATTTTCACAAACAAGCTAACTGTACAGACCTCACGTTGCTTCCTTGTTCTCTGCCTTTCTCTCTCTCTCCGCATCTCTAGATGCCAAAACTCCACACACGCAGCCACCCCTGAACCAATCACACTGTGATTCAAAGCCAGTGGAAGGTACAGCATCCTCTGCTGGCTGGCTACCCACTCCACAGCCTCCTGACATTACCAGGCTGGGCCTGTCTCAGGGCTCAGGCAAGAGCGTGCAAAGGTGACATATTTCTTAGGGCGTTTACCCAGCCTTGTTTACATTTTTCTAAAATATTCACATTTAAACCTGAGGGCATTCTTATAAAATCCTTGGTGCATTTACAGGAACATCTCAGGCACCATTCCCCCCATAAGGCCGTTCAAACCACAGAATGCATACTCCAGATCACGATCGACCGATTCGAGGTATGTGGCTCCAGAGGATCTTTAAGTTGGGTTTTAATGTGTGGTTGGTATAGAGGGATTAAGCCAGTCTGCACTGCACTCCATCGATAGGATCAGGTCAGATTTAACAGACCTGTTGACATGAAATTTAAGCAGCAACAACTTATTCTGCAGTATTTACCTTTATTGCTAGATCATCATGTTCTTGATTTATTTATTTATTTTTTTTTTTATTGAGCAAGGAAACACAGCACTATAATGCTTTCAAAAGGCCGATATGAACACATTTTTAAACTCTTTCTCTCCAGTGGTGGCTACAGCTGTTTCCACATAGTGAAACCCTACAAGGCTGGATACTACATCGTCCACCCTGAGTTCAAGTCAGAGTGGCCGCACTAATCCCATCTCTGGATGTGGAATCTTTTTACTAAATCTGTGAATATGATAAGCAATTTATTTATTTTTGTTTGTTTGTCTTTTGATTGGGTTTTGAAAGAATATTCAATCAATTGCCATAGTGATCTCATCTCGTTCCACTTTTAATCAGCCAATGTTACACCTTGATGTCATATTATGACATCAAATACAAACAGCTGACTGTAATGAACTTTTAAAAACAATCAGGTGGAGTTTAAATAAATTGCTCTGAGAAAGAACTGTGAGTTCAGTGAGTTGTTTTTAACCTCTTTTTAAAGCACGTTTTCAGAAGTTTTGTTGGTATTTGTTAAGCGATTCATTAGAATACTGAGTCGAATCAATCGAGTCAACTGAATCAAGTTAAACGTATGAACGACTGTGCAATTTAAACAATAAAAATCACCACCTTAACCTCATAAAGTCAGCACATAAAATTAGGTATTGTAATAGTCTCTAACCCTTTTCTATTACATGTTAGTGCACAGTTAGGGAGCTCCGTCGGTTCAGATTGTTTTTTTCTGTTGGAGCTATGAATCAACTCCTTGTTCATTGGAGTCGATTCTGCGGCATGATTCAAATCTGCCTTCTGCGGCTACTTTCCCAGGCTTTAGCAAAAATAAAAAGCAGAAAGAAGCTGTTCAGATTCGCTCACAGAACTACCAGCCGTTTCATGAAGCAGTTTTGAATCAACGAATCAACAGAAGCGTGGTACGTTCCAAGCTTACTCTTAAGGAGTCGATTCGGCGCGGAGACTCCCATGCGGTTCTTAGAACTACATTTCCCAGCATCCCGCAGGCGGCAACGGCTCCTCCCACGCCTAAAACAACCACATCGCTTCTCAACTCGGCAAGTTAGAGGACAGAAGGTGAGTTTCTGGGCTACTTTACATGATTATGGACTGAGTTTGGTTAGAAAACGTGTCTTTCTTGGCGTGTAAAGCTCCGGGTTAAGGGTTCGCTCAGGGTTCAGCGGACTCGGTGTCTTCTCCTCGTGAATAACGGTTTTTCCCCTCAGGACGGCTGAACGCTGAGCTCCGTCAGTCTGTTTATAACCGCAGAGCCTCAGACCCCAGTTTACAGAGTATTTATAAACACGCAGCCTGTACAGCTTTTACCACTGCTCTGTAGGGAATACTAATATTTAAAGTTATACCTTCAGTGGCTTTCACGAGACAGTCCGAAAACTAACGATGAAGGAAAGTTGCTAATGCTACTGCACAGACAGAGCCAGAGGCACGAGGAAGAATAAAACAGCAAATATGGAAATACAAAATGGAAATATGCATAAAAAGTCAAATGACCTGCTATATTTACTCTTTAATGAGGCAATCTGTATTTGAAATCCTCTATATACACTATTTACTTTATAAACTCTATATGCTATACTATATATATAAATAAAATAACATAAACACGTGATTATATACCTCTGGGGCAGCGGTGGCCTAGTGGTTAGGGAGTTGCCCCTGAGCAAGGTACCGTCCCCGTCACTGCTCCCCGGGCGCTTTCAATAGCTGCCCACTGCTGCACTGTGTTTGTGTGTGCATGGGTTGTAAGCAGAGGTCCACTTTCGTTGCGGTTCACGCTTGCTGTGCTGTGACCTCACAATGACGAGGGTTGTCACTTTCACTTTCACTTTTCACTCTTACCCTGGTGGTAGGATTAGGCGCTTTCACCGCCGTGGCCCGGGTTCGATTCCCGTTCGGAGAAGCTCTTTGAGGAAGCGGTGGCCTAGTGGTTTGGGACGAGGCCCCAGGATCAGAAGGTCGTGGTTTTGAATCCCGGATCAGTAGGTTGCCCTGAGGTACCCTTGAGCAAGGTACCGTCCCCATCAGTGCTCCCCAGGCACTTTAAACAGCTGCCCCCTGCTGCACGGTGCGTGTGTGGGTGAAAAGCAGAGGTTGATTTTGCTGTGGTTCACTGTTTGTTTAGCTGTTTCACAATGACCAATACAATCCGAACATGATAATCTGTGCATGTGGGATAAAATGACAAAAACATCGCACATGAGATAAAAAAAAAAGAAAAAAAGAAAATATCACACATAGGATAAAGACATGATAATATCTATGATATGCAAATTGAGGACATTATAATATTGCACAATTAGAAATAAGAAAACCTGTTCCCTGTCTGAGTAATCTGAATATGAAAACGATCAACACAGCAGCAGATCTGTGATCTTAGAGATGTGCGGAGATGTAGTAAAGGAAGGAGGGAACAGCTTTATTGAGTAAGTGACAAGAATGAGCCCACTTGATCAAGAAAAGCACCAAGAATGCTTCACTCTTGCTCTTCGCTTTGTATCTCATTAGTTTACTTTAAATTCTGTCTGCACACAGACACTTCACATACCAAGGAGAATGAAGAAAGCTTTCCAAGTAGTAACACAGTGTCAGTCATTTCTGCTTCCTTTTCCATTGGCAGAATAAAACAGACTAACTAGAAAATATTCCAGTTTATGGAAAGGAAGCTCTCTGTGTTACAGATATCCAAGCCTTAAATTTGAACCCAGCTCTGATTTCAACTTGCTGTGTTATTGAACGCAAAGCTAAGAGCTGGGGTGGACATTCCTGAATGGGCTCCCAGGATCTTTCTGCACCTTTCTTATTACCTGGTTGAGCAACACTACCCTTTTTGTTGGATCTTAAAACCTGGATTTGTTTTATAGGATAGTTTCGTAGGGTTTCTGTGATGAACTGCTGACATACAGGCTGCTGTTTCTTGTATTGAACGGCTCTGACTTGCACATATGAAGAACTAGGCTTCATGCTGCAAGTTCATCATGTGTCTCTCCTTGCCCTCAGGGCAGCAACATGTTTAGACTTGTTTAAAAACTTCTGCGACCTTTGGAACATGAAAACACAACTGTGCATTTTACAATAAAGACAAAAAAAAAAAGGCATTCGGAATCCAGTTTGTGATTCGTGATATGTTCTATATGTCTAAAACAGTTTTTAGGAGCTCAGATATATTGGACTAAACCTCTTCTTTCATTTCTTCTTTCACAGATTTGCATAGAATGAAGCTAGGAGGGAAACGTCTGAGGAAAGAAAACACATGAACAAAGCCTTGACGAAGCTACGGACTTCCCTAACCACTCTTCCACTGGCAGGGTAATGTGGCACAGAGGTTTTGCTTCTGAAAGCGTGACCGTAGTCATCTCCAGCAGTGAACTCTTAGGCCGTTTACTCATCATACCTGTTTATTAATCACCGACAGAACTTTTCACGCGTGTGAAGGACAAAAACACAATGTACCAAGTAGTTCCTGGAGGAGCAGGAGGCACGATTACAGATGGAGTGCCTATAAAGAAAATTAACAAGGAGAGTCGTCCCCTAGTGGGTGCTGGAGTTCTGGGTCTGGTGCTGGTTATAGCTGCAGTGACAGCATGGTGTTATTACATTGCCTCACTCCGCAAAGCTGATCTGCTGGAGACCGAGTTGTTGGATCTCAACAAGGATGGCTTCCTCATCCGCAACCAGGCAACCAGGGGGATTGTTTTCAAAATGGCTTTCAGGTTGGTGATGAAACAAAATAAGACTGAAATTTGCATATTCATGCATGAACTGTTTTATTTTAACTGAGCACCTTTCTGACATGAGTTTTTAAGGATTACAGACTAAAGGATTTTCCTTATCCAGGGTTGCAAAGATGCTTCTGAATGATGAGTGAATGGATACAATGTATATATAACATCTAAAACAATATAATAGAAAAATACAATGAATGCAATGTTTTTAAGTTACCATTATATATTTTCTTAATATAATCAATTTGAACTAAAAATGCTGTGAAGTTTGTAAATATTAAAGTTGTACAAAATATATATTTTTGACAAATAAAAAAAAAAAAGGGCTACAAAATTAGAACTTTTTATAACCCCTCCATCTCTTTTGAGCAACTTTCATTTGCTGATAATGATTAAAACTCACCAACTGGTTGTTTCTTTGAGTAAAATATGAAGGGGCAGGTATTGGACTTTCACCCATACTCATGAACTAGCTGGTATCTTAAATGATGGTTATTAATTATGGGCATAAGGAAGTAAAATGAGAATGTTAATGATGAATTTCAGATCAGGAACACTTGATTTGGATTCGTGTTCTAAAGAAGGCGTGATCCTGCGCTGCTCACGCTCAAGCAACGGGAGGATCAATTTCTTCATCATGACGGTGAAACCCAAAGAGACGGTGATATGTTACCGTGTGCGCTGGGAGGAGCTGGAGTCGGACAGGCCTGTGGAACACGCCATGGCCTACAACGAATCACACTGGTATGGAGGTGCTGAAAGTGCTGTTCAGCGTTGGCCTATTGCCATCTCAGGTCAGCAGGCACCTAAGCCTTTTGTTACCAGTGATGTTTATTCCAACCGTGATGACTTTGGCGGCATCCTGGAGCGCTACTGGATCTCATCCAATGCGACTGCCATCAAGATCAATGACTCTGTGCCCTTCCACCTCGGTTGGAATGACACGGAGAAGACTTTGTACTTCCAGGCGCGTTATCAGGATAGCCCATACAAGCCCCTGGCAGGGATGCCTCCATACGCTGAACTTAGCTACCGCGTATGTGTAGGACCAGATGTGACCTCCATCCACAAGGTCATGGTTCGCAGGTACTTTCCCAAGCCCAATAAGGTGCCTTCAGAAGTCATGTTCCGATATCCTATATGGTCCACCTGGGCTTTACACAAAACAGACATCGATCAGGAGAAGCTTTTAAGTTATGCCGCAAACATCCGTAAATATGGCTTTAACTGTAGTCACATAGAGTTGGATGACCGCTATACCAGTCGGTATGGAGAGTTTGAGTTGGACCCTGTTAAATTTCCAAATGCATCTGGAATGTTCCAGAAGCTAAAGGCAGATGGCTTTCTGGTCTCTTTATGGACACATCCCTTTGTAAACTATGACTCTGATAACTTTGGGTTGTGTGTGCAGAAGGGCCTTTTTGTGATGGAGCCCACTGGCAAACTTCCAGCCCTGGTCCGCTGGTGGAACGGTATTGGTGGTATTTTAGACTTTACTAACCCAGAAGCTCGGAACTGGTTCACTTCTCAACTCAGAGCCTTACGCTCCAAATATGGCATATCCACTTTCAAGCTGGATGCTGGAGAGACCAACTACCTCCCCTGGCAATTCAGAACACGAGTTCATCTCCCGGACCCTAGCACCTTCACCCGCCGCTACACTGAAATGGCCATTCCCTTCAATGAGCGAGCGGAGCTTCGCTCAGGGTATGGCTCCCAGAACATCTCATGCTTCTTCCGTCTCATTGACCGCGACTCAGTTTGGGGTTATGAGCTGGGCCTCAAGTCCATCATCCCCACTGTTCTCACCATCAGCATTCTGGGCTACCAGTTCATCCTGCCTGATATGATTGGAGGCAACGCTTATTCCAACCGCACGTATGGGAATGGCAAGCTCCCAGACCGTGAGCTCTACATCCGCTGGCTTGAGCTGTCTGCTTTCATGCCGTCCATGCAGTTCTCCATCCCACCATGGGAATATGATGCAGAGGTGGTGGCAATTGCTCAGCGCTTCACTGCTCTCCATGAGACTCTTGTAGCCCCCAGAGTCTTGGAGCTTGCAGGGGAGGTGGTAAAAACAGGCGACCCCATTATCCGTCCTTTATGGTGGATAGCAATCAGTGACGAGACAGCCTATAGAGTAGACTCACAGTTCCTAATAGGAGATGACTTGATGGTAGCACCAGTTCTGGAACCAGGCAAACAAGAGAGAGATATTTATCTACCAGCAGGTCACTGGAGGAGCTATAAGGGAGAGCGCTATGAAAATAAAGAGCCAGTGCATCTTACTGATTATCCTGTGGATCTTGATGAGATTGCATATTTCCTTTGGATTCAGTAATGCCATTTTGACGACAGAGGACAAACCATTTTATTTTTTAACCTTTTTTTGTTTTTCAGGGAAATAAACATTAAGTGCTTTGCATCATTACTTATCCACGGCCGACTGCTCTGTTATGAAGATATCTGCATGAAAACGAGAAAAATGCTTCTGGAACATAGAAGCAAATCTTGTGTTTCATATTTGTGCGTTATATCGGAGCCAAGAACATGATTTTGCAATTGAATGCACATTATTGTCCTCTTTACTATATTTGTCAGCAGTTATGGCAGTTAAATGTGCAAATTATTGTGCATACCTAACTACGTGCCTTACGTTTTTGAATGTAAATACGAGATGCCATATTCGTTTCCAACTAAAACATAGTTTATCTAGCATGCACACTGCAGGGGAAAAATGGGTTGCACCATTCTAAAAATTGGGTGAATGGCAATAGTGATTATTACATGTCTGTAACACTATCATTTTCTACATTTATTAAGTCTGTCAAATCATTGGCAATTAATCAGCTGTGAAAATGAACAATGTGACTTCTTTAAAATCGCCTTAAGTGGGAGTATGACTGATGCAGTGTTTTACAAAGTTACAAGCATAAGCTAATTTATCCACTTTTAAGAATAAGCTAATTATTGTAATTGTCCAAAATTTGTGGTTAAAAGTAGACCCAGTACCAATGCACTGTTATGCATGGATTAAGGGCTATGTTCATTTAACTGGCTTTAATAATATTTGGTGTTTCTCTCAGCGCATACTAGCACTACTGCTTTTTGAAAAAGGGAAAATGTATGTGTGTTTTCTTGTCTCAAAAGCTGCACTCTGTTTGCCTAGAATGCATTTTAGATGCTAGGTGTAGTTGTTTTTGTGAATTCTGACTTTAAATCCTGCGTCAGTCCTGCTGTATAACTCTGACATAACCATGTCATGGCTGTCATGAATGGTCAATATTGATCATGGCTTTCTAAAAAAGAAAAAAGCGTTTTTATGTCATGATTTTACATTAGTTTGTAACAAAAGGCTATGACAACAAACATATGACAAGCATTTGTTAGTACAATAAATGATAATGGCGACATGACAGCATATTAAATTTAAGGTCATAAACTGTATTAAACAGTTGAAACTTGCCATGATATGGTTTATTTCAATGATATGCAGCAGGGTTTCAGTTACAGTTGCCATATTTCCCATAAAGCACCTTCTCTGGAAGCAATAACTGGCTAGTTTATTATATCCTTTTCCTTAAATGGCTATAGTTGTGTTCTTGAGTCTGCATAGGCTGCCTTTTCCATATCTAGCAAGCTGTTGCTTTGAGCCAGAATTAGTGGCATTTACTAGGTACTGCTTTACATGTTGTTGCTGGAAAATGTTAGTCATTATACTCCTTTTCTTGCTTGTTTCCATAAGGGTATCTTCAGAAGCCAAAAATGAAATACCATCCATTCTCATTTGCCATTAATCAGACGTGTGTAGTGTCATATTCATGTTGTACATGAGAAGTTGAAATGTATGCTTGTGTTTGAATGCGTTTTCTGTTTTTTGCATGGCATGAGCACCACCACTTTGTGTTTCCAAATATGATAATGCACGTTACTTAATCAGGTTTCTTCTATGATCTTCTAATACACCAGCAGTCAGGCTGGCCTTTGCTGGTCCATATCCTCACATCTTATTTTTATCCCTTCCCACACTACTGCAAAACCACTCTGCTCTAGAGCCACACTTTGGGCCTTTAAAGTCATTTGGTCACATCTGCTTCTGTTAAACAATGATTCTTCAAGACATAGCTGTGAGATCTCAGAAAAGCACTCGCTTACTATATGATATGCAATAGTAGTAAAAATAGTGGATGTAGAAAAGTAGTTTTAATGAATTTGTTGATGTAAAGCTATTTTCACATCTCCGTATACTTGCAATCTCTTCCATTATTTCATGTAGTGTCTGGTTCACTTCTTAATTTTCCTAAATCAACACAGATGTCTTCAGAGGACCTATTTCCTTGTATTTTTGTTGAATGATGTGCTTTACCAAACAGTCAGAGTGAATATTTACATGGCCATTTTCCATCCTCTCTTTATCCCTTAGAATAAAACAGGCTGATTTTGTTATTGTGCCTTTAAAGACTGATATATGTAAATAATTTATTTTCTGATTGGATGCCCATTGTGTACCTTGTACAAAAGGCAATCATGGCTTAAGCATCCTGCATAATGTCTTTGGGAATGGGTGCCGCTGCAGGCCAAACTGGAAGAAATATGTAAATGCATTGATTTTCATGAAATCAGCAGTGAGTTCAAAACAGGTTTTTGCAGTTTAATTTCCATATATTGATTCTATGGACTGGGAGTAAAGGTTCATTTCTAAATGTTAACATTGTTCATGTACCACATTTGAAACCTTTTATTTCAAAACTGCAAGAAAAATGGGATTTTACGTGATTATGGGCCTCTAAAATTAGCTTCAGTATTAGTCATTCCATTTCAAACCAGCTCAAGAGTAACACGTCTTTTCAGTACAGCACAGCGTTATAGTAAGGAAAGTTACATTTTCCTTTGTACTAAAAATGTTTGTGCTTTGGGCTCTACATGTCTTCGTGTTGATATATATTGCATGCAGGTCTCCAGGATGCATTTGCCAGTTTTGTCTTAGATACCCTGAGGATAATGGCTGGCAGTGCTGGAAATGCAGGGCTAGAAATAGACAGACAGTTCTGCATTGCAAAACAAGTCCGTGAAGCTCCAGCCAAACAGCGTGTTTACAGACTGCGCTTATCTTGTTAACAGTGACATGACATTGCGCCCCTATTTAACTGGTAGAACATTGCTAGACTGTAGAATGCTGATGTTGAGGAAAGTTAGCGGAGCAAAAACACAGTCGGCCTCCCACGAACTGCCTCACTTCCTCCTCCTCCACCACCTTCTTCCTCTCCGCGTTGTGAAATAGCATCAACAGGAATTCAGTTGAACAGAAAGACTTCAGTTAGAGCTGCTTCTCAGTCTTCTGCCAATTTAAGCCCAATTCTACTTATTATTTCTTTCTTTTTTTAACTACCGTTATGGAATGTTGTCATCAGATAAGAAGCATGCTGAGATCTGTTTAATTTAAGAAATGGACAATCTATGCCTATCCTTTTTTTTTTCTTTCTTATTTTTTTAAAATCCCCTTTGTGCTTTTTACTCTTTGGAACGATGCAAGATGCAACATTTTGAGCTGCTGCGAAATGGAAATGCTCTGACTTTCCTTTTAGTAGTGCACGTTGCCTAATCCTGCACAAATAAAATGGGGAACTCGCACCTACAACTGTTATTACAATATAAAAAGGCCCTTTTTGATGTTTTTGTGATGATGCTTCATTGTTCTATGGGCTAGTCTGTTAACGGCATATTAGCATCTGGTTCTCCAATAACGAAGCACACTTTTGACATTAAAAAGAGCTTCTGCTGGGTTAGATGATGCACATTTTTATCCTTGTACAGCTTTTTGTAGTGTTTATCTCCAGTAGGGGTCAGTGTGATCCTGCTTTTTCACCACTGGGTTTTAAAGGCATGTGGTACTACCCTCTGCCCCTCTTTTACTTCATTAATCCCAGGCTTCTCTCCTAACAATATGTAATTTCCTTGCACTGATACCGGACAATAAGCTCTTTTTATGCTATTAACAGTTTTGACCTCATCCTCAAATGAGGTGGCTATAGAAATTTGAGCCAGCGTTATTGTGGTTCCACTTCACTGAAGTCATGTGTGCATCCTGATCACTTTGATGTGTTCACAGCAGTCAAGCAACTCATCGGATTCGATGTGAAAATGGTTTAAACTCTCGTTTCCAACACGGAATACTTCTGTTTGGTGCTTTTTTTGTTTCACAAGCACTGGCCTTCTGTTCTTCTTCAAGCTTGGTGGACAATAAAAGACGCTGCTGTTGAGTGGAAGAGCTCTGTGTGGTGTTATTGATCAAATAAGACATGAATTACATAAAATAAATAAATCGCAGCAACAAAAATGTCTAATATTTTAATGCTGACCTTTGCTGACTTTCCCAATAAAGTAACTATTTTGGAGAAACATTTTTTGTTTTTAACCATTTGTAAATTGATTTGGAACTGCATTATTATCCAAATGATTTCTTAAGGTTTGCCCAGTGTGTTCGATATTATAGATGAGAGTGTCACATAGTGTCACCACATAAGTGAAAGTGACTGCTCTTGTCTTTGTGAATCACAGCACACAGTGAACCACAAAGAAATTACACCTCTGAATTTTACCCACACACACGTGCAGCAGGGGGTAGCTATTTAAAGTGCCCTGGGAGCAGTGATGGGGACGATGCCTTGCTCAAGGGAATCCCAGGACAACCTAGTGGTCTGGGACTAAAACCAACAACCTTCTGATCCTGGGGCCTAGTCCCTAACCATTAGGCCACCGCTGCCCCATAAGTTTTGTTTCATATGTTTCTAAAAGTCAAGTGGAATCATTTATCTACACGATATATTGCTGGTAACCTGAATAACCATCAAGTGAAAGTGACTAATTGTCATTGTGAAACGCAGCACACAGTGAGGCACAACAAAATGCATCCTCTGCGTTTAACCCATACACGCTGTGCAGCAGGAGGCAACTATTTAAAGTGCCCGGGGAGCAGTAACAGAGACTGCACCTTGCTCAAGGGTACATCAGGGCAACCTACTGGTCTGGGATTTGAACCTATGACCTTCTAATCCTGGGTTCTCGTCCCTAAACACTACACCTCCGCTGCCCCACGTTAAGGCAAAATGCATTTGTAATCTAAATAAAGGTGTATAAAAAATCTTTTAAGGATTTGGTGATCTTAGTACACCGAACAGATCTATAAATATCGTAAATGATTCAACATTTAATGGTTTCACCCAAAACACGTGTTCCTAAGTGCCACATTCTGCTGGTTAGAGGTTAAAACTAAAAGTTTTTTTAGCCTTTTGCAAGACAGTCAAGAGTGGAAGGCTAGTCGCTGTGCATCATTTTGTTAACTCAGGGATTAGCCTGCGACTCTCCACTAACTTCAGACAAGGCTTCGAGCCGGCGCTCGGTCATGGGTCTCTGGCTTCATTGAACTTCCAACCTTCCCCAGCCCCTGACTGGAATAGTAATTATTGCAAAGCAGGTTGAGCTTGATCAAAGTTGGAATCAGCCTTTGGTCCAGCATTGAATTAAGTCTCCTGTGAGCAGCATCTTCAGGCTTTTTTGGGCGCTGCTCATCACTGCTGGATAATGCCATAGTGCTGAAGTAATTTACAGGTTATATGGAGGTTGCCCTGGATCAATAAATCATTTAGTTGAGTTTGGGTCAAGGGAGGGGCAGTGATGGGGGGGGGGGGGTATAGGGCAAAGACCAAGGTTGGCTTGTGAAGAGAATGGCCAGACCACTTGCTGAACAGCAATTACAAAACATGCCGCCTGGACAAAGGGGCAGAACACTTGTTAGTAAAGTTACTTGATTTGTTTGGCTGTTTGCCGAAAACGATGTGGATTTCACATGGTTGCCAAAAGCACATCAGCTGCTTCTCAAAATCTGGAGAGGCTTTTTTTTAGGAGTACTTCCTAATACAATTTATGTTAAATAACAATCTGAAAGTTTCGTTTTATAAACTGTAGTTTAAATGTAACAGGTTTGTGTGACGTGGCATTTAGAGGCATGAAATGTCCTTCTACGTCTGGTTCCAGCCACCACCACTGTGGACAGTTCCGACTCCACAACCCAGCATTTTATATTAAACACTCTGAATGACTTTTTATAAAGGAGAAATATGATGGAACCAGAAATTTGAGCATTATGTCTGCTGATGGCATTGGGCATTTTCCCAGAATGCATTTCCATTGGTCATGAATAATCCTACATACAACAGTATTTACTATTTTTTTTGAAGAAATGGAAATTGAAGGTTTGTTCTGACAGTCAAACTGTTCAGTTTTTGCAAACTACCAAAAGAAAATATGCTTATTTTAATTTTAAAAATGCTCAAAACCTATGAATTAAGAGCGAGGAGCTTCAGCACAGCTTCCTTCTTTTGCATGTTTTATTGTAAACAGGTCACTGAATGTGGCTTGGAGCAGGTTTACTTTGCCTGTCAATGACGCTTCCACTGCCATTGATCTGCGCTCAGGGCCTGCACCGAAGACACACACATTCATCGATTAGCTGTCTGTATTCCATTCCCAAGGAATCAATGCTATTTGTAGATTTCTGGCCTGCAATGATATTGTTTATTACTGAAAGACTGGAGTAACAGGCAGCTTTCTAATCATATTTAAAACGAAGGCTTACAGTGCCTGAATAGCAGCGGTCTGTTCTACGGCAGGGAGCAGCAACCGCTGTGGTGCTGTGGATCGAATGCAGTGGGTTTATTGTGTGTTTGCTGTTTATTCAAGGTGAAAAGAAGCAAATAAATACAACAAGTATTCATAAAACTATATACCAGCTTCTAATTAATAACAACAGAAAATGCTCAATAGAGAAAAAATTATTTCTCTTATTCAGTCTTTCAAATTCACACTGTAATGTTGGACTGTAGATTTGTTAAGAGTGTTAGCTGGGTCTTCCTGTAAGGAAGTAGAGTTTTCCAGCATTAGCCCATACTGGTATTGGTCAGGACCCGAAGAGACAACTACGTTTTCATCGATCATTGGATTTATTAATGGGATTTTTTGCAACACCTGGATAATCCGTGTGAAAAGCATCTCAGTGAGGTTCAGATTGCGCTTCTGATTGTGTCTTGCTAAATAACTTCACTCTTGCTCACATAGAAGATGACCAGACATCATTTTCTCTGTCATCAGTATCTCAGTTAAGATTTTTTGGGAGCCTTCCACCAATTACAGCAAAGGTGACACGATCACGCTACCTGACACAGTAACGTTAACTTATTGTGATGTTCTGATTGTTTAATTTATTGTTTATTGTGGAATGTTTTGTCTATTTAATGGCAGGTATCAAAGACTGTCTTCCTAAATGTCCCACTAATACCATTTTTCCCAGTCTCTTCTCTTCTGAGGTGAGCAAGGCCTGCAATTTGTAGGCCTGGTGTTTTTATGAAGATTCGCCACTGATCCAAATATTCCCCATTTGGAGATAATGACTCTTGCTGTGGCTAACTGGAGTCCTAGAGCTTAATACACCTTTCCAGACTAAAGCTGGTAGTGAACACATATGAGTGTATTTTGTCTAATTCAGCTAAATTTCAGCTAAATTAAATTCATCCAAGACTTTTTTGAATGCTCATTGCATAATTATCCATTGGTTTGCCTTTTTCTTTGTTTAAACAGTAGTGCAATATGAACAAAACACTGAATTAATGATAATCTATACATTATTTAAGAAATGTCCTCAGATTTGAGCAAGCAACAGCAAGCTCAGAGAATGTCTGCGCCAAGATAAATGATGCACTTCAGAGATGGACATCAGTTGCTTAAAATGAGTCTAAAGGGAACCAAACAAAGAGTTAAACTCTATAAAAATGCAATATTGTAAACCATACCCCTACGCAAACCTAAAAAAGGGAAAGTAATAATATTTTGTTTTTGAACTGCTCATTTAAATGGATTTGATTTCATTTAAGTCATTGATGCCGTGTGCATTTGACTATAAGACTATCCATCCATTTTCTGCCGCTTGTCCCAAACGGGGTCGCGGGGGAGTGCTGGTGTCCAACCCAGCGCACACAGGGCGAGGACGGGGGACGCACCCTGGACAGGTCGCCAGCCCTTCGCAGGGAGGAGCGGGACGGGGACGGCACCTTGCTCAAGGGTACCTCAGGGCAACCCATTGGGAAGGGGTTCAAACCTCCAATCCACCAATCATGTGGCCGACACCCTAACCGCTAGGCCACCACTGCCCCGCTATAAGACTAATGTGCATTATTTAGTAATGCTTAGTAATGCATTCATGCAAAATTTAGTAATGTGCATTATCCATCTGCAATGGACTGATGACCTGCCCAAGGTGTGCCATAGGTGTGCCCAAGGAGTGTTGGAGTATTGATAGATGCATAAATTGTACAAATAAATATTCTATTAGCATTGTTAACTAAAAACATTCTTCACTAATATTGATATCAAAACTCATGTTAAGCATGTGGCTTATGATGTACATCTAAAAGCAGCCTGTCCTGCTCAAACTACTCAGTGCTCTATCCATCCTGTGTCTCACAGTGTGAGTGTGTGCTATTTGAAGCTATATTTAAACCTGATCAGATTCGTTCATACCGGTTCCTTCAAAGCATATTTATTCCTCCAGCATTTTGTCACTCATAGTGACCTCAAACCTGCAGTCACATCTGTGTATCAAATCAATTTCAATACAGTGTTGAAAATATATCACCCAATACTATGTCAAGTGAGGGATTGCAGACCACTAGCCCACTCAGATATCATCAGATGATGTTGAACAGTGCTGGCCAGCTGAACTAGCGATCATCTGAGCTTTCCAGGCGGTGAGACTGAGATCCTTTAGAGGGCAGTGCAGCTTCACACTGTCAGCACTGGTGGTATGGACCTCAGCCCAGTTGTGATCGACTGAAAAAAAGGAATGCACACTCTGAGCAACAAGGAGGACACAAACCTGGCAAAGCCCCCCTGCTCTCCCTCCTGCACTGCCGGATGCCCACCTGTGTGCCCATCTGCATAAGAGCAATGCCAGTTGTTCTGTATGTGTGCCAGGGTGAATCAAGCCTGTCCGCCCCCCCTCCCAGGTGTGTGTATGTCTGGCTGTCTCTTCCCCCAGCTCTCAAGGGAACGTGCTAGCTTTCCTGTGAGGAGCCAATGGGCAGAGAGCTCAGAAAGTCCACTTGTCAGAACACAGCATGCGAGAAGGAATGGAAGCAGATTGCGCACTGGCTCGTCCGACTGCAATTTTGGCTTTAAAGCTATTGTCTCCATCAGGGATAATGCTAGCTAGACCTTTCGTTCTAATAATCAAGAAAGCTTCTGTTATCTGTTGAATATGTCTGGTATTAGATCTCTGTTTGATTTATGTACTGCAACGCTTTTGAATTTATAAAGCTATGAAGTTAAACAGGTTCAAACAGAATATATTTTGGGTCCATTTCTGGGATTTTTGTATGTAATACTATGTTGCCCTCTCTGGAGCTGTCTTAAAATCTTGTAAAACATGTCTGAAAAGGAGATGGTATCTGCAGCTGAACATTATTCCTGTGAAAGCAGCGTTGTTTATACGATAAACTATATATATGATATGGTGTTCCACAGGGTTCACTACTAGGCCCACATTTATTTTCCTTATATATGCTTATATTACATCACATAATTAAAAAACAAGTGTTCAATTATCACAGTGATTCCAGTGACACAATTATATATATCTATAAAGCCAAATGTGTTTTGTATCATTAGGTGGATGATAATGTCATTAACTGGAATAAATAATGGTCTAAAATTAAATGAAGAAAAAACTGAAATTCTCATAAATGGCAATGGAGTGAGGAAAACACAAGTTTGAGGTCATTTAGAAGCCTAGCATTACAGTTAAAGGAAGAAAGTAGAAATCATGGTGTCATTTTGACTCTAAGCTTTAAATCACACAGATCGAGCCATTTAAGCAGCTTTCCTCCATTTGACAAATATTTTTTTAAGATATGTTTTTCCAACAATGAGATGCTAAAAGTTTGTTTCATGTTAAATCTTTTCTCATGACTAGACTACTGTAATGTCCTGTTCACTGGATTACCAAATAGCATGATCAGCCAACTAGTTTGTCCAGAATGGTGCAGCCAGAGGATTGACCCGTGAAAAAAGAGAATAGCTGCTTACGTTTCATTACACAGGCTATCTGTCTCATTCAGAAAAGACTTTACTGTTTACTGGTTTTGAATGGATTGACAACTTTGTACATTACAAAATACACTCTTTTAATTTCTGTGGCTTTGAATGGTCCTATTTAGCTAAAGTAAGACTACAGTCCTAAATGAGCATTAAGATCAATAAGCAATAAGTTTCCTAAAATGAAGTATAAATACACCGGGGAAGAAGTCTTTATGCACCAGAACTTTGGAACACATTACTAATGGATATTTCAGACTTCTAAATCAATATAAACCATATCAATAGTTAAAAAAAAAAGAAAAGCTAAAATCATGTCTATCCAAGAGTCATGTTTAAGAGTGTTTCTGTTAATACATTATTCCCTTTTACTATCTTAATATAATCTCGCACTTTCTCTGCATATTTATTTACAACAGTTAATAAAAATAATAATTATTAATTACTTTAATGCTTAAATAATCGCTGCAAAATGTAAAGCACCTTGAGGTATATTGAAAAGTTTGTTGTAAGTAAAGATTATTATTATTATTATTACTATTATTATTACTACTACAATCAGACAGATGTCTCTCAAGATTTGAAGGTACTTTTTCACTCTTAGTGTTTTTCAGCTGTGTGTCTATATGACGAGAAAAATTAAAGTGATTATTCTTGCACCTGGGGAGCAGTGATGGGGACAGTCCCTTGCTCTAGGGTACTTCAGGGCAACTTACTGGTCTGGTATTCGAACACATGACCTTCCGATTCTGGGCCAACTCCCTAAGAACTAGCCTACACTACCCACTACTGCCTACAGTTTGATTTAAACTTTTTTTTAAATTTAAACTGGCTTTTTGTGCTTCTAATACAGCAAAACAAAAAAAAAATCAAAACATGTTGCCGTTCATAATGTTGACAACATTTGGAACATTAGGGTTAGTTTAAGGAGTGACCAAACATGTTACTCGATGACAGGACTGATGATGACACGGTTGGTGGAATGGTGTGTGTGTGTGTGTGTGTGTGTGTGTGTGTGTGTGTGTGTGTGTGTGTGTGTGTGTGTGTGTGTGTGTGTGTGTGAGAGAGAGAGAGATATACTGAATAAGCTCCCTATTGAAATCAGTGTTGGTGGATTAAGTTTGGGCTCAAATTTAATCTTAGCTGCTCCACTCAGGCCTAATCAGGTCGTGTATCAAAGCCATGGTCACGGGTTGGGTTTAGGCCTCAGTATTGTACCTGTGCCCACCTCTTGTTCCAGTGCAGTGCTTCTTTTCATGGGCTTCAAAGTATTTTGGAACAGCACACTGTGCGGTCAGTATGGAGTACATAATGTCATGAATCAATGGGTAGCGTGAGCTTTCGTCTGCACCAGTCTGAGACTCTGTGGTTGATCAATCGAGTGAGATCTGTAAGCACTCAGTAGCAACTCATCAATAGCTCTTAGCTCATATGCCACATCAACCAAAGAGAAGACTAATGGAAAGAAAACTTACTTTAGTCTTAATTTCTGCAATGTGATGAATATTAACTATGACTACTTTAAAAGCCCATTTGATGAAATTGTTCATTAAACGATTATCTTTGCACAGGGACCCATTCCTGTGAGCATGCATGGCCCTTTTAAATCAATTTCATGAAAGCAGGCCTGTCTGAGACCAACTCAAAGCTGGCATTAAAGTAATCCTTGCAATTCCATTGAATAGCTCTTTATGAAGATTGGTATCATGTGTATGACACCACATTTAGTTTCCGGAGCTATCCATGGGCAGAGTGAGCAATGAGGCTGGTGAGATCTTTTGTGAAGAACTAAAGTTAAGTGTGTTAGCTACATTATAGAAGCTGATGCTATAATGAGAGACTCATTGATCCGATCTCATTTCACTTTGAATTTTTAATCGATAGCCATGGCCACAGGGAGATATTAAAAAGGTAGCTAATTAATGAGGTTGGTAATGGTCAGAACCGCTGCTGTGAACCACTCAAATATGAAGACCCAGCTGTTCTAATGAACCGCCTGACCCAATGCGGCTCGCTCCCACTGCTACTGAGGCAGGGAAAAAGAACATTTCTACCAAAGATGGGACCTCAGCAGCTTGAAGTGCTATTCGACCTTCAGCATGTTTTATGTTTTATGAATCTGGGTGAAGTGAAGTTCTGGGACACTCTGGCACCCTGCTGTTCTCATCCAATATCTGAAAAGCCAGAAGGCGCTGATAAAATTAGGAATATGTTTTGCGATCAGCAGTTTAAAAATGGCAAGGGTCTGCTTGAATTTGGCATTTATTAGTGGCAAAAAAGATAAATATTTTGTCAAATCTGATGAACAATGCTAATGAACTGAAAATGCCATTACAAGACAAGAATAAAAGCTCTTTTTTTTGCTGAAAAACCAAGCACGGTGTCATAAACCCGCTCTATCTTTGTTGACGGGAAAATAAAGTTGCCAGAAGATCGCGCTTTGAGTCAACAAAAGGATTTTACATAGCTTTGCACCAGCAGTGCTTTAGAGAATAACTCAATTTGTAAGCAAACTAATTTTATTTACACTGAACAGTCATACCTTTTTAGCCCCGGTTCAGTTTTTTCACTTCTTCTGGAGTGACCTCCCATCTGGCGGCGCTGGGCTGGGCATGTCTGAGTAGAATGTGTGTGTCCTCGCTGGGTAACAAATGAACCTGACACACCAGAGACCGTGGGCCTGCACCTGCTTAGCTTTTTCACCCGCCTGTTTCCCACAGCGCCAGACTGACAAAGCTCAGGCCTCTGCGGGCTCCAGACGATGCCTTTCGGTCTGAGCGCTGCACCACCAGGCACGGGCTGCTTATTTGGGCTATGGCAGCATCTGTCAGCGCTGGGGTTGGTACAGCCCTTGGGGGGATGATAGACTTGCCTATAAATAACCCCAAAATAAATTAAAAAAAGAGAAAAGATAAAGCGGGACTCCTGTTGTTGAGGAGACGTGGAGCTGGAGGGAGGGTTTGGGAATGTCAGGGTGGGCTGATGAGGTAGATGAGGGCAGTAGCGCGGGGCCATAATTGAAACATTGCGCTGTGGCAGTGCGGCCTTTGGTGTGATTGATACCATTTTAGAATAGTCCTGTCCACATGGGCACCAGGGATTTACCTGAGGAAGAGAGAGCGAAGGGGGAAAAAAGGTGCTTAGGAGGCTCATCTGGGTTTGGCGGAAAATTGGTGCCATCCATCAAGTACCAGACTTAACGAACGCTGAAGCCAAGCTGCCCAGCAAAGGATTCTTATTTAAGGCAGTGAACCAGCAAACGTGTGAGGGGCAGGGACTGGTGAGGGTCTATCAATCAGCCAGTCAGCTCCTTTATTTAACAAGCGGGGGACAGCCCCTGGGGCCAGTGTGCTGGGTTCCAGCTTGTTGGGCATGCCGTACTCCCATGAATGGAGGTATGGAGAAAAGGTGGGAGAAAAAGTGAGGAAAAATGGAGTGAACCTGAAGGGAAGTGGCGTCAAGGCTTGGTCATGTCCCCTGATGAGCTTGCATGGTTCATCTTTCCTGCGCGTGAACCTGGAACTGTGGCTTGATAGGATTTTTCAGACCCAGGGCCTCCAAATATCTCCAGCGTGCAGTTACTGACTTACGGCTAGCCGAGTGCTCTTCACTTGGGCACAGAAACTGTACAGCTTCACCTGCAAGTCATGGGACTTAATGGCGCCACAAGTACATTTTTAAAAATGAAAGAATGGTTCATTGGTGCAGCGCTGAAGAAGAAACAGTTATGGCTAAAAAAGATGACTTTTTTTTTTTTATAGAGTGTGAGAAAGTTTTTAAATATGGAAAATGTGTCTTTGCTGTTGGGGTAAAACCATGAACAGTAAAGCTAGACCAAGAAAAGTGGTAAAAAAAAAAAAGATGGAAAAGACAGTGTTTTTTTAATTCCCCTGAAACGTTCTGATTGTGAAGGGAAACCGTTTTTCTCAAGAGCGACGTTAAGTTTCTAAATGCACAAATAATATTTATTCTGTGTATTTATATAAGAGGAAAAACAAAAGATTACATGTACAACATTTATGACACATTTTTTTCCCCCAATAGATCAAACTAAACGAAGAGAATATGTGCAGTAATATTAGCAGGAAAATGCCAGAAATGAAATTCCCATCCTGTAATATGACAAAATTTTTCTTATCAAACATTCTATAGGATACATGAATGGCCACTTATTTCCAAAAGGTCACCTGAATAACTGTGGTTTTGTGGTCACGCCACAAAAAAATCTTCCTCTGGTTCACGCCTTCCATTTTTTTTCTATTTATCTATCTTATAGATTTTCCACCGTTCTCTGCTCAGATAAAACGCTAGCCACAAAGACATGGAGGAGTAAACATTGTTTCGTTAGCACTGCCCGAGAGGGCGGGCTACTGAACGGAGACAGAGAGGCCAGCGCACACACAGACACACAAAATCAATGCTGATCAATGTTTTATATCACTGAGGCGCTCCTCTTCCCGACCTGCATCACCTAAAAAAGAAAAAAAAAACACCTCCCAATCACCTTTCTTACAAGAGGGCCTTGGCTCCCTATGGTACCCCAGCCAGAGTTCAATAAGCCACTCTATTCTCAATCAGAGAAAGAAAAGATGATAATGATTGGGGCAGGGACGTGTAGAGACCGCAGGCCTTGGCCAGCAGTAACAAAGTAAAATGTTCCCGAATCACAGTATCAATATTTAACACAATAAAGAAAGATATCCTTTCTGGAGATGTGTATTATCTGTTGGGGTTGTGCATCCTGCTTCATTTCTACTCTGATTGCAATTTGGGCCGTAGATACGTACAAATATAGATTATATAGCTATTGCTATAGTATATTACACAGCATGAGGAGCAAATATTGGGTGACACGAGGCCTGTGTGGTCTTCTGTAAATGATTACAGAATGATATTAAAAAAGACAGGATCCAAGATAACACTTGTAATTTTCTTATGGTTTGTGCGCTATGAAGATGGAGGCAGTAAATAGTATGGAGAAATGAACTGATACACAGGCAAGACACTAAATTCAATAGCGCACGGTAAACAGGATTTTTTAAAGCGTGACCAGCAAACCCAGAGACAAGCAAATTCAATCCCGAATTTTTAACAGATCTGAGCGGATCAATATCTCAATCCCTCGGATGTGGGGGGAGTGTTACTAAAGTGACAACAACAGCAGGAAAAAAGATGATACCGGCATAAAAAAAGAAGAAGAAGAAGAAAGAAAGTAAAAAAGGAAGGACTGTCAGAATACGGCCTGGCACATCGGCAATGGTGTCTGCTCTCTCTAATTAATTTTCACAGAAATGGAGACAAAGTGTGCCAGAGTTTTATTTCCTAGCCCAGCACAAGAAGCTAATGAGTTTCCCACTGAGCAAAGCTGAAGATAACAACCAAGTAAGAGGGAATGAATGCATGCAATACCACTCCAACTTAATGTGCTCTTCAAATGAATTCCCTATCAGCACAAGTTGTGCCATAATGGTGATTTTATGGCTTTTCAAGCTGCTGCAATGGTAAATGTACTGCAGATGGTACTCTGGAGATAAAACCTTAGGCACCCAGAAAAAAGCAGAGTTCAGGGATATGTTTTCCCTGTGTTGCTGTATGTTGGCAAACGGATGGTGAATCCAACTGCGTTTGGGAAAATCTAGTAATAGGTGACAAGAAAAGTCTCTATAGTCATGAATACTGAATACTAGCATTTGCAAAAAGAAGGCAAGCTCTGTCCCAACACCTATTTCTGCTAAAAAGAAGCCAAAGATGCCATAAAAAATCCAAAAGATCATAAATGAGACCTTTCTGAGCATGAGCACATGCATTAATCATTGTAACTTTTTTCATGTGGAGTGAATGTCACTGTGAACTCAGCACAGCACAGCACAACAAACCATATGCAGAATCAAAACACATTCAAGAATCATCCCTTTAATGGCTATTTTTCCTAAAGGTCTATGCACAATCATCAGCTGCTAACCGGTACACCAAGCAACTTTGTTTTGGCCTTGCTAGATGCTCAGTGATTGGTTAATTGGCAGTTTACAAACACATGGTTCTTGAAACCTACATGCAACACTGTTGGTTAGTCTATTCAACTCCCCAAGTATATGGAAAATTAGCTGCAAAGGCCGCTTATAATAAATTATAAGGACAGCCAATCAGAAGAGAGGTCATTTGCATGTACCGGTCTTAACAAATAACTTTAACTGTTTTTAAATAATCCAAAGAAATGTCAGAAGTGGACCATCAGAAAGTCATCAGAATTCCTTTTATACTCCTATTATTCCTATTATACTAGTACAGTAATGACAGTATTTGTGATTTAAATCCTCCACCACTGTCCATCCGAGCCTGAGCGTCTTCACTCTTTCCGCCCTCCGAGAGAGAAAGTTTCTGTGCTTAGTCCTTGATTTATGTCCCTGGCTTTGTGTGCCTAGACAATGGTTCAGCAGCACTGGGGATCGATGTGCAAGTCAGGGCTTAGCAGAGAACAGACTATCTTGGGCTTCAGCGCTGCATACTGAGTGCCTGCAACTACATAAGAGGCCTCCAAAGGTCTAGATCTGCGATTATTTATTTATTTATTCCAGAAATGATGCGAACAGTAATGTGGAAAACTGCTGGTGCCTGGGTCAGAGTACTGCACTGACAGTTCTCCTTCCTGCTGCAGACCCACACAAATGAATGGAGCCGGAGGGGCACCTTAATAATAAAAATTGGGGTGTTACTCAGAGCACCTGCATAAATAAATGTGTTAAAAGCAAACCAGTGCTAGGAAACTGAAGACGGCCTGAATCTCAGTGAAAAACGAGATCGAGTTTTTATGCTTTCCAAGTTTGATCTGCTATTTTGATTCAGATCATGTCTGTTTCTCCAGTTCACTGTTTTATGATGAGGTTCTTGATATTCTTTTAATGATAGCGTTCATCTCTTTTGCCTCCGAGAGCTCATGTACTGCTTGGTCATTTCATTCGGACTGAACATGCTCTGAAATAAAAAGGTGCCAAAATGAGGCAGAGGTTCTACAGGTGCTCTAAAATATAATCTAATAATTTAATACATTTGCTGCCATCATCTTACTGACGTTTTTTATTTTTTTTGAGCTGTGTCAAAACTTTTTTTGACAGGGTAAGGAATGTTTAAAGATGATTGTGATTGGCTGTGAGGTGTGTCATTCATAAATTAGCAAAATGCCGGATGTAAAATCATAATAATGAAAAAAAACTTCTTATATTGAAATCAGTTAAATCAGGTTTACATTTCTAGGAAAAAACAGGTTACTCCACAACTTTACCATCATCAAAAAGGTTTGCTTAACCTGGGATGCTTTCTGTGCCAGTTGATCTTACAAGATTTGTAATAATTGACTGACTTTGATTTCACACCTGGGATCGTTTCAGTTCTTTCAGTTCTCACATGTTATGCACATTTTATACATTTGTGCACGCACAGGAGCAAGTTTTGTGATTTTGAGTATAATATAGATAATAGAGAGACTATCAAATACTATACTATGAACTAAACAGGGTGAAATGGCATTTAAATATACTGCCCACTGCAGGAACCGGATGGCCACTGAAGTCTGATCTGCCCAAACGAATCTAAAAGAGAATTGTTTCCTTCTTCAGCTAATCACTGACTCAAAGACTAAAGTGAAAGTATTCATCATTGTGAAACACAGCACACAGTGAACCACAACAAAATGTGACCTCTGCTTTTCACACACACACACAAACCGCACCCGGGGAGCAGTGATGGGGACAATACCTTCCTCAAGGGTACCACAGGGCAACCTACTGGTCTGTAATTCGAACCCACGACCTTCTGGTGCTGGGGCCAACTCCCTAACCACTTAGCCAGCGCTGCCCTTTATTGTGCACTTATTTTACACTGCTCGTTCACTGTGAACTCATTTCTTTAAAGGCTTTTTAAAAATACTTTCTGTGCTTTTTATTTCTCATAGTTGAGCGACGTGTATAACGAGCTGAGCAATTAAACTTACGTAGTTCTATGCAGTTTATGCAACGCTGATTTCAATGAGATGCTGTGATGTTCTGATTTCAGAGCTAGAAAAGTATGTGGGTAGAAATTGTTCGTAAAGTTTTTTTTTCTTTTCTTCAGTTAAGCAATTGATTCAGCATTACAAAAAGGTAAGATTTATCATTACATTCCCAAATTCTGTTCAATTCTGTAGCCAGTATTGGATCAATATAGACAGTTTACTAGTTTGTAGGAGTTCCACTGACATCCAATTTACCAAAATTTGGTACATTTTTTTTTTTTTTTTTTATTAAAGAAGGACAAATCTGTCATTCAAGCACGTTGCCGCCTAAACAGTATAATGCATTCTAATCAGCCAATAGATAGGAAGATAAAAATAGAGCATGTGAGAATCTGACCCTGGCTGCAGGCCTGTCATCTCTCAGTCCTTCCACAGAGACTGCATACTCAATTTGATGAGGCTGTAATGAGGACTCAGAGTACAGTGAATGACTCAGGGCCTCTGATGACTAAGGGGGGATTTTTATTTTATTTTATTAATTTATTTATTTTTTATTTTTTATCCCACTCCAGTCAAGAAGGCAACTGTCATACTTTTTTACCCTGTTGAGACTGGCACAAGCTCTCTGCCTATGAATGCATCCAATTCAAGTTGCTACCTCTTCTGTGTGTGTGTGTGTGTGTGTGTGTGTGCTTTTACAGCATACATGGTCTGGCTGCGATTTTTCAGTTTTCACCGCCCACTATTCTCATTTACATTTCTCATCCATCTGCAGCAGTCTGACATCTATTCCCCCATTACGTCCTATTCTTCTCTGAGCTTTGTTTATTTCTAATGGAGCTGAAGGTGTAAGGTGTGGGGGGTTTGGGACTGGGTGATGGGAAGGTAGAGTGCTGATTAGAAAGTAAGCAGCCAACAGAAAGGGTGTGTTCTCTGCTGGATGGAGCTTGTTAGCATGTGCGCTCTCGACGTGGCTCTAAATTTAACAAATGACGTGCAGGAGTTTGAAGGGTGGCCACCAGGCATGGCGAATAAACAAATACAGAGGCTCTGTGTGTGTGTGTGTGTGTGTGTGTGCGTGTGTGTGTGTCAGAGTGGCACTCAGGCCCCACCTGCCCACTATTAATCTATATTACTGCACTGCATGCCTTTCAGAGGATTTAGAACTAATCAAACATCTGCTCACAACAGCCTCTTTATACACACTTAGCATATCATTAAGACAAGCTCCACCAAGTGCTCGGAAACGCATTAATGACTGAAGCAGTTCATTTCAGAAGCTTTCTTTCAAAAATAACAGAACGTATGTTGGTTAGGTGGCAAAGTGCACTCATACATACCCAAGTAGAAGTGCAGGTACAGTTTCTTTGCAGTAAAAGTAAAAAGTATTCACTCTCAATTGTCCTCAAACAATAAAAAGCAGATAACTGAACCTCACGCCATACTAAAATAAAATGGTTTAATCCAAAGACTGTTAAACCATAACATCAACTGCAGTAAAAACAATCTTCTGAAAATAATGAACCTTCACTGCTTCTCAGCTTCACGTCCATTCATGTCTCTACTAGTTCTCCCGTCACAGACGTCACACTCAGTACACACCTTTTGTCCACGCTTGCGTCTCTCTTTCTTCGTGTGTTTTTGTTCATATAGCTTAAAATTGGTCTTGAAGTTGGGGAGGTGTTCAATAATGCAAAGTAATGGATCATTCTTCCAAAATGCATTAAAACTAAAGTAATAAGGCTTAACCAGGCTTGATGTAAGCTGTACAGATCCTGGTGTTTTAAAGGAGGGAGTAAAACTCAATTTAACTCAGCTCTACTCAACTCAACTCAAATTAAATCAATAAAAATCTAATAAAAAAGTTATCAAATATATACTCAAATAAAATCAACTCAGCTCAGCTTAAATTCAATTCAACTCTGCTCAGCTCAACTCAATTCAGCTCAGCTCAGCTCAGCTCAAACCAACTCAATTCAACTAAGCACAACACAACTCAATTCAATTGAACTCAATTCAATTTAACTCAGCTCAACTCAACTCAACTCAGCTCAGCTCAACACAACACAACTCAGCTCAGCTCAGCTCAGCTCAGCTCAACTCAACTCAACTCAACTCAACTCAACTCAACTCAACTCAGCTCAGCTTAGCTCAGTTCAGCTCATCTCAGCTCAAATCAAATTGACTTGACTCGACTCAGCTCGACTCGAAGCAAATCAAATACTCAAAAAAAAGTGCAGATACCTGAAAATTCCGCTTACATACATTAACAAAGTATTTGTGCTTCATTGTTTCCATCCTCTGGGAGTAAAGAACAGTCTATAAGAAATGGAAAGTGAAACAGTGCTCGGGGCTGGCCCAGGTTTGTTGTTTTAATGAACTATTATTAATCATTTAAAACAATCTGAGTGAAAATAAATATAGATATTCAAATGTATTATGTCTGCAGCTTTACACTGTTCAGTAATCAGGACTGGAAAGAGGAGTTAGAAACTGTGTTAAGTTAATTAAAGGAAAATAAAACAAATGTTTAACAAACAGTTGAACAAATAAATTAAAAGTCTGTGTTGTCAGCAGAGCTAGTCCTCCACAAACCGGGCCGCATCTTCAGAGAATGACAGCTAGCCGTGCTGTGCCATGGCCAAAGAGCCATATTGAAGTTATGGACCTGCGTGCTGGTGGCTGTCACTTAGCTTCGTGTGATGGGCTGGATTCTCTGTCTGTCTGCCAGGCCTCTATTCACCCTCCTCTCTTGCCCTCCTGCCCCCGCTCCCCTCCTGTTTTCCCCATCTTCCCCATCCATCTGCTTTGGGACCCTCAGAGATGGCACCTTGTCCCCCACCGAAGCTCCTCTGGCTGTCGGTTCTCACAGAGTGTCAGCGCAGCGCTCTGAGCTCCTCGTACTCTGTCCTTTTGAATGTCCTACTACCCACATCAACCTTCACATCATCTGAAGATGTACACTGTGAACCAGACTTCTGGAACTTGTATCACATCAACTTTCACTCTTAAATGTTAAGGTTCTTTAGCTTTAAGAAAATCTTCTTATCTGATCGATGTGAATTTCTTTACAGTTGTGGGAACAGCAACTACGATGCTTACAATGCAAACCATTTTAGCAAACTTCCTTCTGGGTGCATTTTTTAGAGGCCTTTAACACTTTACACATCAGGGCACTGTCATATTTTATAGCAAACCTCCACAATTTTAGCTATAACTATAAGCGGCTAAGAAAATGAGTGAGTGAGATGAATTGATAGAGGACCTTTCCTTTAAATTTACTTTGTACATAGATACCAGACCCAGATTGTCACATCCTTTATATCTATACAACTCATTAAAACTGATTTAAATTTTATATGTGAACAAAACAAGCTACAGATGCAACTTATATAGCGACATAAGGTGCGTAATAGACTGTAGAACTATTAAATCTAATTACAATTAAAGTGAAATCTGAAATATATTTTAAAGGCTGCTGAAAATATATGAATGGGCTGAAAAAAGCAGCTTATTTGAGCAAAAGCATTGTGTATTTGCAGTCACTGATTGTCAAATGATCTAGCTCAAAACTTTAAAAACACTTTTAAAATATGAATATGAAGCATCCGACATATCATTTGAAGATTATTCATGATGCCCTGCACCTTTCTTTCTTGCTCACTTTATATTATTCAGAAAATATCTTTTTCAAACCTTACACACCCCTGAAAGGTGAACACACACTTTAAAACAGTAGTGTATCTGTGCTCTGGCAGTTCACCCTCACTCGGATTTCACAGACCGTCGTGTTGGAAACGAAAGCCAATAAGTGCATGAAACCAATTGGGGTTCACTTTCGATCAGCTTAAGTCACTTGTGTCAATCATCATGATAACATGATGAATTGGATATTTAATTTGTTCATAAAACAAAGGTAATTGAATGAAGAGACTGTGTACACGCCATTATACATCCACACATCTCATTTGTGTCAAAGTAATGCATATCATCTGGCGGGCCTGGGAGACTGACTTGGAGACAGCGAGTATCACCATAGCTCAAATCGAGCTCGCAGTTTTTGAGTAGTTATTTTCCAGGCTGTCTTCAGGCTCTCTGCCTTCGCCAGTCAGGGATGGGGGGAGGGGGGTCTGCGATACGCAAGCCATTTAATGAGACTTCTGTGCTGATTTGAGCACAAATGAGGCAGGCGAGGTTTGATGTGCCACTCAATGCTGGTGTTTTATCATTATTTAAATCTAGCATAACACCCTTCATAACTCAGAGACCCAAATTAGTTTGGGAGAAATTCTTCTCACTCATGTCAGATCAATAGATAGGAATTATTCATAAGATAAAACAGGGAGGGGATTGTAGCTGTTTCCAAACGAAATTGACGTAAAAGCGAGGCATTTTGCATTGGGCATCTCTTATCATGAGCTTGTTTGCCAGCAAACTTTCTAAATGAGCATTAAAAAGCTTTTTTTTTTCTTTTTCGGAGAAAAGTAAACTATTTGCAGATATCTGATTCAGTTTAGAGTATGAAGAGTTAAAAGCTGCATGCTTACAGATAAAAAGAAATGACCTCTGTGATTTATCTTTGGGAAAACAGTATTTCTGAATATAATCAGGGCTTCAGGAAGTGCATTTAATGAAAAGCTTGAGGAACTTTTGGACCTCAGATCTGTTTCCATCGTTAGATGAAGCAAACGGAGAGGAAGATGAGGCTGATACGTTCTTTTTTCTTTGCATGAATTCTGTTTCCAATTAAAATGTAATCAAACTATATGTATGTGACTGTATAAATATCTTTGCCTATTGAACACTGTCTCACGAAGTTCAGTTTGAAATCAGTTTCACAGAAGACTACCAAACCAAGCGAAGGGCACCTGTTCAGTTCAGGAGCAGCTGTGTCAAATTCCAGTGTGTAAATGTATGAATATAAAAGCAGAATGTGGAAAAGAGCCTGTAGATAAATTGTTAATTCAGAGAACGACCTAAGTTTTTCTGATTGTAAAGTCAAAACCAGAAGGCTGAGCAAGGTACAGTCCCCATCCCTGCACCCTGGGTGCTGGAAAGGCTGCCCTCTTCTGCACGTGTGTATGGGTTAAATGGAGAGGTTGCATTGGTTGTGGTTCACTCTGCTCAAAATACACATGGAGAGTGAGCATCAGACTGGCTAAGTATCTCCTGCACTTGGAGTCTGATGTGTGGAACTCTGGTTCTAAGCCGACTAGATTTCTGAAATGCAAAAAGGGAACAGTTTTTGTTTGGTGGTACAATATATCAATAGATATATGTTATTATAAAGGCACAGTTCTGTTTTTAGGTATTTGACCACATAAAGCGGCAGCGGTGGCCTAGTGGTTAGGGAGTTTGCCCTGCATCGGAAGATTGTGGGTTCGATTCCCTCACAAGTAGGTTGCCCTGAGGTACCCCTGAGCAAGGTACCGTCCCCGTCACTGCTCCCCGGGCGCTTTCAATAGCTGTCCACTGCTGCACGGTGTTTGTGTGCATGGGTTAAAAGCAGAGGTCCAATTTCGTTGTGGTTCATGGTGTGCAGTGCTGTGACCTCGCAATGACAAGGGTTGTCACTTTCACTTCACTTTCATAAACGCTTTACTGTATTTAACGATGGTGGATACTGATTGATAAAATTGGGCAGTGATTACCCCATGACCTTGGGAACTGTGTTAACTACGTTATCCTTGTCTGAAAATCAGAACATATTTAGTAATAAATACTAAACCACATTTCAAATATTTTGAAGATTCCCGTTATTTGCCTAATCTTTGTATTTTATTGTTTGGAATAATGAATTTACAGCCGCTGTACTCCTTCACTCCCTTTTTATTTAAAATCTTCCTACCTTTAAAACTTCAAGCCACATTTTTCAAGTCATATTCCCCATTTCCAGCCCAGCCTGGGTTTAATGTGATTTCTAAAGCCCTAACTCCAGCCTTGATTCTAGTCTTGAGTTACCTCCGGGCTGAAAAACATCAGGTGTCTGCTTGTCTGCTCTGGTTCCTGGTCCTTCTCTCCAGTCTGCATTTAAATCCCAGTTAAAAAAAAGTAACAGCTCCAACAAAAACAGGGACTATGACTGGAGCATGGGCACATCTGTTCACTCTAGCCTAACTTATCGTTTTCTCGATATCAAACCTTGTGATGATCCAAAAGATTCCACAATATGTTTTGCCTTACTGACAGTTTTTTTTTTTGTTTCCTGAATGTTACCCTTTCGAATTTCAAGGCCATTAAACAATTAAAATACAAATAATACAAAAACGTTTTGAACGTGGCACTGAACAGAAATGAAGAGAGCCTACTACATCACCCCTGTTTTGTAGACTTGGTGTCTAAGCTGTTTTGGCAGTGCTCGACTACAGGCTGAATAGCTGGGGTTGGTAAATAATGATGTTCTCATAATTTACCTCTAGGGTCGATGGAAGAAAGGGGGAATATATGTTGGACAAAATGCTTTCAGTTTGGAACATTTTTGTTTATCATAGCTTGTGAAAGAGGCAATTTTGGCAAATGGCCTTTGTTTGTCTTTGTTTGAAACCAGCCTAGTGTTTCTAATATAGGCGTGATGGTGGTAATATTTAATAATCATGAAGGCTTTATCGCCCCCTCTGGTGCAAATGGAAACTGATCTAGATCAACTGAAAATGGACCTAATGGACATAATGACTATAAAACAACATTAATAAATACTTTAGTCCAGATTGTTCATGTCTCTTAATTAACTTTGTTGCAAGAAGCACAGGGACGACCACATTTATAGCACAAAATGCAGAGCTGAGAGCAAAGAACAAAAGGTTCTTACCGGCTCTATTTTATCTCTGGAAATGCAGTTTAATGCAGAGTGCCGATAGAGAAAATCTTCCACAGTGCAGGACTTCTGAGGCACATTATGCCATGTAGTATATTATAATCCCCGTATAATATCTTGATATAGGGAGTGGGACATATTGGTATTAGAGAGGCTTGGCTTAGGCAGGGGATTTTAAAGGTGGAGATGCATAAAGCTTTGTGTGGAGTGTAAAGGGAGTACTGTAAATGTATTCCGGTTTGTGTTAGTGCTAAGTGACAGACAGTGTCTCCCCTCCTGCTGCTCTCTGCCTGTTAGAGGTTCACTGGTCCATGCCTGGCTTTATTATGCCAATGTGTGTGAGATTGCCTCCCACCACACTTCATTAGCGTCCCTCTGATACTTAAGCACAAACACACAGGCTAAACAGCAGCACCAGAACAAAACAACTCCAGCAGGGGCCAGTCTCCACGGCCTCCGAAAACCTCAGATCACAAGGCCCATTCCAGCATCCCACGTTTTCTTTCTTTCTTTCTTTCTTTCTTTCTCATTCCTTATGTGATGTGATACACTCAAAGGTGCAAGAGGAGGGTATTTAGACTTTACATTTTAGAGTCTCAGTCAATGTTAGCCAACAAAATTTTAATAAAAAAAAATTAATTCTGGCTACCATGTCAGAATTTGGCACAAATCTGCACATAGGGCTTCAGAGCATAACACCTGTCTACGCTCTGGCCCTAACTTCAGGAGATAGGGGGATTGGGAGTTTGATCTCCAATTATGCCGCTGGGAGTCTAGGAGAGCACAGTTGGCTTGGGTTTGTTTGGGTGCGAAGCTCTTCCCTCTTAGAGCCCATCACTCAAGCATGGGCATCTGTTGGCTGATGAAACAGAATTGGCAGTTTATGTTCTGGAAAACTGGAAAAAATCTAAAAAAGAAAAACATCAGTGCATGAATACTCAAACTTACAAATCTGTATATATATATATATATATATATATATATATAAATATATATATATGTAAACATTTGTGAATAAAATAGTAAGCAAAGAAAACCCTGCATTCATGCTGTTAAACACAGATCCTCAATCTGTGTTGTAGGGTTTGAAAGTGAGCAGCAGAAATTCTTTAAAAAACAGTGGTGTGGTGGCAATGGACAAAGGTCAGGGCCTGGTCCACGGGGAAGAGAAATAAATCCAAGTGTTTCAAGGTTAATGGCAGTGTGCAACAAAATGGATTCCATGTCAAAGGCAGGCTGACAGGTGATTTGACTCGGGCAAACCTGTGTAATCAATCTCCGGCCAGGCACTTTCACACTATCTCCTCCCGCTAGGGCCGAATGCAGGGGGCGCCAAAAACAAGCACCTTCACATAAATGTCCCTTTCAGCCCCAAAATATTTTAACATTCAAGCTTGAATCATGAACATATGCAGCACCTAAATGATATTTCTCCGGGCTGCAAATATTCAATCACCTGGACGTAAGCTGGACTTGATAGAAGGCCAACAGTTCCTTCACTTCCGAATGAACACTTTTAAAGTGGACAGTACATTTTCTAACTTTAATTGCCACAGAACTATTTTGCTTTGCCGGCAATGCTGCGATGCTGTTGCTCAGAAGTGCAGGGTACAGCTTGCTGTGTATGAGTATCTACTGCTTTAACCTGGTCAGTTTGTCCATTCCGAACTCTGTTCGCTACCAAGAGAGCCTACAATCAGAACAAAACCATAGGACACTAGAAATAGGTGGCCTGGCCTGAAGATTCCTTTTCTTTTATCCTATGACTTGGCCTCCCTGGATCTCAATACAATCATCTATGAGATGTTATGGATATCATTGAGGCCCCACCTGGCAACTTACCAGTGTTAAAACACCAAACACACTTTCTCCTGCAGAGCAGTGAGTCTGAATAGCCTGATGCTTCTGAGAAACCAGGTCCAAGTGGTTTCAGGGGAGAGAGAAAATAAATGGCTCACTCACAAAAGCATAAAATCAAAAATTCAGAAGCGATTATCGTTCAGGTCCAACTAATCAGAATCTACTTAAGGTCTTTAGAAGCCCACATTTATTTATGATCCTTTAAAAGCCCTCTAATTCCGTTAGAATCTGGATGTGGCCTGCAATTTGATTTTCGCTCTCCTAACAATTCAACTTTCATATTAGTTTTATAGTGCTAAATCTGGGAACTTCAGAGTAGGTCTAAACTCTAAGGGGTTAACATTTCTTCTTGACTGATTTTTAAAGAAAATGTTTTATAGAATGATCCAGTTCAACAACTGTATCATTTATTAGGTATTGATCATGGCCGCTGGTACCACAGAGCAAGTGGGCTTTTGACCAGCAACTTTTTGATTAAGTTCAAGATGCTTACATCAAAAACAAAATCTCCAGTCTCTCAAAATGGACCGCTGACCTACAGGCACACAGAGACAGAAAGTCAAACTCAGCAGTAGTACCAATCAAAACCTCCATTTCAGCTTGGGGGATGGGACATTTTTCACATTATTGAATTATTGAGACTTTCTGTTCAGTGAGAGGAGCTGCATCTATCTATCTATCTATCTATCTATCTATCTATCTATCTATCTATCTATCTATCTATCTATCTATCTATCTATCTATCTGTCTATCTGTCTGTCATTGCTTAATTATAATCATATAAGTGAAAGTGACAACTCTTGTCATTGCGAGGTCACAGCACAGCACACGTGAACTACAACAAAATTGGACCTCTGCATTTAACCCATGCACACAAACACCGTGCAGCAGTGGGCAGCTATTGAAAGCGCCCAGGGAGCAGTGACAGGGACGGTACCTTGCTCAAGGGTACCTCAGGGCAAGGGTACCTACTGGTTAGAGAATCGAACCCACAATCTTCCGATGTGGGGGCAACTCCCTAACCACTAGGCCACCGCTGGCCCACGAACTTTAATTTGAGCCTCAATATATTTTGGCTTGTCCCTCAGCCAGACCTTATTGCTTCTTCCTATATTTCTTTCTTAAAAGTAAAGCTGCCATGAAGAGACCTATATAATATAAGATTCACGTTAGGTTTCCTGAAGAACTTTTCTTAAAAGAATATAATTTAGAATAAATTAGATTCAGAAAATACTACATAATGAAAAATTTCTGTAGTAATTAAATGATTGTTCCAAACGGTATGTCCAAACCAAGAACTAATTAAGAAACGTTGGTTGTAAGAGTGTGACACGTGTGTGTGGTGACGGGGAGGATGAAGGGTGGCTGTGATGTACTGTGTGCAGAAGAGTTTGATAAAGTCTTCTGTCCTCACAAGTTGTGAGTAAATTCTGCTCTGTGGCGTCGCCAAGGGAGGTTGGCGCTGCATGCTTTCCCTCTTTCTCCACTCTGTCTGAAGCCCCAGACAGCAGCTCCCCGGAGCCTTCAGCCGCTTGTTTAAACCTGACACAAATTCCCTGTCACAATGCCCAAGGCGGCTGCGCTTGTAGGCACAAAAGCAAATATTTCCTTTTCTGATCACAGCCAATCCCCTTAAACACCCCCACCGTCACCTGACCGCAGCCCCCCAATTCTCCCCTTTCCTTTTCCTTTCCCTTTACTTTTCCCCGGCAGCTCCGCCACTGCAAGCCAACCATTTGTCACAAAGTAATTATAGAATTATCGATTGGCAAGCAATTAACACCCCCCACCTTCTTTTACTCCCCTCCCCATCTTTTAATTTGCAGTCTGAGCGGCGAGAGGGGAAAAAAAGCTTTTGGAGTAACACATTTAATCCCCTTGGCATTTCTCTACAGTCTTCAGATTAATGGAGGGACAGGGACAAAAGGCCTTTTTTTCCTCCCGATTCCGTCCTACTGTTTCCCTTCTGCCTGCAAATCTCCCTCAGGCAGCAGCAGCCGGCTCAGGGCCTCCCTGTCCACTGCTCTTACATTGCACACACACACACACGCACACACACACACACACACACACACACAGAGAGAGAACAGAGCGCCTCAGATTAGCATTGGGAGGAGCGATTGGTGCAGGATCTCTGAAGGCTTTGATAAGCTCTGAGCCTGCTGCTATAAAACCAGAGACAGCTACAGCTATTGCTTCCTAAGGGCACGTAATTCCACTGACCATTTGGACAAATCCAAAATGGAACTGTGCAGAAAAACTACCCATGATTCACCAGGAGACTGCTAGTAATGGCAAAAGAAAAGTTTTGAGAAAAGTTTTCTTAAAAGTAAACACTGAATATTGAGAGTTTCCGCACTATTCCTGCACAAACATACAGCACAAAGATGGATCTCGCTGTGGGCGCAGGCGGCTTTTCTTTTTTAAACCTAACAATCCCAGAAAGATCATCAGTGCGTTTAGACAGAGCTGGAAACAAAAATCTAAAGCGGAGCTCTAATTCTTGTCCTATGCTCAGTGGCCTGCAGTCTTTACTCTCTTCTGCTGTACACCATCCCTGCTGCCCAGATGGACATGCAAAGGATCAGACCCCAGAAAATCAAGAGCTGGCAAATATCAAGAGCGGGATTGATTTCATGGAACATCACCTTGGTAACATATGGCCACAGCTGAGAAAGTTGATTTCCCTTCTGTCGTCTTTTATAACTCACGGCCCCTCCATTTTTCAGTTGTTTCAGGTTTTCATCCCCCCATCTTTTCACACTCCAGGGCAGAATGTGTGAAGCTTCATCTTTTAGATTATGCATAACTTGCTGACACTGTTTTAAAACAATTTTGGCAGATTGTCAATAGTGAAATAAAAGCCCAGCAAAGGCCACTTTCTGCACTTCTGCTCCATCTGAGTCTGATCAATGGTGTTCATGTTTCTGTTGTGAAAATAACATATCTATCATCACCGTCCTATTAAAAACTCTGTAGATCTTTTTTTTTTACACCATTCATAAATGCCATCTGGGCTTTGTGTGATTGCTTCATGATAAATGGACCACCAGAAAAACAGTTGTACTTGGAATTAAATCGCACATTAAAGTTAAACTCATATTTCCTTTTTTAATGTTTAACATGTTAAAGATTTTATTGAGACAGCAAAACCATGGAAAGCATCAAGATTTCTTTGTCCTAACACCCTTGTGTGGGGATAGAATTGCACTGTCCTTCTTTGTCTCCAAACAAAAGAAGTGTTTGAAAGAAGAAGTGTTTGTCGTATTCATCACAAAGCATTTTTTTTTTTTCAAAATTAAGTTTCTTCAGTAATTTAGCTTAGTTTAGTTGAGCCCAGAGGCCAGCATAGAAGGTCTTGAGCTGGAGGACCATCTTGGGCTGCGTTGGCCTAGTGGTTACGGACTGGGCCTTAGGTTGAGAAGGGTGTGGCTTCGAATCCCAGACCAGTAGGTTGCCCTGAGGTACCCTTGAGCAAGGTACCATCCCCATCACTGCTCTATGGGTGCTTTAAATGAAAATGAGTCACTTTCAGCTGATGGGAGCTCATTTTAGTCCAATCATGCAATAATTCAAATGTCCCAGATTATACCCTGCAATGGACTGGCCACTCTTTTGCCCCAAGAGTGCTGGGATAGGCTCCCTCCCACTGGGAGCTTGGGATGAGCAGCTCAGATAATGAATGAATATTTTACTTAAATAATGTCTGATTTCTGTTTCATCTTAAAATTGGCTCTTGGACTCTGCCAGTATCTTAAGGGACATTTTGGGATTCAAGCGTATTTGCATTTACTAAAGTTACATTCCCGAAGTGAACACCAGTACACTTTTGTATGTCGCTCTACACTAGCCTGCCTAATGCTATAATAGCCTGACAACCGTAGTTGCCTATATATCACACTTTTCAAGGCATATTTTCCCAGTGAGAACTTATTTATATGCCTCACATTTATACTTATATGTAATCAAAGCGTGAAAATAAATCCATTATTAGCAACCATGTAAAGAAAAAAATATTCAGTACCTAGAGATTCCATAATCAATTTATCAGCCTTCACTGCTGCACCACTGACTGTACTCCCATTAGTGCAGCTCTAATACAGCATGTGCATTTTCCTGTCTACTGCACAGCTGCGGTCTCTCAACAAAAGCTAAAATATGAGCAAATAGTATATGCAGTTTCTAACATATCTTATTTATATGCGATGTCCAAGTCTGTACAGAACGTATGAGCTGACAACAGCTTGTTCGGCTGAAGCCCGAAGATAAAATATTCAGCTTTCATAGGAATTCTAGCACTAAGGACAAAAACTCCCACCGCAATTTCTAACGATTCAGTATTTCACAGTGAAAAACAAATGCCACCTGTTTCTCTAATGTTCCTCTGAAATATTAATATGTATCGCAAGTCCAGCTTTATTTCTTCAGCGTTTATGGTTCTTAAAGGCCCAGATGGGTATCTGCTGAGAGGTTCTATGACAAACTAAGACAAAGTCCTTGTTGTGCTATTACTCTTTGGCCATTTAGGATGAGAAAAAAAGATTATGGCCATGGAGATCCATCTGGTTTCCTTCTTTTATTTTCAGAATAAAACTACTTAGGTGGTGTATTTCATCCAGTTGGACTTGAAGAACAATACAGACTGACCTCCACCTGATTCCTATTGTCAGTCGATGAAGCTCCCAGTCTGTGATGCTCACACATACGGCAATATTGCCTTGTGAAATTCCCTGGAATATTGACCTGTTTGTCCTGTGTTGTGCAATTCTCATTTTCTTGAAGAAAGACTGTGTGAGACGTCATCATGGTGCTGCACTCTTGACCCCCATGATGATGTAAAGCCAGGAAACAGATTTTTGTTCTTTGGAGTTCGGAGCTAATGAATCTGAATGTCGCTCTGAATGTGTGTAGAAAACTAAAATAAAGGCCACCTACATTCAGAGATGAGCCCAACTAATGAAACGACTATTCTTTTATAAATTTAGCTGTAAAATATTTGTGATATTGTGAAGGTGACCGTAATTGGTCTGCTTGACTTCTACTTTTGGACAAGACACATTTAATCTACATTTCTAATATATTTCTGCATGAATGAAAAACTATGTCTTTTGACGGCTTTCGTTTAGAGGTCACCACAGCGGACTTTTCGTCTCCATCTCTTATGGTCCTCTGCATCTTCTTTTAAACCAACCACCTGCATGTCCTCTCTCACCTCCATGTTCACATAATCCTCCATCTTCAACATCCTCCTCCCGATATAATCCTCGTCTCTCCTCTGGACATGTCCAAACCAATGCAACCTTGTTTCTCTAATTTTGTCTCCAAAATGTCCAACCTAATCTGTCCCTCTAATATACTGCTTTCTTATCTTGTCCATCCTCGTCAGACCCAATGGAAATCTCATCTTCTTTAACTAATCTTTTCATCAGCACCACATCCAACCCATATACCATAGCTGGTCTCACTACTGTCCTGTAAACCTTCCCTTTTACTCTTGCTGGTACTCGTCTATCGCAAATCACTCCAGCCACTCTTCTCCACCCATTCCAACCTGCCTGCACTCTCTTCTTCAAAAATAACTATGCACCAAAATTTTAAGTTGTACATAAATTGATGGGGTGTTGAGTTATTTATACTTCACCCTCAAATATGGGCTATCATCACGACTTGCAGTAGTTTGTAGTTTGCAGCCAATTACAGCATTTTAAGTCATGCAAATCATTAAAAATGATTTACAATCAACAATCAAGGAGATATGTAACCTATTATAAGGAAGTCAGGAAACTTAAATATAAATAGAAACATACATACAAAGGCATACTTTAGGGAAAGGCTGTTCAAAGGTCTAGTTTGAGAAATTCCTGCAGCAGGAAATTTCATGCAAAAAAGGCTTGATGTCTAGAACCCCAGTTCTAAAGAATAATTGGAATTAATGGATCCGGTTTTTCAGCATGTTCTCCATGAACAACACACATCAACGTGCTTAGCTAAAGGCAGGGCAGAAACCCTTTCTGATTATTTACATGCATACAAAACAAGCATCTAATGGAGATACAGATAATACCTGCTAAGTTGACATATTTTAGCAAAAGCTAGCTCTGGAAGGGATGTTTGCCAGCATTTTGCATCCCGACAACAGTTGCAGATAATCCCCGAATGGCCGGATTTGTGGACAGAGCACTGACCGATCTTCTGGTTTATTTGCAAGTCCATTATTTTACCTTATTTTAGTTAAACAGGAAAAAAACCCCAACAACTGTCCATTAAAAAGTTTGGGTGTTTTGCTCAACGGCGAGTTGGGCCAACTTGTGCCAGCTGGCCCGGCTGCTAATGATGTGCGGTGTGGATGAGGACTTCATTGCTCAGGTGTGGAGGCTGTTGGAGGTGACTGGGAGCGAGCTGGGGGACGGGCGGGTGGGCGAGAGGCCACAGCGCTGGTCAGCTTCCAGCAGGGTTAGGTCCCGGCCGTGTCGGCGGTCGCCTCTCATCACGTATCCCATGCTTTCCTCCTGCTCCTCCTCCTCCTCCTCTTCCTCCGCTTTTCACTCCTCCAAAGGCCTCATTTTCTGCATGATTAGGCCCCCACCTGTCCTGCGCCTGGCCCCTAGCCCTCGCACAGTCTGCGACACACTGTCAATTAGCGCGAGCACATTTCTAGCTGAGTCACATCGCAACGAGAGGGAGTAGGGAGTGAGAACGAAGCGAGTTTTAGAACAACAATCTTTTATGATCAAGTGGAACCATTTTAGCACTTACATACCTGTTTAAACACATACCCACACAGCACTTTGGCAGCATTCACTTGCACATTTTTTCAAATCTCGTTAAGCTCTACCTCACTAAGTTTCATCTCATACAAACACTTGCCTGCATTCAAGGGCACATCTGCAGGATTGTTGGCAAAGTTTAAGATGACAAAATGTTCATGCTGATTTAATTGCTTGGACCTACTAGCCCTCAAAATGTGGTAAAGTGAAACGTTAGAACGTTTTCAGCAGATTCATGACGTGTTTCAATAAACAAGTAGATTGGAACCATTTCAAGGGCATGTAATGTTAGAAAAAAAATGTAGTCACTGTGGTCTGCATTTGCTGACAGATGATACAGAGAATGGAGAAAAGCATCAAGTTGATACGTATTTAATAAATGGAGTATCGCAGTAGCTATGAACAGAATGCCATATCTGGTGGGACTAAGAGCTGTTATTCTAAGAATATGTTCATATCAAAGTAATTAAACCAACTGCTGCTGTGAGCAACCACTTCACCACTGTAAGCAAGTGGGACAGAGGAGAGCACCGGGTTCTCTGAAGGAAGGATAACTCGTAAATTGATGACTGTCAGCATGTGCAGTACTGCAGGCTTGCTAGGGCCCAGCAGAGATTCTGCTGCAGCACCAAGAATGATCTCCAGTGGTATCAGAAGACTCCTGGTCTTTGTCAGAAACTCCTGGTGCTTTAGGCATCCAGTCAGTTCAATAAAAAAAGAGCTCTATATTTCATCCAAATAAGGTTCTTTGACGATAATAGAAGCGATTTTGGTGCTATAGAACATGCAAGGGTTAACGTGCAACCAAACAAGCAGGTTTCTCCATCAGAGAAGCGCTTCAACCCTGGAATCATGTGTGTTTGCTTCCATAAATAAGTTCCATAAAAAAGAATCCAGTTTTAATGGCGCAGTCTTTACTTTCCAGCCCGATCCTTCAAAAAATTATTTTTTCAGTTTGAAATTTTCAACATATAAAACGCAAAACGCAGAGAAAATGATAGAAACATGCATGTTTTCCTGCCCCAGCTCTGATTAATGTTGAAATTGATCCATATACTCTATAACGACCCACATGCTGCCAAACTGTCATTTAGGCTTTGCTTGGCTCGCTCCCAATTTAATATAGAATGATAGGCTTCGAGCCAATCTCCTAATTTTACCTTGTAAAATGAACCAGTGAGCCACATAATCAGCCCGGCACTCATGACTGCCAATGTGACACCTGTTATATTTAGAACAAGTAAAGAGTTGGAGTTGTTCGTGTTTGTTCAGTACTGTAGTATTTTGGGAGTCAACAAACAAACAGCATATTTCAGAGACAGATAACCTTAATTATAGTTGCAGACTGGTGAATACACTAAAACCCATTCGAGCAGCTCATGGAGGGTAGCCAGAACGATATGGGTTGTATTTTCGGGTTTGGAACGTCACATCTGCATCTTAATGGCACGGTTTTAAAGAGGCTAAACATTTTTGCCACAATGTACTGAGGCTATAAATTGATTTTTACATTTTTGCAAAGGTTTAATTCCATGCAGAGGAGCTTATCTGGTGCTACCCATCGGGGTGAAGAGAAGAGAAGAATGTGGCGCTGCAGTTGCAGAGATGTTTTTAAAGTTTCCCTCTAAACACTGTGTTTTGGGACCCAAAACTTCTTTAATTTGTTTTTCAGTCACTTAATAGTGTGCTGAAGTCACATCCTATTTTACCGTTTTTACCTCATGGTGGCTGTAATATATCATCATTTTAAAACATGTAAATTCACAGCGAGAGCTTTCCAGGCTAATCCACAGTCTCCTGTGTCTCAGCACAGTGCTTGGAAGGTTTTATTCACAGATTCATCAAAACATCCCACAGAAGCAGAATATACTTCAAGTGAAGTGAAAGTGACTATTTGTCATTATGAAACGCAGCACAGCACAGTGAACCACAACGAAATGCATCCTTTGCATTTAACTCATAAACACAGTGTAGCAGTGGGCAGCCATATCCAGCATCTGGGGAGCAGTGATGGGGACAGTACCTTGCTCAAGGGTACCTCAGGACAACCTACTGTTGGATTCGAAACAATGACCCTCCAATTATGGGGCCTAGTTCCTAAACACTAGGCCACTGCTGCCCTCCCTTAAGTTAATTGTGGTGATAGTTCCCCTTTCATTTTGAATTGCAAAGGCCAATTTTAATTATATTTAAAAATATTTGGTGTGTTTAGGGTGGAAAGCTCACATGGATCAGACAATTAGAACCGTACAGAGTTACTGTACTAATCAGACTACTCGAGAAAATGGTCAAAGTAGCCTCTAATAGTGCATAAGGAGAATTTGTATAGCTGAACAGAAAGTTTGAAGTCAGTATTTTGTATTACCACCTTTATTCTTCAACACAGCCTGAACTCTCTAAGGCGAGCTTTCTTTAAGTCGTCCATTCCAACGCTCAGCTTTGGATGTTGAATGTTTTGTTCCATTGGCAGTCAGGATGATCCCACACTGCTTCTGTCTCAGAAACTGGTCACATACGGGAACTGAAAATGAGAGCCAAAAACATTGTCCTTCAGGAAGCCTGGAATACTGTTCCTTAATAAATAAAAAAAATATATAAAAATAAAAGAAAACAAGAAGATCTGGCTCTTTATGAGCAAATATAGAAATAAGAATATCAAGATAGGAACGGTATTATTATCATTATTATCAGTAGCAGTATTTGTAGTAGTATTGTTGTTATTAGTAGTTATAATAATAATAATAATAATAATAATAATAAGCATCATCGTCATCATCATTGTTGTCGTCATTTTCTAGCGATATTTATATTATAAAACCATAACATTAAAAAAGAATGACAGAATTAAAAATAAAGGGAACACTAGAACAGAAAGGGATAAAGAACCTGATGCCCAGGTGAAAAATCTGAGGCTTCTCATCTGAGTTTTCTGTTCTAGATAACAACACAAACTATCCTAATAGAGTTTAGTTTTGCTCGGAATACGTCCCGGACCTTAAAAAAAACAAACAAACAAACGAAAAAACAACAACTAAACAAACAAACAAACAGACGTAAACACCTGTTCTGACGTCACGACGCACGCGCGCCTTTGCACCTGGTTTCCCGCCAGTCCAGGAGACTCAGGTGTGCAGAGAACATGTCTGTCCCAGTGAGAGCAGCTGTCTCCTGCAATGGACACACAGCTTCTGTTGCTTTACCTTTAGTTTCCGCCCCGCTCAGGTGTAAAGGTAGTATTTCCGCCCCGCTCAGGTGTAAAGGTACTATTTCCGCCCCGGTGTTTCCTCAATAACGAGTGTAATGTTTTAAAGTCCAGGTCCAGGGAGTGAAAATCCACTCCTGGATTTGCTCCGACCGCCTTGTTTCTCTAATCAACTCCAGCCTCCAGGGTGAGTGTCCGTGCAGCTGGAACCAAATCATGGACTGGATTCTTTCCGGACCTGGGTTTTCCTCTCCTGACCTAATAGAGTATATTTTCCTCACAGTTCACGGTTTAAAGCAGGCTGCACTCATTTGCTGCAGAGCAACCACGGCCTGACCAGACCAGCCCTGAGTTCTGAAGAGCAGGTCGAGGAGCGAGCACGCAGAGCTCCCAATCTGGACGGAAAAGGCGAGTAAACTTCAGTTTTGAACGCACGCTGTGTTTTCATTTGGCTTGGCATTTGGTGCTGTTGTTTAATGTAACCTGCTTTCAAGCCCTTGGTAAATTGACTTGCCCTGTTGCTGCTCTTTGCCTCTGCAGAGACTGGGAGCTTCAGTCTTGCAGTACCTCCTGCTACCAAACGAGGGCGGTCGATCCCACCAAATGGGATCACAAACTCAAAGAGCAGCAGATTCCCTTTGTGTGATCTGCAGTTTACCCTGCTTTACTCTGTCTAATGGTGCTGGGTGGAGAGTATGAATGCAGTGGTGGCCTACTAGGGACACTATGATTGGAAGGTCTTGGGTTCGAGTCCTGGACCAGTAGAATCCTTTGATGCATGCTTGAGCAAGGTACCGTCCCCATCACTGGTTCAGACATTGCCGCCATTGCTCTGGCGTGTGTTCACTACTGGTGTTTTTGAAGTTAAACACAGAGGACAAACTGGCTCACTGTTCAGAGTGTGTGTCACAAGGGATTTCATTTAATTTCATGGACACGCATACCTCCAGCACCCTGGGATCAGTGATGGGGACAGTACCTTGCTCAAGGACACTTCCGAGCATGGGTCTAACCACTTGGGCCACCACGTCCCCCGTTTTTATACCATCAGCGCATAAAGAACTCGCCGCCATGGAGGCAGAATAAGACCAAAGAGGATAAGCGGCCGTGATCGAACACGGAGATTTATCAGTGGCAGTTGATGCATTGTGTTCATACTTAATTCACCAACAGCGACTAACTTTCTCACGCTCATAATGGCACCAATCCCATTAAAACTTATTCCTAAAGTCTGTTTCTACCTGATAATAACACAAGAGCAAATAGAAGAATAGACTTTAGCGCGATAACACAGATGGTGCATTTATTCACGAGCATTTTAATTAAATGGAAAATGCGCTATTAAATATGTTCCATTATTGGTTGACAGTTTTTATTATGATTGAGATGTCTGTGCATTATTATTACTTCACCAACAGACATGAGAGGGGGGAGAGGGGGGGGGGTAATTCATGGCTCCAAAAGTGTCGTCTCCAGCTTGTCGAGAAGCACTCGGAAGAGCAAAAACTTTCTAATGAACTTAAACATCAAACAAGAACGGCTGCTCCGATTAGCAATTATCCCACTCGAATGGATGGTCTAATTTTCGCTCTTCTAAGAAATATTTCACAAACGTAATTGGTCCACCTTTATCTTCACTGTTTCGAATATGTTGTGGGAATGAGACTATGGCTACACCTGGAAGCCTATTCCCTGACGCCACATATTTCCTCTTGACACCACTGTAACCTGTGTGGTTCCAGCTGCTAATGGAATAAGAATTATGCGCAGCGTCTCTCCTATTGTGAGAGTTGCTCGGGTAAAATCAACCACACGTTATTCTTAGGAAAAGGGCAATACGTCTGCTAGAACCGTATTCTATTGCAAGCCAATTATAGGAGAAGTATTTGACATGCACAGCACTGCAGTCTACCTTTCTCGCCAATCAATAACACGCATGTATGTCATGTGAGATAAACCACCCTGTAGTCAATAGCTCTGTAGGCCTGCTCTGTATCTACCAGGGGAGTCTAAATGGGAAGAAGCTCTAGAGATGTGTGGCCAACATGGCACAAATGTAGCATCATGATACTTGGTTTTGTGGTCCAGTCAGCACGGTGAAACCACCACTGCTTCGGCTACGTCCACCGCTGTGGAAAATTGCCTCATGTAAACAGTTTGAGGATTAACGGCCCAGATGCTAAATGGTGTAAGGAAGTGTGCACCGATGGCAGCGTCTACACATTTCTAATAACTGTGGCTTTCTTTACAGACCGTTTCTGAGAGAGAGAGAGAGAGAGAGAGAGAGAGAGAGCGAGCCTCCACTCTGCCCCTATGAACCTATGACCAGATGTTTTCAGATGTTCCATGTTCTCCGTTGAGGTGTAAAGGTGAGGCTGTGGCTGCTTCAGGTTGCTTGCGTTTTTCTTTTTATTCTTTTTTTAGAAATTCATCGCCCGCAATAGACATTTTTAGGTCAAATTTTAACGTTTTTATCTCAGGCATTCAAATCATCTTGGTTTTCTGTTCGGTCTTGGTTTCTTCTGTCTTGTTGGCTATGTTTTCTCCTTTTACTGCCTTCTCAATCTGATTTGTTTTAATGTTTTATTAACTTTTATTTTGCTCATTTCATTTACTAGTTGTTGCAGCTTTTTATTTCATTTTATTTTGTTGATTTTCTTGCGCAGCATTTCGGTCGACACCTGCTATCTTTTAAATGTGCCGGAGAAATAAAGGCGTACTTTTTTATTTATTTATTTATTTATTTTTGGTGATTAGAGCATCTGTGGGGCGAACCTGCTGCTTCTTGCTTGCAGGCTTTTAAATCTGTTCTCTACGATGCTGCTGTTTGGTGCCCGAAAACTACAATATTCTTAATGTAATGAAATTTACCATGAAAATCCCACCCATATACACGCCCTCTTGATATGAAGTGTTCTATCATTGTTAATTAGTAATGAAATCCATTTATGGGATTTTTTTTTATTTTCCTGCGATGCTCAATTGTACTTTTTGTGACTCTTCTTTTTTGAGCTGGGAGGTTATGTGAGGGGAGTAGTTGACTCTCTGTGCAGCCTAAGAGCCATGTGTTGACAGACAGCACAGACCAGCCACAACATTGCTCCCTACCGTTGGCTGAGAAAGTTCCCCCAGAATTAAATGTTTGACAAAACAGTCTGATGTAACCGTGTGCAAACCAATGGCAGACGGGTTATAGTTTGACTTCAGTCAGTCACGTCGCCGTTGATCAACATGGAGGAGAAAGGAATCGCTGTTGTCAGCTCCCATCCATGGCTGTACAGTCAGTTCTACAGCAGATCTATAACAACTAGTTTATGGCTTGCATCCACACCTCTTTTTTTTCCACTTGCTTCTTCGAAGAGATGGAGCACAGTGAGACGCCGAGCCAGTGATCATTATGTGGGCCTGTGATTTGGTGGTGATACCGAGCGCCGCTGTTCTGATGGCAGGCTGGCGACGGTTGAGTTGGTGGTAGTAGTGTTGGCGGCGGTGTGGGAGGCTGCAGTAAAAAGTTTTCTGAGCCGTCATCCCCCTTCAATTTGCATGCTTAATGATGCTGAGCGTGAGTTAATAGGGGGTGTAATGACTTCTGACGGGTCGGACTTGGGAGCAGACCATAGGCTGGGCCACAGGAGCAGGGGTGGGGAGGGGTTAACACACACCATACGATACTCACTCTCTCTCTCTCTCTCTCTCTCTCTCTCTCTCTCTCTCTCTCTCTCTCTCACGCTCTCTCTTTTGCCCTCTCTCTTGCTCTCGCTGGGCTTGCCTCTGAGCCCATGTCTTATTAAACATGTTATCACTGTCTGTAACCTTTCTCCACAATCCCTGCAATCAGCACAGGCTTTGTCGCTTTCCTTCAGAGACCTATCTGACCTATAGAATGAGAGGAAGGAACCAGATTGCAAATTCTGTCCATATTAATGTCATCTTTTGTTCTGTAAAGGAAATCTTTGTGGATGCACAGCTGGAACAGCTGTGTTAACAATTGAGCGATGCATAAGGAAATAAGATGATCGCAGAACTGCCTGTCCGATCAGCTACTTGTAACTGAGCAGGTTTTTCAAACGGACTGTTGTTGCTTTTAGTCGTCTCTGTAATTGGTGTGACTAAGGATCCTGGTGGTGGTCCAGCGGTAGGATACTCGCCTGTGGACGAAGATGTCGCAGGCTCGAATTCCACCTCCAGCACTACCTAAATTGGGCTCCTGAGCAAAACCCTTAACTCTAAGTGGCTCCAGGGAGACTGTCCCTGTAACTAGGAAATGGAAGTCGCTCTGAAAAAGAGCATCTGCTAAACGCTGCAGTCCTCGCGGCTTTAAATATTTACAGTTCTTACCACAATAATCATGCAAATCTCACATTAACCTCATCTTCATATTACCTGTCATGAGTTCTTGCCTTTCCTTAAAGCTGTATAAAGTCACAGGTCACCAAAATAAAACTCATTACATATTACATTACATAAACCCATTAACTGCCAGTTTTTTTCCGAATAGTTTTTATTTTATTTTCTCAAATTTCAGCATAACAGAAATGTGCAACTTTAGTCCGATCCCCAAATGGGGATCATGGTTTTTAAAGGGTTAAAATGTATTGCAAATACTGTAGAAGAACTGATCATACCAAAATATCAGAAACTAGATCAAGTCAACTGTAATTAAATGAGCCGTTAAAGGAGAAGAATTTGCTGAAGGCTTGTGAAGTGTAGTTTGTTTTGCTGTAAATTGGAGCATATGTTAATGTGGGATTTCCAACCAGTCTGTGTCTACTTCTTTTTTTCTCTTTTTTCATACTTGAAGGATATTAAATAAATACCTAGTTGAGGTCAGGAGCAAACCCTGAGAGTGATGGGCTGCACTGAGGCTTTTGCATGTTTTAGTAAAGCATCTCAGTATGAACCAACCAAAGATGAGCTTTAAACATAGTTTCTTTCTCCATTGGCATTTATATCGACTCTTTCAAGTAATGAGTCGGCTATGTCAGCAGTGTAATAAGATGTAGCAACAGATTGCAATAGCTGCCCGAAAAACACCGGCAATCTGTTATTCTCCACATTTCCCATTTTGGTCATAATTGCATCAATATCATCAAGAGCAGATTGCAGTATGTATACCCTCGCTTTGAATGATTTTAAGCTACGACTCAGTGTGTGTGCACTCCCTCCTCTGCCACAGATGTTGATATATTTCAGACATCATTTGGGTGTTGATATGTTTGCCACGCATGCTGGCCCAAGCCTGCAGACCGACTGGCGTCGTCCTGCTTGGCCCCAGAGCCAGAACTGCTGGCTTCGTCCTAATGGTCACAGGTGCAGCTGTGCCCACTCGCTCTCCTCCAGGTGTTACCTCACAGCCTTGTGTCACTTTGAGCTGTGTCCATCTGCCACGCCTAGCCAAGTCTCTTCTCTCTCTCTCTCTCTCTCTCTCTCTCTCTATCGCTATATCCTACATTATTCTTTTTATCTGCTTCTCTTACCCCTAATGAGGCAGAAGTTCATGCTACACATTTGAGAACTTCTGTTCATTTCAAAATTGAATCCTCACTGATCTGCTGTTTGTCATTGCTGCCAAAATGTCACCCCCCCCCCCATGAATTTCTTAGAAAAACAAATTTTTCAAACCTAATTTTCTCAAACCAATCAAACCTTTTAGATTTAATTCTGTTCTGACTTCTATTTTGCATGTAGTATCCTCATTGTGATGAAATTTTCCTTTATTTATATATATATATATATATATATATATATATATAATATATATATATATATATATATAAAATAATCTGTCTTTCACATTCTGTTAATAATGTTCATGTTAATGATCATTTTGACTTTTTTAGACAAATGGATTAACAGAAATGTAAAAAAAAAAAAAAAAAGGATTTTTCATTCTTTTGTGAATATACCACTAATGAGGTAGCTTTATATCACAGCAACAGTATTTAACAACGGTTTCTATTAAGGTCAGAACACAAATGACATACTTGTACGCATGAGTTATTGTTCATACGCTCATACGCTATGGTTCATTTGTTTGGTCCGTTGCTGAAGACTTTAGTATTTCTCCAAAATGCATCATTGAATCTGAATTAAATTGGAATGTAATGGTCATCATTTGTAGATTGCCTTATTAATAAGTGAAAGTGATTATTGGTCATTGTGAAACGCAGCACACAGTCGGACTTCAGAATGCTTCCTCTGCATTTCCCACACACACACACACACGCAGCAGTGGGCAGCTATTTAAAGCACCCAGGGAGCAGTGATGTGGATGGTACCTTGCTCAAGGGTCCCTCAGGGCAACCTACTGGTCTGGGATTGCACCGAGTTTATGGAAACCTTCTCCTTCCTTCATCTGCTCCTGTTAGGGGTCGCTATAGTGGATCATTCATCTCCATTTCTTCCTGTCCTCTGCATCTTCTCTTTCACACTGACTGCCTGGAAGTCTTTCTCCACATCCATAAACCACCACATTGGTCTTCCTTTCCTCCTCTTGCATGGCAGTTCCATTCTAAACATCCTTCTACCAGTTTAGACCTTGACTTTAGACCAATCAGAGGCTGTTTTTCTAACCCGGTGTGTGGGTGGCGTCTCGTGGGCATTGCACAGTGTTGACCCTGTTCTCCTATCAGTGGAGCTATACTGTCTGTCTGTCTGTCTGTCTGTCTACACACTGGTGAATGGCATTAGGTATGTTTCTGGTAAATGGTGCAGAACATGTATCTTAATATTAATGAATTAAATGGATTAATTCATAATATACATTTAAAGATATCAGTAACAGCCACAGTAATATGTTAACTACTGTTCATTGTATTGACTCCCTGAAATCCCTTATTGTTGAAAGAATACCAACTTTGGCAAAATACCGTGCAGCACTAAGCCAAAAAGCTCTCCTCGGTCATAATGAATGCAAGTTTTAAATTAAAGAATTACAGTTTCCCTACCGTGCCTCCTCTCTGACCGGCACTATTGTCATCTCATAATAACATTGTTTTATGACAGTGATTCATCACACACCCAAAAGGTAATATTATAGAGCAGAACTACAGGCAGCACAATTAAATTTGTGTTTGACAGCAGGAGATGTTTGTCTCCATTGCACACTTGCATTTTTAATGGCAGTTTCACCCCCCTGGCTGACTTTTTCCCTCTCGCTCCTTTTTCTTTTTTTCTGTTTTATATACACACTGTGCCCATGGCGAGCAAATAGCCTGGGCTGCTTTGAAGACCACCAAGGACAATCTCTAACAAATGATCACTGGTTGACCTTGTAATTACTATTCAATAGATATTCGAATTGTGTGTAATTACAGGTGTGGAGTGATAAAACGTTCATGCCATGTTCATATTCATCCCATTCATTATGAGTCCCAGAGGGGCTGAAGTGTAATAATGTGCACTGTGCACTTCTGCAGAGCTGTTCCGTAACTTTAACGACTCATGTTTTTACCTCTGAAGCGTCAAGCCGAGGACTGACTTTTTTTAACTGCTGCTTTGACACCAGCATGATGTTATTTTAGTGCCAGAGCATTCAGCGAGATATTTAAAACAATGTACACACACACACAGAAAGAGCCCTGGAGGAGCAAGGAAGACTGTGCTTGTCAGACATGCAGCTTTAATAACAAAGCAATTTGTAATGGAGTGCAGTGGCATGATTTACCGTGCAGTTAAAATATTTTATTTATTCTCTACCATGCATATAATAATAATACTATTATTTTTTTTGTTTTCACTTTAATAATCAATATCCCACTTTTGTGTTTCTGGAGTATGTGAAATGCAACATTGATTGACAGGTGATTGGCAAATAAAATCCCGTTTTTCCACCAGACTTTAAACAGGATTTTGTCTTTTTCTTCCGATCAGTTCATTCAAAAATCAGTCTAAACTAAAACCTTCATATTACAGCATCAGCCTGATGAATAGCTGAATATAGTAGACGGATAGTAAAAACAGGCTGTTTTTATTGCTGAATTTTTTAAAATGTGTTTGCACACTTCGAATCTAAATCTAGCTAATACGACTGTTATTTCTCATACTGCGGTTACCGTCCTATTGCAACCTTTTTCAACTGTCAGTGGATTAAAAAGGCTCTGACGGTCTTCTACATGCGTCTGGCAGTCTTGCAAGCGCCCTGTTTCTGGAGATAGCGCCTCTGCCAGTTGACTCATGCTTGCCCGTCCCAACTGTTACTAAGTCCCGTGCTGGGTCCTGGTCCAAAAGAGTGTGTGCGTGCGCCTGGCTGCATGGCATGGCGTGGCGTCCCGTGGCCCTGTGCACCCTTCAAGCTGAAGATGAATGGTGTCCTGTCACTCGACCTGCTCTTCAGAGGCCCGCGCTCTGCGTGAGGAAAGTGCCAGTCATTAACGGGGGAGGCAGGATGAAAAATGAGTTCATTTACGGGCAAGTCCTGTGAGCCGAGTAACGTCAGCAACACTCTCTCTCTCTCACTCTCGCTCTCTTTCTCTCTCCTTTCTTTTTTTTTTCTCTGTTCCTCTGTCTCTCTCTCTCTTCCTTCAACAGGGGGACCAGGGGAGGGAGAATTACTCAGCAGATTTTTATAGAAGAGTGACAGAGAAGTGGCCTGCAGCTAGCCAGAGAGAGGGAGTAAACGGATGAGAGACAGATGTGGTGACAGGGTGTTAATCAGGCAGGGCTTTACCAGCCTAGAGCTTCCCAACACTGCGCCTAAACAGGCAAGTCTGGTGTTGACACTCTGATTTTACATAGGGAATACGATGTGTAGTAAAGGGATGCGATACGATGTGTTTTAAAGGGATGGCTAATAATTACACTGATGACAAATTCATTGGGGTTCATTGAGTTATGAGAACAAAAAACCCAGATCTTAACCTCACCCTGCTGATACCGGGGTAAACTGTCTAAAGATAGCACACTTGAAACATTAAAGGTTGTACCAAGCCTAACCCATAGAATAATTGGCGGCAGCACTGGCTTAGTGGTTAGTGAGTTGGCCCAGCAGGTCATGGGTTTGAATCCCAGACCAGAATGTTGCCCTTGAGCAAGGTACCATCCCCATCACTGCTCCCTGGGCACTTTAAATAGCTTCCCCCTGCTGCATGGTGTGTATGGGTGAAAAGCAGAAGGTTTATTTTGTTGTGGTGTGCTGTGTTGTGTTTCACAATGACAAAAAAGTCACTTTCACTTTAAAAATGTATCCTTCCCAGCTCTAGTTTCAATATTTGCTTGTGAACTGACATGAATGTGGTCAATCATGCCATGAGGACACTCAGCCATATCTGTTTCCCTTTGCAGCATCACGGATCAAACAATGTGAGTTAATAATAAAAACGATCTCTTACTGTGGACCACCCACAGCCAGCACACTTTTTTCTCTTAGCTCTGTAGAGCACTAACACAGCCTCCATCAATCGCCTTCCACCAAATTCTACAAAAGGTGAAAAGGAAAGGAGTCATATGTTTGAAAGAGAAGAGGTTGTTTGCTGTGATCTCAGGAGAAGCGGGAGGCACATGCAGTTGGGACTTGGCTTGTTATGAGTAAACTCTGTCATTTTCCCACTCCCAGTGGTTTCATCCCAGTAGAGTGTGTGCAACATCCTTAAAGCTCAGACTCGGGCCTTCCCGTCATGCAATCACCCAATCAAAAATATTTATGATCTGTCTGCTTTTTATTGGATTGTGGTTTGAGATTTTACCCTGCCGGGAGGTATCGTTGATGTAGAGGCTGGAGAGATGAAGGCGGCTGCATGTCAAGTTGCTGGTGGGCTGCTGCTGTGCTCTGTAGTTTATGCACTGTGTTTTCTCCCTGCTTCATGATGCCAGGGAGTTTCGTCATGATCAGAATCCAGTGTTTTGCTCTTGAAATTTTTTATTTGTGCATGGTATGATTTGCTGGGAACAAACATGACTTTCTCACCATGACCTTATCATGGATTTGGATTGTTTAACTAATGTTTTTGTTGCAAATTTAAAGCTTAGTTTTTCTTTTTCTTCCCCACTCGTTTCCTTTTTTCCCCCAAAAATAACCTTAACGCCATGACATTTATTGCTTGAGGTGATTGCCATCCCTAACTTTCACCTCTGTAGTTTTGGTTACAGGGGTACTTCCTAGTCCACAGCAGATTGGAACCTAACCATTTTGGTTCCTTTTCGGCGCAGAATAAAATACTGCACCCTGTGATCTCCAATTGGTCCTACTGTATAAAACGGAGCTTTTGATTAAACATTCGGGGAGGTTCTGCTAGCAGTGGCCTAGTGGTGAGGGAGCTGCCCCGGATCGGAAGATAGTGGGCTCGATTCCCTCACCAGTAGGTTGCTCTGAGGTACCCTTGAGCAAGGTACCGTCCTCGTCACTGCTCCCCGGGCGATTTCAGTAGCTGCCCACTGCTGCACTGTGTGTGCTGTGTACTGTGTACTGCTGAGTGTTTAAGGGAGATATGTTTATGTTGTGCTGTGCTGTGGGTTGTCACTTTCATTTTCACTTTTCAGTACAGATGTTTGGTGCAGTTGCTTAATTGGGCTTATTTTTGGAGCTAATAAACACCAAAATAGAGGCGAGAATGGGGGGGGGGGGCAATGAGCTCCATGCGAAAACAACAAATGTATTACTATTGCAGTGGTCACGTCCTGTTCTGTTGGTAAAAGTGCTACATTCCTGCTGAACCTTCCCCTTTGCACTGTTAACCTGCTTGGTTTCTCGGTTCTGTTCTGCCTTCAGATCTCATATGGAAGAAGCGAGGGTGATGGAGAGCGATTTAGAGGACCTCCTAACACACTGCAGTAATAAGACACCCTTTAAAAGCTGCTGGAGTGAGGATAGACGCAAGGTGCGGTGGGCTTTGTGTGTGCTGGTGTTCCTGTGTAATTTAATTTTATACATCATAAACGCTGCTGAGCGATGTAGCCAGGCGTGTTCCGGTGGCAGGCGGAAGCCATAAATTAAAGGGAGAATGTTTCCTCTTGTCTGAACCCCTCTCCCTTATTCATCCAGCGCAGATAGAGAGAGGAGGAGAGGGTTAGAGCTGATTAATGCGGGAAAGGGCTGGTGCTTAGTCTTCATAATAAATGAAAGAAAGGAAAAAAGGGAGCAAAAAAAAAAAAGGGGGGCGAAAGGAAAAGAGACGCGTTGCAGATACTCGCGCAGATATCCGGCCCCTGCAACTCTTGGCATTTTGTATTCATGAGTCATGACTTCACTTTATACTGAAAGCTCTCTTTCAGACTGGTGACAACCTTTATATAGTCTCTTTGTAGCGTGATCTAGTTCTTGAATGAGTCGTAAGCACTTTTCTCTGAAAAAAATGACATTTATCTGATGTGGCAGAAGCGGGAAAAATGTGTCTCTTAATTGAGTTTGGAACGAGCGGACAGATGGGGGAGGTTATAAGTGCATACTCTTAAAATGCTTGTTTCGAGGGGCTACCTTTTTATTAATAATGTGGTAAATAAATAGCACATTTCTCTGGTTAATGGGTAGGCACTTGAGAGTTCCCTCCCTGCTCTATTCAATTTCTGGCCTCAATTGGAAGTGCACATTAAAAGTTAATGGGATGTTAGCTATTGATTAAAAGGTAAATAACACACATTACAATACAGACGCCTTTGATTTTGCTTTACCTCTCATTACACTCCCTTTCTCTCCACCTTTTATTGTGCCATTTAGCTTCTTGTTGGTGCCTCCTTTTTGGTTTTTTGTTTTTTTATAAGGTTCTGGCACAATTTCAAATGATTTTGCTCCAGTTGGCTCCCCTCCGGCTCTTTTTCCAGCCTCAGCCCTGCTGACCACCCCCTTTTAAATCCTTTACCTTTCTAGATTTCATGTTTTGAGAAATGCAGGTCATCAGCATTTTTATTTCCATAATCACCTGATCGTATAATCAAGTGGAAATGTGATAAAGGTAATGATTACATAGCAAGCAACGCAGCTCATCACCTTATGTGCTCGCAGCAGAATGTCCACTGGATTATCAGGCCACTGAATCACATGATTAGCTTCGTTTGGATATTAGAGTGGATTTATGGATGTGTGTTTTCTTTCCTCTCTGGTGTGATGGCATTAGCAGTGCAGCTGTGCTCTTAGTGGCTCTGTTGCTTCGCTGTGTGCCGTGCCTGGTGGCCTGCTATGCAGAGCAGTGACACAACCGCATAAATGATTATTTATGATCTGTCACCTTCTATCTCCAACCCCATCAGCACAGAGATTCATTAGAGCAACAGACTGGCCCTGTGTACCCCACACACACACACACACACACATACACACTCGGTCACATATTGTATCCTCAGGCATATATGTTACTTGTTTACATGCTCAGTGTTGTATTCTGTAATTTTTCTTAATCAGCTGTTCCCCATCAGGCCTTTTAAGGTAAAATTGAATGACTAACTTTACTCACTCGAGACTCGAACGATGACATAGCTGGTTGGTCATACTCCATTAGGCCAATTGTTTAAGTGTGCATTCATGTTATTGAAGGTTTCTCATTTGCTGAAAAATAAAACAGCCAAAACTTTCCTTTGAAATAAGTTTCTTTCTGAAAAAAGTTTTTTTTTTTTTCAATTTTTTTTTTATGATTACAGAAAATTAAGGTTCGTAAATCTTACTCAGGCTGAACAGTGTGAGTGTGTGTGTGTGTGTGGGGGGGGTTGTTGTGGAATAGAACATTTTCTTGTGGAGGTTTTATAAAGTATGATGGACTAACATTCATACATCTTATTACAGTAAATATAAACCACCAAAAAAAAGAAAGTGAGGGAGTTTTTTTAAGACTAGAGAAAAAAAACTGAACAAGGTTTCAAAGTGATTGATGGCAAAAAAAAAAAGTACTGTTTTTGTTTACATTTTTTTTCCATAGTTTGACCACTTGTGTTCAAAATACTTCTTCTTTCGGCTGTTCCTGCCTCTTCTTAAAATAAGTATTACAGCCACAGCGGGGCAGTGGTGGCCTGGTGGTTAGGTAGTTGCCCCGGATCGGAAAATTGTGGGTTCAAGCCCCTTACCGGTGGGTTGCCCTGAGGTGCCCTTGAGCAAGGTGCCGTCCCCGTCAGCTCGCTCCTCCCTGCGATAGGCTGGCGACCAGTCCAGGGTGTGTCCCCGTCCTTCGCCCTGTGTGAGCTGGGATGGACTCCAGCACCCCCCCGTGACCCTAATTAGGACAAGCGGCCCAGAAAATGAATGAATGACTGACTACAGCCATTTCCATCCTTTTAGCAAAATCTACAACCATCTGACCTTCAGCATTCCTCTCCTTGACACCATGCCTACCCATCACCTCCTCATCTCCTCTGTTTCCTTCAACAACATGACCATTAAAATCTGCACCAATCACCACTCTCTCTCCCCTGGGTACACTCTCTATCACTTCATCCAACTCACTCCAGAATTCTTCTTTCTCCTCCATCTCACAACCAGCTTGTGGGGCATGAGCACTAACCACATTCATTATCACACCTTCAACTTCCAGCTTCAAACTCCTCACCCTCCCTGACACCCTCTTCACCTCCAAAACACTCTTCACATACTTATCCTTCAGAATAACCCCTCCCCCATTCCTCCTTCCATCCACACCATGGTAAACAGTTTAAGCCCTCCTCCAGTACACCTGCCGGTAGTATTCCAAAGAAACAGAAAGAAAAGTCTTGGTCATCCTGTAATTACATCCTGTAATCTTATAATTTTAATATCATCTGAAGTATTTATGGTCATATTTTTTTCACATTTCTGCTCAGTAGAACTATCCATTGACAGGTTGCACAGCCAATAGTGTTTTTTCTCCATGACATTGCATCAAAAAACCCTTTTGGTAATGATTGCGTAGATCTGATACAGAGGAATGGCCTCAGACATATCGTCAGAAAATACTGGACTGGAAATCAAAGGGAATAAAAAGTGAATATGATCCTATCCAGTAACAAGTCTTGCCAGAAATATGCTGTGCAAGATCATGCTGTTTATTGTGTGTCTCTGCCTGGTGTAAGAAGTAAAAGCATGGAGGGGGAAAAAAAAATAGCACACCACCTCAGCCCTTGTTCATCATTTCTGGCTGTCCTTACATGCCTGTTTTTTTTCTTCTTCTTTTTTCTTCAAACATTGAATTGTTAAAATATAATGAACTCATCCAATTTGTACTGGACATAGATGTCAACCAAAGGACTAAAGAACTAAGAAGTGTTTCCACACAGAATAGTCACTTTATGGTCAAGAGCTGCATCAACCTTTACAAAGAAATCCAATATGACAGCAAATGCTATCTCACGGTCTGTGTGTGGCTGTCTGCTATCTACTTTTATTCAGCATGAAAACAAACCTTCTATTCTTATTCTAATAGCTTGATGATATGCATAATATATGCAATGAGTTTGGCTGCTCCTGATTGTCTGTCTGTTTTGCTCCTACAGTGCGGACAGCACATTTTGAAACACTGTGATTGTGAGCCATGGAGGCTGGTCCGAATAATCTTTCTGAATAGAAGACATTGTCTGAAGCCATTATCCTCACGTAGTGCCATGCGTACAACAAATGCACACAACAAACGCTGCGAAGGAAGAAAGTCGCTTTTACTGAGAAGAGGAGATAAGAGCCGTCTGCTTTTCCTCTCCATTATCACTCTGCGGACCAGACAATGGAGTGAATTTCAAAAGCGAATAAACAGGGGAGTTGTCCATTCTGAGCCCAGTTATCACTGCACTCACACTTTCGGCACTTCGTCGAAAATTGCGAAAAAGGACGAGGGGGGGGATTAGAGGGAGGAGAGAAGTCAAGGAGAGAGAGATGGCGCCTGTGCCCTCTCCCTTTGCCTGTTTGAGAATGGATGGGGATAGAAAATCAAGGGAGAAAACAAAAAGATGGCCACGGCCTGTCAGCTGATCGCTTCCTTGCATTTGAAAAGAGCCTTTTGAGTGCAATAGAGAGAGAGTGAGTGAGAGGGAGGATAGGGAGAGAGGAAGAAAGGGAGAGAAGAGAGAATGAGAGTGGGGGGACTCCCATGAGGGGTGCCAGATAATGAAAACTCTTATCTTTGGTTCTCATTGTGCCAGGCCAGGGCGCTGGGAGAGTTGAGGAAAGGCGGAAGCTTCATAACGGAGGACGCCTCCATCGCCTGGAGGGAAGGAGGAGTGCTGCGGAGAAGAGAGCCTTGGCAAGGGTGAGGTGGCAAGGGGGCTGGGGAATGTAATTAAAGCCAAATGGGAAGGAACTCCCCTGCTGAAACAGCAGAGAGGAAGTGTGAGGAGCTTTAAGCTTCTTAAGAACAGATCAACCAAATGGCGCATAAATGTTTGTCCCATAAACCATGAAATGATCTGCTGAACTGCCAAACACAATAGTGATCAAGATGCTAAGGCCCTCCAGTATGTCTCTACTATGAAAGGAGATTTGAAAGAAGGTATCACCCTCATGTGTATTAAAAAGTAACAGAATGTTTGGCACAAAAAAGAGAGCTAAGCTCTGTGTTTTGACCAGAAATACAATCCTTAATAGCAAAGACTAGAATTGGGAAAAGGACAAGCTTTGCAGAGCAGTGGCAGAAATCCTATTTTACCTAATTAGAAATTTAACACTTCTTGTTAAGGGCTAAATAACATTGAGTTTCCAGTTTACAGTGCTTTATTGCCAAACTTAATTGTGTTTTAGATAAGATAGGAGGCGAGGCAGGAGGTGTCCGAGTTAAAGATGCTGAGATTTTTGTTGGGAGTGACGAGGATGGACAGGATTAGAAATGAGTATATTAGAGGGACGGCTCAGGTTGGACATTTTGGAGACAAAGTTAGAGAAGCAAGGTTGCCTTGGTTTGGACATGTCCAAGAGGAGAGACGAGGATTATACTGGGAGGAGGATGTTGAGGATGGAGCTGCCAGGAAAGAGGAAATGAGGAAGACCAAAGAGGTTTATGGATGTGGTGAGAGAGGACGTGCAGGTGGTCGGGTTTAATGGAGGAAGATGCTGAGGACCGGATGAAATGGTAACGGATGATCCGGTGACCCCTAAATGGAGGCAGCCGAAAGAAGAAAAATTGTCTTGTAGATAAGTGAAGACAAATTAGAAACCGCAACAGTGTTTGCCATCATCCTCAAATAGACATAATGACAACATAGTTTTTACAGATATATAAATATTGGCCACAATGTAATTTGATGAATTTGATAGAGGATCTACAGATGCTTTCCTTATCATCAAACTATCTGGAGAAACTGGAACATTGACAGCATGAAGGTGATGATTAGATCTAAAAGAACCTTTTATGTTCAACTAAGTTTAGTTGCATCTAACTATCTCTTATTTTCTGAGCCGCTTGTCCTATTAAGGTCGCGGAGGGTGCTGAAGCCTATCCCAGCTTGCATTTAACATATAGATCATTAAATGTTGGTTACAAACGAGCATCTGCCAAACATCTGCAGGGAACTCCTGAAATAAAGTGAAAGTGATTGTCATTGTGAACACACCACTGCATAGCACACAGCGAACCACAATAAACTACTTTCTCTGCATTTAACCCATACACACAGTGCAGCACAGGCAGCCATATCCAGGGAGCAGTGCTGAGCACAGTACCTTGCTCAAGGCTCCTTCACGGTAATCTATTGGGTTGGGACTAGAACACACAACCTTCTGATTGTGGATCTATTCCCTTACCACCAGGCCGCTATTGTGTTAACTGTTGAATAAATATCATTTCAAGTTAATGATATAATCTAAATGTGCCAAAGAAACTAGTGTGTGCTAAAGCTAGTCATGGTAGTGCTGGTAGATTGCTAATCTTTATGGGTGTTTGCTCTGTAATTTCATTACATTTGAATGCAATATAGAAACATTTCTATAGTAGCATTAGTAGTAGCAGGGCAATAGTCTAGAATTATTTAGAGAAATATTTATTTATTTTTTTGCAAGTAAATATAATTTATTTATCGTTTTGGAAGTGCTCTGACACATTTCTTTAGTTAGCTTTAACATGATGCTATTTGGATAGCAGATACTATATCGCGACCCCTTGAGAAATGGAGAATAACCATAGCTCAGTAGAACTTGAAGGATGGACAGTGGTACCACAGCGACACAAAGCTCCCATACATTGATCCTTAATCAAATGCCATTTTGCACTTATCTCCCTCCCTAGATATATGATTAACCCATATATTGATTGATCATCCATCCTGGCATCCGGCTGCATTCCCACAGCTGCTCTGTAATGGTGTGGGCTGAACAGTAAATGTGAGTGATCTGTTTGAGACCTTACCTATAGACGACAAGGCTCGAAAGGCCTGGAATCCCATTAATGGTGTCCACAGCAAGGCCATGCATTTCAACCTAAATGGACTCTGCATAACAAATCACCCCAGCCTTCAGGCTTCTATATACATTTTCCTAACAAGTTGTTGAAGAATGTGATGTATATTCCATTTGAAGCAGTGCATTAATTCTGCCGGGTAACGACAGCAGGATGTTAACTGCGTTCACTACATCCAGCAGGCCTTGTTTTTACAGGTCTCCAATGGCCACAACTATTCATTCATTCACACATTGATCCTGTGTGGGTTTTCTGCTTGGCGTCATGTGTTATGTTAGGCTGCAAAGTAGTCATGCAATTCACATGTAATGCCTTTCAATCCACAAGAACCACAGGGTAACTTGTTTCCTGTGCTTGTTTTACATGTTACACGGGTATAGCGTGACTCATTTAGATTACAGGCTGTGGTTGAATCTTTCTTCAGGTTAAAGCCACCTTTTACGCTTGTTTTCAGGCAAATAATCACTTACTAATAATGCAAAAGGTCCGGCAGGAGTCTAAGAACACTCGGTTGCGGTGCGCTCTCAGTTTAATCTTTTCCTTTATAGTAGATTTAAACTGAGATCTTTCCAAACAGCTTAATTTTTGTCCATGAAGGTGCTTGTTAATGCAGCTCTATTGATTCCCGATTTTGAGCGTGCAGTCATGGTCGCCCTGATCAGAGGGAAATGCCATGTGTCTCACTTCAACCATCAAACTGTACGCTGGATTAACAGGCACACAGGCTTGTTATTCCTCACCATGGGTGAGCAGCTAGAGTGACTTTTTAAAGCTTCATTATTTCCTTCAGCAGAAGGGATTATTTCCTCCTTCTCCTTTTCTTGCTTTTGACTTCATTAAGCATGTAAGTAAAACATAGGATTTAAATGAACTATTCATCTATATGCCTCCAAAACAGAAAAAAGTAATAATGTAGGTATACTGTATATGTAATATGTATATAACCGTAAATATGTATACTTAATTATCTAGCCAAGTGAAATGGAAAAGTTTCAAGCGGCACGCCTACGTGTAGGGTCCTCCGTTTTTGTAAGGAACTTGGAAAGTGTATGGCATCCTTAGAGATTTTTCCTTAAATCCTTTCTTTGAGATGGTAGCTCTCACTCAGAGTGGTGCAACATTAAGTGTATCCTAAAAACTGACCAACTCTGACTTTTACAGTAGTGGTCATCAGAATCTGTATCTGCTATGTCCACAAAACAAAGTAAATTTTTTTTTGCTATTTACACCTAGAACACTGTTTATATCGATGGAGGAAAAACATCAGTAACTCAGAGGCACTTAACACTTCAGATGTCCCGTTCCAATCACAATGCAATCACCCTTGCCAATCACCACTGTTAACGTTCATATGGTCATTTCATATCAGACCACTGTAAACGACCATATATCTCAATGCATCAAAGTTTTCCCTTAAATCACTTCAATTTACATTCATCCCAGCTGCACCGTTAATAATTTACTGTCTTTATTTCCTCAAAACTCTTCCTCCACGCTGCTAATGTATGTGCACTTGGTGCTCCATGAAGTGACTGCCCTGCTATTCCCCTTCTGTCTGCTAAGTGGCTCTGTAGCCTAGCAAATCACAAATTTTTCTCTCTCTCTCTCTCTCTCTCTCTCACTCTCTCGCTCTCTCTCTCTCTCTCTGTAGTTATAGTTGTCTCTTGCTAGTTGTTATGATGATGGAAAAAGAAAGGTGCACATTGTATCTTTGAATGTTAAATCTAGCCATACCTTCTATGTTCATAGTTTGAACCTGAAGACTGCAGACAGTTTGCAAGCATTTGTTTTTATAAAATGTGCTGCCTCTCATGATGTAGTTGTTGCTCTTTGGTGGACCACTCACCAAGCTCTGGCCATGATTTTCGATAATTAATTGGCATATGATCAAAGCCAGCTTATCACCAGCTTTTCATCCTCTCTGAGTTGTTTGATGCACCATCTGCATTTTTTGGCCGCTTTATTTGTTCTGTGTACTGAATAGTTGTGCTGGCAACTATAGAGTTTCATATCCCCAACAAGCTCTGTGGATGAACATTTTAGTCATGTTCTCTTTGCTGCATGTCAGTCTTTTTTCCACAATGACGCAATTTGGACTAGATTTTTGGTAAAGTTGGCTGGGTTGTCAGTTTCGGCTTGTTGACAAGCTTGGATCCGAAATCAGCAGCTGAAGAGCCGCAGTTGGCTTTTTCTGGGTTGATCCGACACCTCCTGTCAAAGAATCTCTCGGAGTATCAGAGGGCTGTTTTCCATGCCGCTTGTTTTCAGCATCCACAAAACTGTTTTCGAGCTGGATGAAGTGAATATTTTAATTAGGCTGAACTTGAGCAGCTTAAACAAGGGCCAGTTGATGTCAGCGTTGAGCACATCAATCAGTGAGGCAGAGAGGATTGCTGCTGCATGATGTCTTGGTGCTCTGCCCGGATGATGCCAAAATCCATTTGAAAAGATTCTTGTAAACATAGTCTCATTCATTTGGGTGCAATGCAGTCCATGATTTATAAATAACAGGGGCAAAAAGTGGTTGAAGAGTTGATGTGAAAGCTGGGTGTGGATGTGATGTGTAGGTGTCCATCGAAGCCTACTTTTTGAATGGGACTTACAAAGTGAAAATATGTTGACATTAAATACGTGAACTGTGGTATCTTTGAGAAAGTGGTTGACACAAAAATGATCAAGAGTAGGGCCGGGCAGTGTGGTGATATTTATTGTTACCATGGTGAATTACGCAGAAAAGCTGATCCTACCTTGCCACAGTTGCTAAATCACATTTGTAAGGAGTGCATGGATTGGTTATAGTTTGGAATGAGAAAAATCTGTTTCTATCTACATATAAATGCAAAAAAGGGGTGGTGTGTGTGTGTGTGTGTGTGTGTGTGTGTGTGTGTGTGTGTGGGGTGGGGGGGGACTATTTGTTCCAGATTCTCTTTCACTTTGAAAACCAACCATATTTGACAACAGAAGTAAAGGTTGGTAGGGTACTTGCCTATGGACCTATGGCTCATAAGATCCCAGGTTCGAATCCCCCCTCTGGCACTACCACCACTGGGTCCCTAAGTAAGACCCTCAACTCAGAGTTGCTCCAGGGGGACTGTCCCTGTAATCAGGACATGGAAGTCGCTCTGGATGAGAGCGTCTGCTAAATGCTGCAAATGTAAAACAGAACCTTCTCTTGGTCGTGCTAAATATTGTTTTATTTAAATATTTCTCTCAAATGCCCCGTTCACAGGGACAGGAAACAGAAGCCTGGCTGGTGGAGAGTTAGGGCTAACCCTAGGCAAAATTCTGTCATTACCCCAAGAGAGTGATATATATTCTTTCCCTATCTCTTTTGTTCACTCCCTCGATAACAACCTGGCCTGAGAATCCCTCCAATGCAGGTAGCCACAGGTGGGGAAGGATTACTGAAAGCTCTTAAATGGTAACTGGTCTTTTGCTACCCACATGATATTGCTTCAGTTACTTTGCATCTATTGACTGGCACACACATCCCTCAGGAACGGCAGGAATCTAATCATGGTTTAATTATTCTTTATCGATGGTTATGTTTGTGTGCGAGCATTGCCCCAATACCAATACTTGCTATACCTGTAAACTTGAACGTTTTTGTTCTTTAAGTTCTTCACAAACTCGTATCTGTTTCAGAGGAAAAACTCTTTCAGCGCAGCGTCCGATTGGAAGCAGGCACAGTGTATAGATAAACATTCTAAACCGATTACACCAAGAGTGCTATGCAAAGTACAAAGGTGGAAACCAAGGCTGTTTTTCACACGTTAGCTTTCTTTTTTTTTTTTTTTTTTTTCCCCCCCCCCCCCATGGATGAAATTATGAACTCTAAAATGTACCCATAAGGCACAATGGATGGAAACCTTGTCAATGCATCTGAAAGAGAGGTGGTTGACTGATTAAGGACGAAGCCCCAAGATCAAAGGTCGTGGGTTTGAGTCCCAGACCATTAGGTTGCCTTGAGGTACCGTCTCCATCGCTGCTCCCTGGGTGCTTTCAATAGCTGCACCCTGCTGCATGGTGTGTATGGGTTAAATACAGAGGCTGCATTTTGCTGTGGTTCACTGTGTGCTGTTTAGTAATTCAGTCACTTTCACTTCACCTTCTGAAAGAAAGGGAGTCTTTGAATGGTTTTCTTAATATGGATGCTGCTTGATTTCACCTTTTGTTCCCTGACACAATGAACTTAATACATTTTTAAGTACACAGACACAGCTGTCCAGCTTCTTTTTGGTGCCACTGAACATCATCTCATCCAGAGCCATCATTTTCATTCAGCTTTTTTTTGTGAACATCGTAAGGTCGACCTAGTCAGCAGCAGAAGTTTTGGAGTGAGAGAAATGATCACATCCTGGCAGATTGTTTGGAGGCACAAATCCTATCAGATGAGAGGAGCAAAGCAAAGCCGATATAGGCATGCTGTCCAAACATGGCCTAATCTGCAGTATGCGAAAGGTTACTAGATGTACCTGCTGTGCGTAACACTTTGGGGCTTCTTTTTCCAGCCACCTGAGTGCTGCTAAAAATACCCTGGAGAAAGACAGCTCACCTGTGAGACATAAAAGCTATGCCTTATCAAATACTCCAGCCAGCAGGAGGATGCTTAAAATGAGATTGGAAAGTGTGATTCTGCATACGTGTGGGTGCGTGGGAAATTTTTTGAGGGAACCCGGGGGAAGTGAGAAGACAAATAGGCTAAAATAGGACCTCATCAGAAGTCGCACGCCTTTTGTTTCATCCCTGAGCCGTTTGAGAGCAGCCGGTGAAAGATTGATTGCAGGAGAATTTTCTGCAAAGCCATCGACAGCCAACCTCTGAAAACCCAAGAATAAAGAGGGACAATCTCCACCTGGCTGAGTGGAGATAAAATGGAGACTGGGCTGGCACGCTGATTTCTTTAACATATTTTCTCTCCCTCCGTCTGCGCTCAGAGGGCACTTTGATCAGAGTGTTATCTGTGTGGCTGAGGCCTAATCCTGTGTTTGCTCCAAGTCTTAGCAGGATCACTGTGCCCAAATCAAAGGGAATAGGCCCAGATCAGAGGGGGAAGAAGACATACACACATGGGATAGAACAACCCACACCCAAGCACATTCCCACCCGTTTACTAGCTTGCGTGCACGCATGGCAAAAACACTCAAACATATTGGAACCGTTGGTGTGGGGTTGGTCTCATCAGGGTCATCAGTGTAAAAGAAGAAAATAATAGCATGGTAAAATAAGTGTGTGTGTGTGTCAATATCCAATATATTTGATTGGTGTGGAACAAATACAACATGCTATAAGATTTTTATAGTAGGTGCTATTCGCCAACATGGTCTTCTTATAAATGATTAATTATTGTGCCTATTTAATTGACATTTACTTATTTTGACAGAACATTATGGCAGTCACACTGAGGTTGTTCCTATTTTAGGCTTTAAACATCTGACCTACATTTAGAGGTCTTACAAAAGCAAGCTCTAACATATCAGCTGACGAGCATCAGCAGTGTCATGGAAATGGAGGCAGTTATTGTTGTGAGTATGAGCAGTCAGAGCTTGGAGGCCTTGATGTGTAACAGGGAAATAATGTACTTTCCTTGTTTTACACCCTGTTTGCAGGGTGATCTGTGCACTGTACAAGTTCCTTTTGGTGAAAGTTTAAGAAACCAAGCTCGAAACAGGCTTGTCAGAAATTCTTTTAGTGCAGTTGTTCCCATTTTTGACCCTGAAGCCCCCCAGCTCAGCACTTTTTAGAGTTTCCCCTGCTCCCAATATAGGTGATCCAACATATCAGCTTAATAAATAACAATTCCTGGACGAAGAGAAAACGCTAAAGTGTGCAGAACTTGGCTTACAGGACTGCTTACAGGTTGGGAACCAGTGTTTTAGCATAAAGCACTCAGGAATCATGGGATATATTCTCTTACAGCCTGCTGGAGTGGAATTGTTGGGCATATGTTGAAGTTAATGTATGTTTGGTGTAAAATGTGTTATTCAGTTTGATCTGTACTCAAACTCCCAGATACATTGAGATTCACAGTAGTTCTGGGATTGTAGGTCAGGGTAATACCACTGGAATAGACTAGATTTTGATGTGAATGTGAAGATTCTTGTAATTATACACAACTGCCCATTCAATGCACTGACAAAGCAACTCTCGTTTGCATGGGCTGAGCGTTTGTGTTTTTATTCTCGCTCATTGACACATGGATAAGATGCCAGATCCAACACTTGCATTGCTCCTGGCAGTTCTGATCTAAAGCTATTGGTCTGTCTTCACTTATCTCCATGGCCAACTGCAGCGCCTACCAGGCTCCATGCTTGACGGTGCAAAACATGCTGTTTTTCTCTGCTACCAGGAGGTCTCGCACTCTGTGCTGGGCTCCATCCCCCTGCAGAGCTTTAGCCACAGTTTTGTGCTGCAAGAACACTTTTGATAAAATGTTTGTGGATGTGTGGTACTCAGCGCTGGCTAGTTCATTTCCTGTCTGAAGTGTGTCCAGAACAGCTTCTGTATTGTAACAATATATGTAAAATTTTAAGCGGAGACATAGCAGGAGGCAAAAAGAGGGGAAAAAAGCCTTAATGTGCTCAATTTTTCTGCAAGCACTGATTAGTCACATTTCTGGAAGCGTTTCACAGATTATAATGTAACAGCAATTAAAAGTTTCTGAGGCAGGGAGAAGGAGTATTTTGTGCAAGCATGTGTGTACACCACCTGGGTGATGACAAATTTCAAGAACGCTATTTAAAAAAAAAAAAAAAAATGCTGACTTGTTATGCATCTGCGTTACAAGTTCTAGAACTTTTCTGTATGAAATTGAAGGGTTTTGGTGTGTCTCATGAGGCCTTTTTTGGATTTTACCTTCTTTTTTAATCTATTTAATCTTTATGGGGCTGCAGGAATGAACCATAGACTGTGGATTCAAGACAGAATGGTTTCATTTGTGAGATCTTTTTTGTGATTCCTGAGTTTAATGGGGACTGTATTGGAAAAGACTGACTTCAATTCATCAACTAGTAAGAAATCTAGCTAGCATTTTAAAAACGTATTAAAAACGTACATAATTTATGTAAAACACCACTTCAACTGACTGCAGTGCCTAATTATGAAGTATCCATTCCATAATTTCACACTGTGGGCTTTGGAGAAGAGCTTGTTGTCCTGTTCCTTCTCTCTTCCCTTTCCTGTTGTCTAAGCTGCTGGGCTAAGCATGTAAGTAAAGGGAATTTTATTTTGGGTGATCTTACTGAAGCAACACAAGTTAACCATGCACAAAGATTTAGTGCTCTCCTGGGGTTGTCCAGCACAGTGTTGTTTATATACCTGAAAAACTCTTTCCTCTCTGATTTCATAAGTGATTTGACTGTGAGAGCTGAGATTGCCCGCGACCTTTATCAGGACAAGTGGCTAAGAAAGTGAGGGAGTGTGAGAGTGAGTTATGCAGCTTCAAAAGGCTTTTTTGTATGCCAGTTGAAACGTAAGAACCTGAGGACCCTCCCATAACATAAGTCTCTGGTTGGAACCATTTTGGGTTTCCAGTAAATAACTTTATCCATGGACATATGGACAAAAACACAAATAAGACGAGCGCAGTGTCCGGGAGTTCTTCAGCTTCTATTGGGACGTTAAGTGGTATTAATAGCAGGCAGCAAAATGAATCGACTCAAACAAAGAAAGCAAACTTTAAGTCTTTAAATCTATTTCTTGTGTGCTGAGGAAACGATCAGTATGCTTGTGCGTTCGCCCAAGCTTACGGTATGTTTGATTTAAAATATGTATGTTTAATATTTTGCATAATTAATGTTCTTTTTTTTGTTGTTGTTGCACTGAAAATGACCATTTAAGCTTTCTTTTTGGTTCTTTGAGTTGTGAGGTTGCCGTACCTAGAACCCTGGATCAGTCCTTATTTTCAAAAGCACAACTTTCAATTACTAATATTAGTGTGTGCAGGTATGCACTGTCATCTGTCATTAAGCTGAAAGGGACGAGCGCAAACCCACAATGACTTCTGGTTGAAAACACGGCGAACAGAGTGGAAGTTTAGGTGACGTTATTAAATATTTGTGGTGAAATGCCATTAGAGAATGCCTTCTTATTTTGCAGATAATTCTATCTCCTTCCCAATGACCTCCCCATGGAGCAATCCACACTGAGAGATAGAGAGAGTGCAAGCATACTTCCCCCTTCTCTCGCAGCCTGGGGAGATAATGAAATAACTTATGTAGATGTGCCTTTTTCCTGAAGACAGCCAAGTAATGGCCCTGGGCTCTGATTCCACTGGTGAGGGGGATTCTGGGTAGTAGCATTTCATTAAAGTTGGGTCTGATAGACTGTAGGCAAGAGCAGGGGCACATTAAATGGAAACGGTTATTTCCAGGGAAAACGTGGAAGCAGAAAGGTGGGGGAAGGCCAAGACGAAACTCTTTGGCTTGTTGCACATTATTTTCATAGATAACTCGCAGCCTGGCATGGTGCATTTACATTAGAAGTTCAAGGAGATACACCTGCTGATGCTGCTAATTCCCTAGCAACATCCTAGCAACCGCTTCAGAGGACAAAGATTGTTAGTTTATTGAGAATATCAGGGATGCTGCCATATTAGTTTATGATTTCATATGTGCTGCTTTTATGCTTTTTCGCTCGTTTTGTGTGTCCCGCAGCCGTGCTTTGTGGCGTTTTATCACCAATATGAAGTCCATCATAATACATTAAGTGTGCAGTGTTTGCTTGAAAAAGAAGAAGAAAAAAAACCCCCAGAAAATAAGTGTTTTGGACTTTTGCATGGAGAGAGATTTTATTTGTAGTTATTTTCACTTAGTTTTACATGGGTTTCTACTCCTCGTTCTTACACATCTAAATTCAATGAACAGTTCTTGCAGTTTTTCATGCTTGTGGGTTCTTCAGTGACTGTTCACGCTTTGATACTGTTCCTCAACTTGTCTCACTTTCCTGTAATCCTTCAATGGTGGTCATTATCCAGCAACAGGAAACTGTTGGTGGGATATTTTTGGTAGGTGGTCTCTTCAGTCCAGCCGTGACAGTGAAACACTTCTGCAGCACTGCTGGAATAGCACTTGAACACAAACAATGCAGAGAAACACACTGACTTCAGTCTGTAATTGTAAAGGCAATGCACAATAAATGTCGATGTAGTTTTCTGTCTGTAGCATCATTTGCAAAACCTACACAAACCTAGTTTCCTAAGAAGCGTAACTCTGCAAGAGGGCACCATCATAAAATAACTCAAAACCTGTGCTAGATGTCTTTTGAATTCACAAAATCAAACAAATGCTGGTAAGGTGGGTAGCACTAACTGGGGCTGCCTGGGTTCTTACTGCATGGAGTTGGCATGTTCTGTTACCTGCTCATGGTGTTTCACTGCATTTTGCCCAAGCAGCACTGGGATATGCTCCTGCAACCCTGGAAAGATTAGTGGCTCTTTAGATGGATGGATGGATGTTCTGTATTTTATTATTATTATTGTTATATTTTGTATTTCCTTATTCAGCTTAAAACGTACCTTTTGTGATTTATATATATATATATATATATATATA
>CM029381.1:19768451-20012639 GCA_017165825.1 Hepsetus odoe | reverse complement strand
TCTCTCTCTCTCTCTCTCTCTCTCTCTCTCTCTCTCTCTTCCTCTCTTCTTTCACAGTCTCCCCCTCTCTCTCATTCTCTCTCCTTTCACATTCTCTCTCTCTATCATTCTTTCTCTATCTCTCTTCTCTCTCTCTCGTTCATATTCTCTCTCTCCTCGTTCACATTCTATCTCTATTGTGCTCTCTCTCCCCTCTTTCACATTCTATCTCTTTCTCATTCTCTATTGTTCTCTTGTTCACTCTCTCTCGCGCTCTCTCTTTTCTTTCTCATTCTCTCTTCTCTTGTTCACATTCTCTCTCTCTCTCTCTCTCTCTCTCTCTCTCTCTCTCTCTCTCTTTTGTCCTCTTTCCTACTCTCTCGTTCACATTCTCTCTCTCTCTCTCTCTCTCCCTCACTCCATGTTCCAAAAAAGTAAATAATGTGCTGTGCTCTATGTTATTTACAATTCAATAACACACACCACAGCTGGGACACTTCGCTCCTGGTTGTTTGGGTTTTTGTCTGCTCATAAAACTCAAAAGAGTAAAGTTATGAATAAAACAAAGCAAGTAAATAAGACTTATATCAGAATAAAACCTCAGCGTGTGTGGCTGCTCACGGAGTAGGACCTGCAGATATTTAGATCATTGTTATTGAGAGGAGATTTAGGGTGCAGCTGAAGCTGGCTCCTACTGGACGACGGGCTGCTTTCCGCTGCTGGGAATAGGCCTAACATGGCTGTTCAAAGGCAAAAAAAAAGTGTATTTTATAGGGTACATTTTTATAAGTGAAGTTTGTGAGGAAAAGGAAATGTGGTGGTAGTATTTCACTAGTTCTGCGCCATGTTTTGGTTCTGAAATTTCTTTTCAAAACTAATATCCAATGTCTGTAGTGTTATAAGGGGCCTACCAGGCATTAACAGACCTGACCTGGGAGCCCATCGCCCTCTTTCATGAAAAAGCAGTAGCTCTTTACATCGGATGAAGTAAATATTTACCGTTTTAGTTTGTTTGCTCCTTCTTTAGAGCAGTTCGTTGCTGCAGTGTAAATATTAGGAGACAAAAATACACCCTACTAAGTGTAAGGGTTTTGGGGGCTTTAGATGATTACAAGTGCAAGCTTTATTTGTGTCAGTTCATGATTAGATTAATACTCATTAGAGACTATCTGTGTCAGACCCACCACTGTCCCCCTCAGGGTGCCAGGCTGTAGCAGCATCAACAGCAATTAAAAACAGAAAACTGTCATTCTCCATCACTGCGTCTTTGTGCCGGGCCCTTGAGACATCAAGTGATATCATTTTTAGACTTCACCCAGACCCCTCCCCCCGTCTTCAGTACTTTTTCCATGACGTCTCTCTGTGCCAAACAACTAATCGCATGTATGAGCCAGAGGTATAATGAGAGAGAAATAAGAAAAGTCATTCTCTTGGAGAGAAAGTGTAGTCAAGATGTTTTAAATGGGCTGTGAAGTGTGATGGATTGTGAAAGTGACTACTTGTCATTGTGAACACAGCACAGCACAAAGTGAGACGCAGCGAAAGCAGGGGGTAGCCATATCCATTGCCCAGGGAGCAGTGACTGGGACGGTACCTTGCTCAAGGGTACCTCAGGGCAACCTACTGGTCTGGGATTCGAACCCACAACCGTTTGATCCTGGGGCCTATTCCCCAAACACTAGGACACCGATCCGCCCCGATCTGCCCTCTGAATTTTTAAGGATGCGCTGTCGAGCACATGAGGAAGTAATATAAAAACAGTCACCTAGACTCTCTGGAGTTTCCTTTCTACATATTAGTTGATAAGAAAATCGAATTCTTTTGTTAAATTCATTCTTATTTGAGATGCAGACTAAAACTGCTTGCGTGCTGTAGTTCCCAACACCAAATTGTGGGGTGGTTTTGATAGATAATTATTTTTGTAATATAATTATGCAATGCTTTGCTCATTGTTGATTTATTTTCTTTTTAAATCCTCATTCTAATGATCTCTCTCTTCAGGTGTGCCATGGCCAAAGGAATCACCTTTAGTTTTCAATAATAAGAAGTTTTCAAATGTTTTCCCATTTGATTTAGTTTGTATGTTTCAGCCTGTTAGTGACAGTTTGTTTTATTTTACACTCGATTTAGGCAGATACTATCGTTCCCAGCAGTGAGCGATACCTGAATATCTGTTTATTGATCTATAAGTATGGTTAAATTTGGGGCAGCGGTGGTCTAGTGGTTAGGGAGTTGGCCACAGAATCAGAAGATTGTGGGTTCAAACCCCTTACCAGTAGGTTGCACCCTTGAGCAAGGTACCGTCCCCGTCACTGCTCCCCGGGCGCTTTCTTAGCTACAAGGCTAAAAGGACTCCCAAATCTGTTATTCTACTTAAAAGCTTCTTTGGAAACAAACTGTAAAGCAGAATATGGAGATTTATTTGAATAGGTGGGTAGTCTATGTAATATAATATGATCAAAATATGCATAAATCAACTCTGATTTAAAAAGAAATAATGAGCACACTGCCTGAAACAAGTGATTAGGAATAACCACAGCCGCTCACGCTACCGCACACCTTTCTAGCTCGCTTTTATTATGAACTGTATTTTTGCTCACCTGTTTGCTGTTGGAAATGATGCTGATGATAAAGTTACTTTAATAAAAAGTTTTGTCTCCATTCTGAGGCTGCTTTAATTGCGAGTGTGGCGAGGTCTGAGCTGGCTCAGCTCGCAAGAACTGCGCTCTGATCTGCCCCTAAAATAGCGCCTCAGATGTTTGTCACCCAGTGGCTGCTGTGCTGTTGTCTCGGATCTCGTCGGGTCTCTTCTCTCCGCTGCTTAATTAACAGAGGTGTGATGCTTTCCTTTGCAGCCTTTTTCTTGTTTTCTGCACTCACTTTCTTTTTGCGTTCCTCTCCCTGTCTTTTTCATTTATCCTTTCACTCCGTCTGTCTCTGCCTCTCCCATTTTCCTCCTCTCGCCGTCTTTGTCTGTTTCCTCTCTCCCTCTCCTATGATCCTTCTCTCTTTCTCTTTCATTATCTCTTTTCTCAAGTTCTCCATCTTCACCTCCTTTTTTTCTTCCTTCACCTTGTTTGAAAGCAAAGGAGAGAGTAGGATGAGACATGCATGCACATGCACACTGTCACACACTCACTCACTCACTCTTCCTCAAGCTCTCAGCTCTGTGGTGATGGAAGGCTAAGGCGGTGGAGTGGGGTGCTGTCTAATGCGGATTACACTAAACAAACAAAGTGCATCACCATTAGCCCAGGCTGCAAGCTCACAGCCAGAAGTGTCATGTTGTCATGTTGCCTTTCTTCTTTTTAGCTTTTTTTTTTTTTCTCTCTTAGCACCTTGGCCCCCATGGCCCATCCTTTCCTGCTGGCTTGTGTCACGTCTCTGTGGTGGCTGTCACTGGTCCAGCTCTGAGGACGTCACCCGGTCCTGTGTTCACACTGCTCCCATTAAACCTGCCACAGCCAGGGCTGTCCACCCACGTCCAGCAAAACTAATCCAGCCTCATATATGTACGCGCGCACACACACACACACACACATTCTTTCAGAATGTTTAGTCAGACATGGACATGTGTAAGAATGTGTTCTGTATATCTGTGTTTACTGCCCATCATGCCCATAAAGTGTGGGACATTTCTTATGCTTTTTTGAAATATAGAAATGTAAGACATTTTGCATTTTTGCATTTGCTTTTAAATGGAAAAAAATTCATTCTTAAAGCCCCAGGCAAAATAATTTTTCACCATTGCTTGTTTTATATTTTTTTGCCTGCATCAGTGACAGCATAGTCCTCTAAGGAAAGGATTTTTTCGGTCTCTTCAGAGAGCTCTTGTCAATTTTATTTCACTTTTCCACAAACTGTGTGCACATTTCCGCCAGAGTTGTACAAGTTCCCTATTTCAGCATTTCACCTGCACACCGAGAACTGGAATTGAAGTCTGGTAGTTTAGCTGGTCAGTCAACATGTATCAGTTGTTTCATCATGTCTTTTGAAGCAGTCACGCACAGACACCCTAGGGCTGTCTTCTTGGAACGTAGGAGAGAAAGTTTTGTATCCTGCTCTGCCATTAAGCACAGTTTGTGGAATGGACAGGAACTTGTACAGGAATCTGTCATAGAAGACTGCTGTAATCCTCACCTGACAGGGTTGGAGCTGTTATTAAAAGTGAAACAGTGGATTTACCCAATCTTCCACTTGCCCCATATGCAGTTGGTCAAGAGATTAAAGAGTAAATAGTCCCTGAAACGGCCCGAATCATCGGTAACGACACACGCTCGGCTCACCCCGCTCACATACAGATTACAGTTAAGGAAACTACGACAGAGGATGCTACAAGTAAAGTGTTTGATAACAATGTTAGTCTTGCCACAGAAGGTCTTAACATTGAGCTGACACTGTAGTGGTGATCATTTGAAATTTATTTTATTGATTTTTTTTTTGCATGCCCTTCACAACAACTTGTGTCTGAGACTCAATTCTTTGATTTGACATCAATTAAGAATAAATCCGGCCAAAATCTGGAGGCGGCCGAGAAAGATCTGAAGCTTAAACTGTCTGTAGTTGTGCCAGACGTTGCAGGTCTGTACAGATATGCTGATGCGCCCCCTCTCAATAACATGGGTCAGCATCGCAAACCACTGACATTAGTGTTTCTGCTGGCTAGGAGGCCTCGTTATTACTCACATTTAGCTGCATAGACGATCTCTCTCGCAGCTGGGCCACTCGTCAAGTTCTTCGCTGAGTATCTGCAGTTTAAATGCCATCTTTCTGGATATGGCAGTAATCAGTTTGAGCTGAGGCTAAATCTGTGTGGAGAAACAGTGGGCAAAGAAGACCGCACAGGATGTGTGGTCTAAATATGGCTTCTCTGATCTGGAGCAATTTCACGACCTCTTATTTTAAAGAGAAAGAGAAGAACTGAGCAGTTATTTTGAAGAAATTTGTCATTTTTGAGAATGGGGAAACTTACTAGTGGTTAGGGCGTTAGCCACATGATCGGAGGATCGGGGGTTCGAACCCCTTCCCAGTAGGTTGCCCTGAGGTACCCTTGAGCAAGGTGCCGTCCCCATCACTGCTCCCCGGGCGCTTTCAATAGCTGCCCACTGCTGCACGGGTTTGAGTGTGTATGGGTTAAATGCAGAGGTCCAATTTCGTTGTGGTTCATGTGTGCTGTGCCGTGACCTCACAATGACAAGGGTTGTCACTTTCACTTTCACTTTTTCTCTTTTCACTTTCCCTTTTTTGTTCCGTGAACTTCTCAGTATGTTTATACATGGTTGATGAAATGCTCTGATTGTGTTTCATTGCACTCCGCTTTATAAAAATTCTTCTGAAGTTCACTGGTTCGAATCCCAGACCAGTAGAATGACCTGTGCTACCCTTGAGGAAGGTAGCGTCCCCATCACTGCTCCCTGGGTGCTTTAAATAGCTGCGCCCTGCTGTGCGATGTGTGTGGGATAAATGCAGAGGTTGAATTTGGCTGTGTCTCACTGTGTGCTCTGCTGTTTTACAATGACAAGAATAGTCACTTATTTGTCATGAAGAGCAGCTTTACGAATAAATGATTTGACATCAGGGCCACAGTGGTTCGTCACAGTGTTGGTTACGGGGGGACGAAGTCAAAACATGGACTGGGTTCACGTGTTCCATAGAGAACACTAATCGTCAGTCTTGCTTCTGCAGCACCGCTGCCTTGCATGTCGTTGTGTTCTCCGGCAAATCCAGCTGAGGGCAGTGAGCCCCTGGGCTAGAATTAGGAACCACTTTTTTATTATTAAAAAAAACCCAAAAAAAACGGTCATCACACAGCTGTGGTGCTGGTATAGGGCAAAGGGAGAGAAAACTGGAAAAGACATAAAGGCTTGATTACTCAATTATTGAGATAATGGTTGACTAATTGACTTTAGAAATAATAATTGGATGCAGTCTTGTTTGACAGTTTTCTAAATGACTGTTGAAAGAGTATTTTTTAACACGTAAATGATTTGAATACACAAAAGGTTTGAGTGTTGGAGAGTGTTGACATCACAAGGGCATAAAGTGTGAGATTTGCCATTATCAGCAAGGCTCTGTCACAAATTGTTACAAAATTTTACTTTCCCCTAGATAAGCTTAGTTAGCTTTTGAGTATCCAAATGAATTATTAATAATTAAACTAATTAAGAAAAGTTCATCTTTCACAGCCGGTGGGAGCAAAACCAATTATGCTGTCTTAGAATTTTAGCCATAGATGACATGTCCTGGAGATAGGGCCCATGCTTAAATGGTCATACCATTCAAGCTCCCCAAGAATAGGCTTTGTTTGCAACTTAATTTCCATGAATGGGTCATATGGCCCGGGGGCAGTGAATGGAGCATCTTGAAATGTCCCGTTTTAAACTCTGTAAAAAAAAAAAAAAAAAAAAAGTGTATAATTCAGTTTTTAAAACAAGCTCTTTAAAGCATTTTTGGGAAGATTCATAAACCTCGGCAGATGCGTATATGTGCATGTCTCCATTTCATTTTCTGTATCTTTTAACGCCTCCACACAGCATGAGTTGAGTTTTATTCTAAAAATAAGATTCCCCTTTGGCAGACTAATGTCATGGAAGAGCAGCTTTAATCTGTGTGTGGAAAATTAGCCATAAGATTATTTGAGTAGACCTCCGAAGCACATGACGTGCAGGATGAAGTTTCTGATTTAGCGACTGTATTATTCACAGTAAATAAGAACAGCAGGGCCTCCTGTGGTTTTTCCAGAACGGACGCGCCCTCTCGTGCGCACACACAGTCATTCAGGCTCACACTTCATGGCACTCCAACACCATCACACTCTGACATCCTCTCACACTCCCCTCACTATCAACACTCACACTCCTCCAGCCTATCAGCTTCTTTTATTTGAAGAGCCTGTTTTCATTCCCCTGTTTTAGCTCCAGGCTTTTAAGGAAAACTCCAATTTAAATCCACGCCTGGTGCCCCCTCAAGTGCTGCTGGCTAGGGGGCTCTAACTGTTCCCTTTGGGAGTCCACTGAAGGTGTAGAAGATGTACTAGTATAAGTGGAAAAAGTGAAAGTGATTATTTTGTCACTCTCAACACCCTGGCACACAGAGAACCGCAACAAAATGTAATGCATCACACACAGGGGAGCAGTGGGCAGCCATATCCAGCGCTGAGGGAGCAGTGATTGGGACAGTACCTTGCTCAAGGGTACCTCTACTGGTCTGGCACTTGAAACCTAAACGCTGGTCCATGCTAACCAACATAATTTGACAACTTCTGTGTTGTCATGAATGCCCCACTCGCAAGATACAACTAAACCTGAGAAGCATCAAACACTTTTTAAAAATTAGTTTGTTTGTTTGTACTCACAGTGCAATAGATTACAATATTCTTTTTTTAAATTTCTTTTTCTACTCTGATAGTGGAGGCTAGACAACACAAACAAGTGTCTACGTTTCTAAGTTAGAATCTGTGAATGTAGCTCTCTCATTAAATACAGCTTTTAACTGACTTTTAAAAAGGATACCTTCAGGAATACACTCGACCGTGCCAGGCTATATGTCAACAAGCAGCTAACTGACAAAAGCAATAACAATAATAATGATACGTTTCCTCTCCTGCAGAGCCTGAGAGAAAGGAAGAGATGTAAAGCTGTTAAAATAAAACCGTCCTGGTGAGGTACGTTTTTGTTAATTATCATACTTTCAATATGTTCATTAATAACTCATTTGAAATGAATCATGTGTAAGATTCAGAATTGTTTTTAAGTTAAAACAATTTGAATGTGTTCATGTTAATATTGCTTTATCTAACAAAGTGTTTCAAGGTCTTTAAATGTCGCTCTTAGAAGGTCAATCTGAAGTTGCGTTCTGTAAGATCTGAAAGACTGCACCGAAAAAAAAAAAATCTTTCTCTATTGATGGGTAATATATTTCGCTCCCACATCAATCAGCAGTGTTGTGAAAGTTATACAGTTGTTCCCAAGAATGTAGCAATCTGGCAGGAGTTAACAGTCATGTTGGCGCAGGAAAGGATGGGGTTCATTTTGAAAAAGGCAAGATAGAAAAGAAATATGAAACAGAAAGCACCTTCATTACAACAATAATCCCATCTCCTTTGAAAGTCGGCCTACAGAAATGAAGCTCAGGCAGGAATATAAGGGATTATTCTTCAGTAGTACCTTAACATATATGACATTCTGGCTTTTTCGCCACTGTGATAAAGGGATTGACAGCATATCGGCTTAAAAATGGGTATTAACATAGAAGATGATATAAAAGAGTATCATTTTTCCCCAGCATCGAGTAAAATGTTCCTCGCTGTCCCCTTGAGCATAAACGAAGGCCCAGATCATCAAGTCAACTCCGATCCTTCAGAACTAGTTAAGGAGGGGGGGAAAATGCACCAGGCTCATTACTTTTTAATAAAGGGTGATTCGTCAGGTGAAAGCCAATACTAGTACAGAATACATTTATCTAACACCAAGCTTTCCGAATCTCCAAGCCTAGACATCTCATCAAAGGTAAATACACTCTGTTGGCTTTAACCCTATTTGCAGTTGGCGGTGATGGTACACTAGGGCCAATGCCAATGATTCTCTCTTAAAGGGAGAATTAGATTTAAAGGTAGAGGCTCAAGCATGTCAATATCCATTAGATTTGCACTCCTGCTATCGCATTGTCCGATTTTCACTCAAATGTCATTATGGCATCGCCTGCCTAGCCCCTTATTCTGCAGCCTGCTGGGTATTTAAGGATCCAGTCTGAATGTTTTGCCAACAAAAAGAAAAAGTCTGAAAACACTTATGCACGTATACTTTCATACGCTTTTATTAGAAATAAGCACCGTATAGTTCATTACTGGCCTCTTGATTAGAAATGCCTACCTTATGTCTACTAAATACATGTGCAGATCTGACAATCTTATAGCCACACTTTGACAGATTATGATGTTATGAATTCAATGCAGCCTTCACCCTCCAGACACTGCTCGGGAAAAAATTCCTCCACAGAGTGGAAGGTTTACAGTGTTGTTTTAGAAGCGTACTTAACTAAGGCTTCACCGACTTTATGCCTGCCTGCAAGTTGAGGTGCTGGTTTTCTTCGTGATGTGTGTGTGGTGTCAGTGATGTGAAGAAATCTGGAGGAAGCGTATTGAACTACGTGCATATTAAAACTATGAAGCAGTTAATATTGCAATAAACACTAATATTGTCAGTGGTAACATTGTTGCTTTGTACTGATGAAAATGCTTTTCTTTCTTTATGAAAATACTTCAGTCTGTGAGAAATGGTGCCCCAGATTCAAACCCGTGACCTCTTGGTCCGTAGGAAAGTATCCCACCACTAGACCACCACCGCACCCGGCAGAGGCAGTGTGATGCTTTGGGAAATGGTCCTGGCATTCATGTGTGCCACGCTGAAGAAATTGTGCAGGAATGGCTTAAGATTCGCAGAATTCAAGGTGACCTGGCCTCCAGATCCCTCAGATCTCAGTCTAAATTAGCATTTTTGAGATGTGCTGAACAATCTAGTGCTGTCAGGTCGGGCCTCCATGGATAACTTATAGGACTTAAAAGATCAGCAACTTATGTCTTGGTCCCAAATACCACTGCACACCTCTGGAGGTCTTGCGGAGTCCCTGCCTTGGCCTGTCAGTTTTAGAAGCACAAGAGTGATTTACACAGCACTAGTCAGGTGACTTTAATGTTCTAGTGTTTTTGAGGTGTATTATGTGTCAGCGCTGCTTTTTAGTACAAAAGCGTATAGAATAGTCATCGCCTTCATTATTTCGGCTGCTCCCATCTTCATTTCTTCCAGTCCTCTGCATCTTCCTGCTTCAAACCAACTTCCTGCAACTTCCTCACTAGATTCCATAAACCTCCTCTTTTGTCTTCCTCTTTTCCTGGCAGCTCCATCTTCAGCATCCTTCTCTCCCTAGGACATGTCCAAACCAACACAGCATTGCTTCACCTCCTGCTCCAGCTCTACTGCATGTCTTTTCATCAGTACCACTGTCTCCAACCCTTAACATAGCTGGTCCCACTACTGTCCTGTAAACCTATCCTTTAGGATATTAATACCTATAATATCACTGGTTTAGGGCTTTACAGGGGGGTACAGGATGGTCCACATGTTTTCTTTGTCTCGTAAGTCATAAGCCAAGTCAAGTAGGTTTTTATTGTCATTTCAGCCATATACAAAGTACGCAGTGAAACGAAATAACGTTCCTCCAGGACCCTGATGCTACACACAAGACATCAGCAGACACAAGACGAGGCAACAAGTGCAGACAGCAGACAGTGCATTCATCCGTCAGAGGGCCGCAGTATTATGGAACAAAGCAGCCCAAGTTGTTGGGCAGTGTAACGAGTGAGATTTGCGGAGCTGTTTTGGAGGAGTGTTAGGAATATCAGGTAGCCGGTGTTAACGTTCATCTAGGCATGATTATATAGATGCAGAGGGGGATGGTGGTAATTCCAAATTAATGCCTGTGGTCTTTGAATGGGATGTGCAACTAGCTTACATGGACCACACTTCTTTCTGCCTTGTTATTGAACTGCCACTTTCCTTTACATATTATCACATTTGTTTTTTGTTTTTTTCTTTTACGCTCATCCGATTCTCTCTTTCTCTAGCCCCTCCCCTCTTGCACCTTCCTTTTCTCCTTCCTCCATCTGAAAGCCTGCCAAGCTGTGTTTGCTTTCATAATTAGGAGCTAGAGTGTGCAATCGCAAGTCCATTTAAAAGAAAAAAAACAAAAAACAGCCAACGCTCGGCTGGTTTATTGATAAAGCATTACGTGGGTGGAGGTGTGGAAATGTACACGAGTCCACTGGCATATCAGATTCTGCCCTACCTTTAAAAAACACACACACACACACACACACAACATCTAAATCTAGATTAAATGTCATTATGCTATGACAACCTAATTCCTGGCCTCCATCAGCAAAAGAGCAAAACACACTAATGCGAAGGCAGCCCAGAGTTGTTTAGGACAGAATATCTAACACCATGTCATGACACACACCATCAGAAGAAGGAAATGGACTATGAAACGGAGAGATTGAGATGGATAGAGAGAGAAAGTAATTGTATGGAGATGAGAGAGAGGCAGTAGGATATTTAAATGTGCTTGCTGCATCCCTGCTCCAATTGGGCCCCTCAGGAGGATGTGATATTTAAAAGTGACATGGCTGACCCCCCACATTTGCGATGTGTCATCATGCATCAAGCACAGAGGTGTGCATTAAAGCTCCTCCTAATGGTGTGTGCATTGGGATTTATATTTCCAATTAAATCTGCAAATTATATGATTATCCTGCACTATGTGCGGGGCCATTTTAGAAATGAGTTGCACTGTTCTGCGCCCCCCCCCCCACTTCCCCTCCACACCACTTCACACTCTCCTCCAAAGATAATAGTGCAAATAGCAAACTGCATCGTGACTGGTTTATTAATACACTCCCTCCCACAGACCTCCCACTGCTGAAATCATGTTTAGTGCTTGAGAGCCAGTCATTTATAGTGTGTCACTGAGGACGTGGACTAGAAGTCTGCGGAGAAGAAATCTACAGCGCTTTCACACTGGCATAGCAGCTGATTCCTGCTTGAGCAAGGTACCATCCCTGTCACTGCTCCCCGGGCGCTTTCAGAGCCGCCCCCTGCTGCACGGTGTTTGCATGGGTTGAACTCAGAGGTCCAATTTCGTTTAGGTTCACTGTGTGCTGTGCTGTGACCTCGCAATGACAATAGTCACTTTCACTTCACTTGCAGTTGCTAGCCTGAAAGTCATGCTATCCTGTTTTTTTTAGTTTTATTAATTTATTTTTGGTGCTTAACACACCTGATCTGAACAATCAGCTTATTAACGAGCCTTCCTAAGCTTACAAAAGGAAACTCTAAAATATGCAGAGCAAACACGGCGTTCGAGACATCCAGGGCTGCTCCTCTAAATCCGCCTGGTTTTGGAGAATCTCTTTCTGCATTGCTCGGCTTGCAGTGGTTTTGATTTGTGGTTATGTTTCATAGTTTTCCGCCACCAATAAAGCATTTTGGGTTTAAAAAAAAAATGGTTTCCTAAGTTCCTTAAAAACTTTTGTTCATCTTAAGAGGCTATTTAGTCATAAAACAGTCATTCATAAGTCTTGCCGATGCTGAGACGAGGAAAGTAGTTATTCATCTTGTTTTTTCATCCGTTTAAAATCTAATTAGTGACACTTTTTTACTAATTAAAAAAGTGTTACTAACTTTTTTACTAATTAATTTACTAATTTTACTTTTTTCTTTTTTTTTTTTTATCATGTCTTTTCATTAACATCACAGGGACCAGGACAGCTTGACCAAGACTCGTTTTGTTTGTAGTTTGTAGATCATGTGAGCTGTCTGTCTGCTAACACTGACAGTGGGAAATGGACATTCAGTGAAAATGGACTGATCAGTTGAGATTTTGTGGCGTGGCTGAAACTGGAACCTGACAATACAAGTCAGGCACGGTACCGATAGGATGGGAATCGAGGCAGTGGGAAAAACACTAAACAGTCATTTTTAATATACAAATCTGTTAAAAACAAACATCCATTAAGGTAAAACTGTCCAGAGCCTAAATGCCTTTGTATTGTCCTCAGCAGCACCAATGAAATCATAAATCTAATTTGCCTTAACCCTTTAAAGCCTGATTTTTACATTTAATGTATTTATTTTTTTTCAACTCCATTTTTGAGAAAAATTACTTATTATGACAACGCATGTTCAATAAGACTCAAAAATTCAAATTTCAGTGTTTTTCAATATATAGACCCGGAGATACGAGTTGTTACCATATGGTTTCATCTTGGCTTATGGGAAAAAAAAAAATTCAGTGTGTGGAGGTAGGAAAAAAAAAAAAAAAAGTTACTTGCAGCAAGATTGAGCATTACCATATGGTAAAGTCAGGCTTTAGAGGGTAAAGCTGCAGGAAACCTGAAAGAATAATGAAAACTGGACAAATGCTTAGATTTGGAATTATTATTAGTTTTATTTATTGCGGTCTGGAAGAACCAAATGTTTAGGTGACACTAGTATATCGCCGGTCAGTATTTTTGGAATATTGGGCTAAAGCTATTTCATTTTATTTATTTGACCTCTTTTGTAAGCTTACAGGACGAAATGTTCTTTTTGAGGAAACGTGGTTGTAATTTCCTGCATTTATGAATGTCTCTGTATCAGCATCAGGACAAAATATCACATATCAGCACCAGCATACAATTCCCACATCTGTGCATCCCAAGTTGTGCATCTGCTAATCTCTGTAGCTTGAATGTGCATCTACTGCTAAATCTGATGTCTCAGTGCAGCAATGCACTGCACCTAATGCCTCCCATGGAAAACGGATGATGTGTTTCATTGTAGGTTGCCATGCTGTCACACACACTGTGCTAGTGAATGGGTTTGTTGAGTAGCAGGGATTAACCAATGTTGGCTGAAACTCCTTTGGCTGGAGCAAACTTTCGCTATCTCTCCCTCACTTTCCTGACTACACACATGCATAAGTGCACACATACATAGAGAACGAAGCGGAAGGCCAGTATTTTGACATTTTCCGTCGTAATGAGACAGGGTCCATATCGGGCCTTATCTGTGTAGATCCAGTATAGCGAGCACCTGGCTGAGCCGTTAATTGCTTTAGGAATTGATAAGAGAGCCAGGGCTGGTCTGCAGGTCTGTGTGATAAACCCACACATCCATCCGTCAAAAGGTACACGTACACACACTGCTGACAGCAAGGCCGCACTCTCTGGATCCTCACCGGTGTATATTATTGATTTTAACATGACAGCAATTGGAGATGGTGTCTGAAGATGGGCTGCTGGAAAAACAGCCGATATTTTGGTGTTGCTCGTCCATGCCTGTATGCTAACACTCGGAACGGTGGGGGAAGAGGGACCGCTTTTATTAAGAGGGAAGTCAGAGCAGGCAGTGTTCAGTTCCTTCCTTATATGTCACAAATGTATCACTCTCAGTTGACGCTGTGCCTCGGACTAAAAGTTAAGGAGCCCATGCGAGGATGTGCTCTGCAGTTTTCCGATTAGATTTTTCTGGATATTTGTGTAAAGTGAAAGTGATTTTGTCATTGTGAAAGGTATGTCCAGCACCCAGGCAGCAGTGACAGGAGGCTGTACCTCGCTCAAGGCTACCTCAGCACGACCTACTGGTCCAGGATTTGAACTCGCATCCTTCCGATCCTGGGGCCTAGTCGCTAACCATTAGGAGACCACCCCTGCCTCAAACCATGAAACCGCCCTGTCTAGGAATCGATCCCTGGTCATCTGCGTGGCAGGCGGAGATACTGTCCACTGTACCGATGAGGACCGATGTTTCTGTCTGGTTACATAATGATAACTGATCGACATGGGGAAAAAAAACAAAAACAACTTTGCATGAGTTAGGGATGAGCACATCTATTTATCGCTCCATTTTTCTCTAGCTAGACGGCTGCCTGTCCTTAAAGTTCTTTATCTACACTAATGCTTTTGCATACAATTAACTTACTTTAATGGTAATGTTCTATTAAAATGTATTAAAAATAATTAGACTAAAATATCCTGATTTTCAGACCCATTATGATCCTTTCAGTTGAGCTATAGTGTCTGATCTCTGATCTGATTTCTATGAGTGGTCCTAGACAAGCTTTATAACCTGAAGTCCACCTCTGCCTAATTAAATTCACTGGATATAAATAGGAAAGGCACATACAAGGTTTTACTCTTGGTGCACAATCAAACCATGAGCAGGAGATGTTTGTCCATAGACCTCCAATACAGGATCGTATCAAGGCACAGATGAGGAAGGTGTACAGGAAGATTATTGGTGGTCGTTAAGGTGGTCATTAATCGATTTCTACTGGAGTTTAGTGAAGCTGGTCAAACTGCCAGCGTCCTTTGCCCCTGCTCACTATTTGCATGAAAAAATGCAACCGAGAGTCTGCAAATCTAGCTTCCAAACCGAAGTATTGCTCGAGTTGAGTTGCACATGCTATTAAAACTGATATTATTGCTGCATGTTAGAGCTCTAAAACAAGCTGTTAGGAAACGAGTCTCAGTAGCTACTACTTCTGATTCTCACCCACTGCTTCATTTTGCTGACATACAAAAAAAAAAAAAAAAACCTAGCCATAATTTCCTTGTTTTTGCATGGTGCCCATGCAGGCGTGTCAATTATTCATTGCAGCTCTAAAAAAGGAACGAACCTTCATCCGGACAGCATGGAGGGTTATTTCTATGGTTTTATTATGAAGTTCCTAGATCTTCAAAATTACAGATCTTTGATTCAGACAGGGCTAAACTCACAAGCAATAATCACATTACCACATTTTCCCCATGGACACCTAATCATCTCTTAATATTACTTTCTATTTAGTTCAGTATTTATTAGTTTTGTACAGTGGACAATAACAAGCAATGAAGAAGAACACTGGGCAGGAAACGTGTAAATGTAAGGAATGGCATTATTCAAATGTGTGTCGCAGAGAAAGGAAGAGAAATACGAATAAGAAAAAACGATGGTTAGAGACTGCAAGAAGTGACTCTTTAGTGTGTGTGTTTGTGTGGAAGCTCCCATTACAGCTGAACATATTTGAATATAAATTAAATGGAGTCTGCTTTTATTGGAGTTGTGTGTGGATGCAGTGCAGCAGATGACCACGGCCTGTGTTCTTGTCCTCGGAGTATAAATAGAGTGTAAATGGCACTCTCTCTTTCCCCCCACAAGACCACTCGGTCCACTGGTACATGCATAGGATTTTAGCTGCTGGTCTCTAGATACTCAGTGTCTCAGCAACATGCAGCTTTATTCTTTATGGGACCTGCACTGGTCAAAAGGCACCTAAGAAGTTTCCCTCCAGACCCTGCATACTTTGCCTGAGTTTGTTAGATTCCACAGTGCTACCCACTACCGTGCCACCCAGTGCATAAAATTAGTAATTATATACAATGCTTTTATTTTTTTAAGTTACTTTTTTCTTTTCTTTTTCACCAGGTGGGATGGTATGGTATGGTTCGATCATCTCACAAAGCTGTAATCATCCATTTTATCCTCTTTTTTGCTGCTGTACTGCACAGCCCAGTGGAACATCATCTGTTGCTGCTATGAAAAGCAAGAGGCATCGAATTAATACTCTTGATGACCCTGACTTCACAAATCAAAATGATGAGAACAGCTAAAGCATCGCTGGTGCCTCTGTAACTGTTTTACTGAACTATTCCTTCGAAAGAGTTCACCGTTGCTGTCCATGATCCAGCAGCCTTTCTCTCAGCTTGACAAGGGGCTCACCTGGCCAGAATCCATCATAAATCAAGAGCCTTGGGGAGGACATTTCCAACCTTTTCTTCAATAATTAAAAGGCAATTATTCAAAGGGAAAAAAAAAGGGAGAGATCCATCTGGATGACTTCTCATTAAGCCTTTAATGTACATACCACTTGCAGATGATGTTAATCATTTAAGTGGGGGGAATATTTCATTAAATTTTAAATAATGTAAGATTAAAACATGCAAAATTTAAGGTGCCAGACTCTAAGAGATGTGAAAAGTTCCAAACTTTCAGAGATGGCAGCTTTCAACTGCTGATGGTGGGCGGGACAAGCCCCCTATGCGTATGGCTACAGCATCAAAGCTGCGTTTTCTCAAGCTTTGCGAGCAGGCTCTAATTCTAAGCGGTGTGGCTCAGTCTCAGCTTGTTTTCCTCTGCTCAAGGTTTCTCAAATTAGAATGGCATTGAGGTTGCAGCTGAGCACACATGCTGCTTCATGCAAAATATATGAGTAAATAAGAATGAATAAGTAAAAAAATGAGCTCAGGTGGTGTCTCACCACAAGCTGTTGCTGGAGTGAGTACAACAGCAGATAATTCTTACACTTCTGGACCAATGATCTCCACTGAAGTGAGGATACACCCTTACACATGCTTTGCACATTCAGACTGATCTCTTCAAAGTCTCCTGCTCATTAGGAGAAAGGAGCAGTTAAATATTTCAAAGAATGTGAGTGAGTGTGTGTGTGTGAGAGAGAGAGAAAGAAATGAAGAGAAAATCTGGCATTTCAGGTGCTATAACACTCTTCCCCAGGATATGGAGCGTTAGTTCTAATTTTAAAGATAATAAATGTTGTCATTCTTGGTGTGCTCTTGCTGAATTATTCAGGCTTCTGCTTTTGGAGGTTATTTGCCTTTTTTCCAGACATAGGTGGTTATAAAACAGCTTCTCGGGATACCTGTGTGTGTATAACAATCGGCAAAAAAAATGTGATTAAAGTAGTGCACCAAAGGAAAAAGGCCACAGGTCTAAAAGAAACTGCAGTAATGAGTAATTTGCTTCCTTTTTTGAAAGCCAGGAAAGTTCTGTTTGATCGACAGCTTTCTAACTAGTACCCCACTTCGATGACCTTCTCGAATGAATGCTTATAACCAAAAGTATGTAAAAGAGAGCGAGGGAGAGTGCAGAAAGAGAGGGAGAGAAGGGGGAACAGATTGCCATTCTTCATAAGATAAGCCCCCCAGGTTTAATACACATTCCAATATCCTCAGCAACAGAAGTCAGATTGTAATTTCTGACGAGTATAGATTGCATAACAACATCTGGCTAATCCTCAACCTACAGGCGTATAAGCATATTTTTCTCTAATTAGATTTATTTGCTGCCTTTATATGATTCGTCTTTACCCTTGGCATTTTGTGCTCCGGCAGCAGATGTCATTAAAATTCTTCCTCGTGAGGAGCCGAATCGGGATAATATTCATGGGGAGATGTGGAGGAGAGCGATGGCGGAGAACATCAAGCATCGCATTCATTGATCCTCTGCACTCTTGGAAAAGGAAAGCATGGAGCTGCCAGCCAATGGCTGTCCTCCACAGCTCCGTAATGAGCCACAGTCTGATCTGACATTTTCTGCAGAAGAGCACAGATGGGTGAACGCAGTTAAACTCTCAGGCTATTGTACCTTATCTCTAAATATTCCCTGCAGCTGCAGAGCGAGCCTTCATATTAGTTTTTTTTTTTTTTTTTTTGGATGTATTTTCACAAATTTGTGATTTCTTGATCTGTGAAACGCCCCCTCCGAGTGTGACGCTCCCTCCCCTCACCACTAAGGGAAAGTTATCAGTTCTTCCAACCAATAGCTCCTGTTGCTGAGATGTTTCATGTTGGGGGAACAGCTTCTAGCATTATCGTCACTTTTGATTGGTCAGTGATTGGTGAAAAATGACTGGCGGAGACTCAGAGACAGCTCCCTTTCTCTCTCTCTCAGTCTAGCTGTCCATCATCTTGCAGTCCCCATACTGTTCGCCTCTCGGGCCGAATTGCAGCCTGCAGGCCAAATTTGTCCCTTGAAGCCCACTGGAACATTTCCCTAACTTCTCCCCTTCAGCAATCTTTCACATACACTCTGTATGAAATATACACTGATGCCAACTTCATTAAAGTCATGTGACACTAGGTTTTCCCCCCTTGTTTGGTTTCAGCACACTCTGAAGGTGGCTTGATTTGTATTTTTATTTATTTATTTGTTTTGCTCAAATTGAACAGATACTTCTAATACAGTTGTTTTTTTTTTTTTTGTTTGTTTTTTTTTTAAACACTTGACAAAAGTGAAAGGTGGAGGCTTGGAAACCTTCTCACAGTGAAAAGTAAAACCTAGCTCCTCAAAGGGCATTTCTGCTGCCTGCGTCTGTGCAAAATGAGCTGCAGCTCCACATTATTCAAAGGCTGCTAAACAAAACTACCGTTCCAACCAAAATCTCCTGAAAATAATGAACATTAACTAAACAAAAGTTCCAGGACTCCTTAATCACAGACAATTGAGGCGTTTAGGCCACATCCATTGCCAGGGGAGTATAATAGCAAGCAACTACTGGTTACTGGCGTTAACACAACTCAAAACTGAGTGCCTGGAGCTTCATGGAATGAGTTCTGCTGTTCAAGCTTCACATCACCAAGTGCAGTGCCAGGTGTTGGATAGTGTGTTGTAAAGAACGCTGCCACTGGACTCTGGGTAACTCTGTGGTAACAAATTTTGTGGGGTTGCAAATGAAACTTCTCTGTCTGGCAGCTTGATGGACAAGTCTGGGTTTGGTGGATGCCAGGAGAACATAAACTGCCTTACTGCCTTCTGCAATCTGAAATTTGGTGGAAGATGTTTAATGGCTATGGGATAAGCCCCCAAGTCCTGGTGAAGGAAAAACTTGATGCAAACTCTATGCTTCAAATTTTGTGGGAAAAAACAGAGGAAGGCCCTCCACCGTTGAGCATAAAGCAAGATCTTTAAAGAGTTTGAGGAGGAGGAACTTGACTAGTCTGCACAGAGCCTAGAATGGAGATTGAGGGCCAGGCTGTTGGCGCCTGACCTTAAAATGCTTTTCTGGATGAATCTTGTGGAAAGCCGTCCAACAGTGGAAGCTGTTAGGGCATACTGATAGTCAAAGTGAATATTAGTCATTGTGAAACACATCACTGCACACAGTGAAACGAAATGCAACCTCTGCTTTTAACCCACACACACACATGCAGCGGGGGCAGCTTTTTAAAGCACCCGGGGAGCAGTGATGGGGACGGTACCTTGATTCAAACCCACGACCGTCCGATCCTGGGGCCTAGTCTCTAAAACACTAGGCCACCTCTGATGCCTGTGGATTTAGAACGAAATGTCAAATGTTCCTGCATGTGTAATGGATTGATGTCCTGAAAGTTTTGTCCACGCAGTTGATCTTCCTGACCTTTTGACCTATCAGTGTAACCAAATTCTCCAGTGCAGGGACAGGAAGTGCAGAAGAATCTGATGGGAAAGATCTCCTTTTTTAAGCCAAAACTATGCAGCAGCAAGGTATCTGCTTCTCCCAGTTAAAGGTTTAACATGCACTAATACTTAAAAGTCCATTTTCACTGGTTTATTTTTCAAATGTTAATAACACTTGGGCTCCTCTCACAGGTAATGTAGCAGTGGTTTAAACTAGGTTGCTAATAAAGCTGAGTTGTTTGACAGCATTGGATCTGACTCTTAGGAGTCCCCTTCATACAGCACAAACAGAGCAATATCAAAGTGACTGCGCTACGGGGTGATACGCAGTTCATGTTTTGAATAAGCGCCCAAAGCCTCTGATGCAAAGCATTTGGTTGCTCAATTTAGGTTCTTGTCAAAGTTGCGCAGATTAAATAACGTGTAAACACGGGAATAGTCATGATTTTAGTCTGCTGGCAAGTAATAAAGGCCACTAATGACATAAAACATAACAATTAGGCTGTCATAACAATTAGTAAATAAATAGCGACCAGATGATTTGATCATTTTCATCACTTTTCGTGCCTCCAGTTCATTTAGTCTCTTCTTCTCCAAATAAAATATCACACTTTCAATACTCACATTCATTTCTGCCCATTTCAACAGTGTGGTTGTTTTGTTTTTTATTCCCTTCTTTATGACACAAGGGGGACCAACACAAAAGGGACCAAACATTTGAAACAATTCATGAGAAGTTCAAGCATCAAGCAGACTTTTGACAGGCCGTATTTATGATGATCTTCCTGTTGTCTCAAATAAATCCGTGTTTAGTGTTTGTTTAACTTCTTTCTAAGTGTTTTGTTGTGAATGTAAGTGATGTAGAGATGACTGATGCCACCCTGAGCAGCAGAGAGAGAGAGATACAGCGGAATGATGAGTCCCTGGCAGGATGGCGGGTGAGGCAAGCCATGATAGCTTCAATTTTATGGTTAAGAGGAAAGTGAAAATTCATCACGGTGGCTGGCGGATTGTGGCAAGCAGCTGTCTCCTCATCTCTGATTCCAATCCACAGCGAAAGTGAGAGAAAGAAACGCTGACTTGCCGAGGCTGCTCTTGTTCTCAGATGTAGATAACGCAGGGAGAAAGCATTCACATTGCTGGATTTCACACGTTAGCTGTGTGACAGGGGATTATGATCAGAAGCTTGGTGTATTTTCCTATTCTGGCTTGTCTTTTTGTCTTTAAATCTCTTTTTTTTTCCCCTTTTCTTTCAAAGTGAAAAGGAACCCAGACCACTTAAATTGCTTCCTGTCTCATGTGGAGCAGGCTTATGAGTCTCTACAAGAGGAAGTTGTATTTAAAATACTATTGTATTTAGTGAAGTGAAAGTGACTATTTGTCATTGGGAAACGCAGCACAGCACTCGGTGGAACAGAATGAAATTCATCCTCTCCTTTTCACCCACACACACACAGTGCAGCAGTGGGGAGCCATATTCAGTGCTATATTCAGAGTTTGGGACGGTACCTTGCTCAAGGGTACCTCGGGGCAACCTGCTGGTCTGGATTTGAATCCGTGACAAATAAAAATAACAAGAATAAATAAAGTAATAAGAAAAACATTCTACTGAAAAGGTGCATTCGCCAGATGGCATTAACCTCATAGTTAGAGGTTTTATTCTAACAAATGCCAGTTTCCTAGAACCACATGTCACCCATGAACCATTCAGGAACCTTCGTTTTTAAGAAAATAGGATCGTGAACCAAAGAGGGCAGTGGTGGCCTAGTATTTAGGGACTAAGCCCCAGGATCGGAAGGTCTTGGGTTCGAATCGCAGTAGGTTGGCCTGAGGTACCCTTGAGCAGGGTACTGTCCCCATCACTGTTCCCCGTGTGCTTTTAATAGCTGCCCCCTGCTGTACGATGTATGTGTATGGGTGTAATGCAGAAGCTGCATTTCACTGAGGTTGGGAATGTTTTGGATGCTCCTCTTGAATGTGGTGATCTTTTTTTTTTTTAGTTAATTTTATATTTGCTTGTTTTTATCATTTGGAAGCCATGAGACCCCTGATTCCAAGGCTTGGAAGGCTCTTTTAGTCTCTTTCTCTCCTTCTCCCTCCCTCTCTCTCTCTCTCTCTCTCTGTCTTTTAGTCTCTCTCTCTCTCTCTCTCTCTCTCTCTCCGTCTTTTAGTCTCTCTCTCTCTTAGTGTGTGTGTCTCTCTCTCTTTCTCTCTCCCTCTTTTAGTCCCTCTCTCTCTCTCTCTCTTCGTCTCTTTCTCTCCTTCTCCCTCCCTCTTTTAGTGTGTCTCTCTCTCTCTCTCTCTCTCTCTCTCTCTCTCCCTTTTAGTCTCTCTCTCTCTCTTTCTCTCCTTCTCCCTCTTTTAGTGTCTCTAAAATACTAGTCTCTCTCTCTCTCTCTCTCTCTCTCTCTCTCTCTCTTTCTCTCCTTCTCCCTCCCTCTTTTAGTGTGTGTCTCTCTCTCTTTCTCTCTCCCTCTTTTAGTCCCTCTCTCTCTCTCTCTCTCTCTCTCTCTCTCTCTCTCCGTTTTAGTCCCTCTCTCTCTTTCTCCCTCCCTCTTTTAGTCTCTCTCTCTCTCTCTCCCTCCCTCTTTTAGTCCCTCTCTCTCTCTCTCTCCCTCTTTTAGTCCCTCTCTCTTTCTCTCTCCTTCTTTTAGTCTCTCTTCCTCCCTCTTTTAGTCCCTCTCTCTCCCTCTTTTAGTCCCTCTCTCTTTCTATCTCCTTCTTTTAGTCTCTCTTCCTCCCTCTTTTAGTCCCCCTCTCTCCCTCTCCCTCTTTTAGTCTCTCTCTCTCTCTCTCTCTCTCTCCCTCTTTTAGTCTCTCTCTCCTTCTCTCTCCCTCTTTTAGTCTCTCTCTCCTTCTCCCTCCCTCTTTTAGTCTCTCTCTCCCTCCCTCTTTTAGTGTGTGTCTCTCTCTCTTTCTCTCTCCCTGTTTTAGTCCCTCTCTCTCTTTCTCCCTCCCTCTTTTAGTCCCTCTCTCTCTTTCTCCCTCCCTCTTTTAGTCTCTCTCTCTCCTTCTCCCTCCCTCTTTTAGTCTCTCTCTCTCTCTCTCTCTCTCTCTCTCTGTGTGTGTGTGTGTGTGTGTGTGTGTGTGTGTGTGTGTGTGTGTGTGTGTGTGTGTGTGTGTGTGTGGTTCTGTTGCTCTTTGGTTCTGGTTCTGTCTTTTTATCTGTCTCTGTCCCATTGCTGGTGTTATCTGTGATCTAAGAGATCCCAGCCGTGCAGGGCATCAGTCGGGGTGTGCTGGGGGACACGAGCATGAACAACAGGATTTTGGTGCGAGAGCCTCGAATAAAAGTCTTGTCAGTGGAGGCCAGAGATAATTGTGTACACAAGGGGTAAACAGTGTGTGTCTGGTCAGGGGGAAAGAGACAAGAAGAGGTGTGTAAGTGTCCCTCTGCTCCTGCGTATTATTGTCTCTGCCTGCTCCCCTGTCTCCCCTGGCATCCGCTGTCTAATTAAACATGTCCTCTAGCAAGCAGCCGTCCACTTAACACCTTCAATTAGTAACCACAGCTCCATCTGCACACGCTGATGTGACTGAAGATGTGGATGTTTGAATGTGTCACTGTCAGGAAAGGGACCTATTTTTAGACCTCAGTGTGTGTGTGTGTGTGTGTGCGTGCATGTGTGTATCGTGGGGGGTAGATGGGCAGATCAGAATTTTTTTTTAAGAGGTCAGAAAAGTCTGGACTGTTAGATGTAACCCCTATAAACTACAATGAGCTCCCTCCCAGCAGCACATGCAACAAACATCTACTCTCACAAACCAATGTTAGTGGCCCAAAAAATAAAAAAGTACTTTTTGAAGATGCAAGCTATTGCTCTGGCAGCAATAATCTCCAAAAAGGTAAAACGAGGTGCGTGTGTTTGTGTCTGTGAGAGCGAGACAGCAGTGTTGTATGAAGAGTGAGCATATGTGTGTATGACAGAGCGATTGACCCAGTTGTGTTGAATGATGTGTGTATACCTGTGTGTGTGTGTGTGGGTGTGGGTGAAAAAAGAAAAAAGTGTTTATGCATCTCAGTGGGGGACAGGGGCTTTAGTAATGCACCACAGATCCCACAGAAAGTCTTGTGAATAATTGACAGGTCATTATTTATTATCAGAGGCTCGCCGCTGTGCTGCTTTACATGGCCCTGCTTCGTTAAGTCAAAGTAAATGAGCGCACTCATGCTCCAATTACTCCCTGGTGGATTCCATCTCCCCGGTGACTCCTCTCAGAGAAGCGAACGGCGCTGCCGCCACGGCTGCAACTTTCTTCACATTTATTTACCATTATCACCATTTAGGGAATCCATTTCTATCCCCAGTAATTGAATTCATATGGAAATACACTCCTGGCTCCCCCCATATTTAGCTGCTATTCCAGTTGTCACCGACGGAGGAGGAAAATGTTTTTGATGGCTCATTAGCATTCTTCCTGGCCTCTCGCCTTTGGTCATCAGTCCCTCGTTTTTTAGTGCGTGAGTGAGGAGACGGTAGACATGGCTTTTTGCTCTGACTTGGCAATAACAGGTGCGAGAGCTGTAATTTTCTCTGTATTGCACAAACATAAAGATCACGGGAAGGTGTTGGATGAGTCCTACTTTCCTCCATCTTCACCATGAGCTTGGTGCTATGCTTTCATAACCTGGACCTAGGCCATTTGCAGCCAGAAGTAAGCCTGTGTGTAAGTATGGCATTAGAAGTGAGCTCTACACCCAAATGGGGGAGCAGGGCTGTAAGAAAAATGGTCCCCTTTGTTTCATGCTGTCTGCTTTTTTTCCCGTTTGTTTACAGCATCTGAGAGGGAGTGATAAACAGAAGGGAGAGAGCGCAGGAGGTGAGGAAGCACTGCGATCACACGGCGCCGTTTGGCCACACTGTGCTGAGGCTGAAGTGGCCCACGCTGCTTTGGTTTCTGACTTAAAGTGGTATGATATGCAACCTTGGGCTTGTTTGGATTTGCATCACTTTATGCTGAAAGTGAAAAAGTGAAGTGAAAGTGACTCTTCTCGTCATTGTGAAACGCAGCACAGCACAACGCAATTCAACCTCTGCGTTTCACCCATACACAACGCGCAGCAGGGCGCAGCTATTGAAAGTGCCCGGGGAGCAGTGATAGTGATGGTACCTCAGGGTACCCCTTGACCTTCTGATCCTGGGCCAGCTCCCTAACCATTAGGCCACCGCTGCCTCAGCAGCAATGTAATAAAAGGAAAGAATGAAACTGAAACTGAGTGATCTAATAATTACTCTGAAGCAGTAAACACACTTTTGAAATAAAAAGCCTGGCAAAAGTTCATTGCACCTGAGTGTAATGACAAAGATAATTTTCATATCCTCATTCTGCCCTTCAGACTGGTCTAAGCTTAGTAGCAAGTTAAATCCCCCCCACTTCAGCAGCCCTCTTTGCCCGTGTGGAGTCAGTGTGGCAGCTCTAAGCCTGTTCTTGTATCTGTGCTCTCGGACGGTCTCAGATTATGAGCACGTACGTGTTGAGGTTTTAGCGTACAGGATGAATAATTTAGAGTGTCGGGCCTGGGCGTACAACGCTTCCTCCTCTCGACTATTAGCTGCACAAGCAGCATCAGGCACTTCTCCCAGACACTGTACTTTCTTTTCCTTTCTCTCTCTCTCATTCTCACTCTAGTGCTACAGGCTACTGCTGCAAAGTGACAGGGCCGGGACGGAGGTTTCGAGCTGCAGAAGTCGGCCCAGGCCGGCGAAGCAATGCTGAAGATGACGTTTCGTGCTAAATCAAGTGATTATCTGAGGAGATAAAAGTGGCAGCGCGTATATTCGTGATGTTCGTGAAGGGCCGTGTCATTCAGAGCGTAGCCCGTGGTGCCTGAGTGCCAGTGTGTGAGCGCACGACTGTGTGGGTGGGTGGGTGCATATGACGATGTGAATGCGGATGAGGATATGTCAGAGTGAAGCAGAGATCTGTTGGGCTTAATTAAAGAGTGTGTGTTAGCGCCGAGCAGTGTAGTCTGTCGGCACGCTGACACCTGACATGTTCCTCTGTGACACCACCCTGTCAGACTGAACAGACTAAGGAGGAGAGCAAGAGTACCAGCCATGTTCATACAGAGAGAGAGAGGCTATGTTCTCCCAAAGTCAGACAGAGAGAGGGGGAGCAAGATCGAGAGAACAAGCCATGCCCCCCCCCCAAAAAAAAAAAAAAAACTGGGAAAGAAGAGGATGGAGACAGAAATCATTAAAGAGAGAGAGAGAGGAAAAAGGAGTGAATTGATACTGACAAGAGTAAGAAAAGAGAAAATAGAGAAGGAAAAATAGGAAAATCCAGAAAAAATAGAAGAGAGAATAGAAAATGATAAGAGGTAAACAGAACCATAGAGAAAGGACACAGAAAAAGGAGCAAATGAGACGGGGAGAGAGAAAATAAAAGAAAGACGGCAAGAGAACGACAATGACAGGGATAAAAAGAAGTAGAAAAAGAGAATGAGGTTGACAGAGAGAAAGAAAAGGGAGAGAAGTGAGAGAAAAATGAGACACAAAACAAAGAGACGACGGAGACTTTGAGAGCAAACCATGTTTCTCAGACATCCAGAGAGAAGGGAAGAAAGAGAGTGAGAGCATCACTCAGATGCCACAGAGGGAGAGAAAGAACATAACCATGTTCATCCAGATATGGGCAGAGAGAGATGAGGAATAAATTGGGGAGACACAGCGAGAGAACTCTTAGAGGATGTGTTCTAGACATCCTACTGCTCTTTTCACAGTCACAGTTGTCTTAGGCTGATTTTTTTTTAATACATGGCCTTGAAAAGGTCATAAACCCTTTCAAGCAGCTTACATAGCTATCCTCCCACAAACTGAATGAATTAGACAGATTTGGCCTGTGCCTCGTTTGCTGGTGCTCTACAGGTCGATCGCTGGCAGATCAGTCCTCACAACAAGCCACAAATCCTGGTCTTTCCCAGTTTCTCACATAGCTAATCAGTCCATCAGGCCCTCTGAATTTCAGTGTCTTTCACGCAACCTGGAACTGAAATGTTCACTCCAGAAACATGAAAAAAGAGAACAATGTGCAAGATAAATAGTAGCGGTTAAAATAAAATGAAATGAATATAACTGAATATAATATTCCATGTAATACAAACGAGTGGAATGATATTATTCTCTAATAACTTGAATGTGATACAGATTCAGGGTAATAGAATAAGCTGGTAGGAAGTATTGTTAGAAAGGTAAGTCTTCTCTTTAAGCTTGTTTAGTGTGGGCGTTGGCCTGCTGACTGATGGGATATGTGTGTGTGAGTGTGTGATGTGGAGCCTGAGGGATGTGAGTCCACACAGCTCTCAGAGTAATTGAAAATCTGACCTGGAAAATGTTTGCCCAGCGGAGCATGAAAGTTACCTCCGGAGGAGCAGCAGGAGCCGGGCAGGAGCTCACCTGCACGGTGTGCAGGCCGGGCGGGCCAGGAGGGGCCGGATGGGCTGGGAGAGCCGCCTGAGAGCCACTTTATCCCTGCAGAGCCATGCACACCAAAGCCTCATGCATTATTCAAACACCAAATAAGCACAGATCAGCTCTGGTAAAAACCCAACCTCCTGGCACCGTGTGAGGAGGGCCGCTGACCTCAGCAAGGGCATCTCAAGTCCGAGTGTTTGAGGGAATGAAAATGAAAGGAGTGAGGAAAAAGCAAAGTGATATAGTGGCATCACAATTACAAATTACATTTGTTTTTAACTTTATTTCCTTAAACTCTAAAGAAAGATGGGGTCATCAGTTTTCTAATAATTAAAAAGTTATTTAGAGGTGTTTAATGTATAAAAAGACACTTTATAAAAGCTTAATGATGCTCGTAGGAAAAACGAGGGTTAAACAGTGCGACCGTTTTTGGTGCTATTTTGTTTCCAAATGTCCTGTGTGTACCCCTCCTCCATTTAATGGCATTTAAAAATGCATGTTAGGGTAAATGTTCATCATTTATCAGAATTTCTTTATATTTTGTGTAATAACTTTAAGTGAACTAGCTTTTATAGTCTCTAAAAAATATATATGATCAAATGTCGGTTTACAAATTCTAAAATTAAGAATGAATAATCTTTATGAAGCACTTTTCACAGCTAGCAATAATGAGGGCAGCATTTCAGTGAGGTGGTTAGTGTTTTCACTCCATGGCAAGAAAGTCCTGGGTTTGATTCTGTGTGAAGTTTGTCTGTTGTCACTGCTCTGTGAGCTCAGGTTGTCAGTAGATGTTTCTCCGCCTTCACCCTGTAAGTTGTAGGAAGACTATAGTAAAGAGAAATGGCCTGTAGAATGAATGAATTTCATAACAAGCCTGCATTTAAGGGTTAATTCGATATTGTTTTAAACTGAGGCTCCAGTGGAGAAACATTTGCATAGTACTCATGTTTGTCTGTTCGTAGAGAAGTCTAGCCTTCGGCAGGTAGACGCTGAATCGTGGTCCTTTCCTGAACATAAAAAATAAAAGCTCCAGTCACATGTTTTTGTGTTTGGCTTTGGGGGAACTTATTTCTTGTAACTTCTTTTTCCAAGAATGCTGAAGTCCAGAAGCCTTGTTCTGGCGTAAGAAAAAGCTGAAAAATTCCAAAAAAGCAGAGCTTTTGGCTGCAGAAAATGCTGAACATCCTGTTTTGTAGCTTTTGGCTCAGGGGTAAGCAGAGGTCTAGCAGTACAGCTTCTGCCATGGGACAAGGTCCAGTCCACGTCCACTAGCCCCTGTTTTGGCATGGGAGTAGTAATATAGTCCAGCAATATAGATTTTGGCCCAGTATAAGCAGCAGTCCTGGCACGTCTGGCCGCATCCTAAGCCCACGCCTGCTCCTCTTGCGCCTATTGATTCAGCTAAATAAGCACACAAGGGATTGATCCAAGAGTCCCGTATCCCACCCAGCATGCAAACGAGCACGCGAGAGAGGAGCGCCCTGCCAATCGTGCTGCTGATCAGTCACTCATACACCAGGGCTCAGGTGGAAAAAATGGAAAAGTGAGCTGGAGTGAGCAAGGAAATCTCCATCGCTTTGGAAGCATCAGCAAATCTGGCTGCAATTAATGCCCTGACTAAATGCAATCAAAAAATCGCCTCCATCCCGTACGCTCAAGGTCCACTGGGTCATTTTCATTACTCGCCATAATTATTTCAAGAAATCTAATTACTAAGAAAGGCCTTTTGCGCGTTTTATTGAAAAGACAAAGCAATGTCAAAGCGCTGATGTATTAGGTGGACTGGAAAGAAAGGAGGAAAAGGCAAACAGCTCAGAGAAGTCCATGTTTGTGTTTGTGCAGAAGTATGTGTGTTTGTTCCTCCGTCTCCTGTTGAGGGACTACTTGCTGTGTGTGTTTGTAGGACTTTGTGCATTTGTAGGACTGGAGGTATGTGTGAATGAAGGAATTGCTTGTGTGTGTGTGTGTCTGTGTCTGAATGTTTTCAAAGCTTTGCCATCTGTGCTGGATGCAGACTGGCGAGTGTCTTTATTCCAATCTCACGGCCCGGCAGGCATGTTGAGGGCTCAGTGATGAATTGCATGGGTGCTCTCTCTCTTTCTCCACCCCCCCCTTTCCATCCCTCTCTCTCCCTCTCTATATTTCTCACCCTCTCCCTCCGTTAGTCTTCCATTCTTGCTCTTGATCATTGAAGTGGAGGCCCTCTCCAGGCTACAAAGCTCCTGCACTTTCCTGCCCTCTCTTCTGCACTCTCTCGTTCTCTCTCTCTTTTCCTCACTCTCTCTCTCGCTGCTCACTCTGTCTCGCTCCCATCATGAATATGTAGGGAAGTCCTCCAAGCGCAGCCTGGCCCGAGAGGAAAATGGAAACACTTTTTTGCTCAGTGCTCTTTCCACAGGCTCTCATGTGGGGCATGCTCGAGGGGGGAAACAAAGCCTTTTCCACTGTGCGAAAACACAATCTCTTCTCGCATTTATTTTTTAAGGCTCTGTTTGCAGCGATTTAGAGATGAGGTTACTGCAATCTTATTCCACCTAGACCCCTCAGTGTGAGCCCAAATGGGGATAAATGCAGAGTAACTTAGACAGCCCTTTCACTATTGAATAGAAAGTGGGTGCGGTAGTACGATTACCCTTTTTAAATTTTTTTTTTTTCTCTGGCAAGTTTTAGACTTTCTTTTAACAACTGCCTAATTTGAGATTTCTAGCATTTACAATGCCCAAAGCATAGCTGACTGTGTTATTGAAACTGCCAAGAAGGTCATGCACTGAACAATCTGTTAATGATGCAGAATGTGTGCCCACAGTATGACAGGACTAAAAAAGTGCTAAATTGCCATTATGCTGTTTTTAAGCTACATTAGCCTCATAGCTCCAAAAATTGACTCCAAACATGACTTGGCTGACCGAACACGTCTGGAATAGTGGAAATTGTATAAATGTAATCATTTCACCAAGCTTCTCCTTTAAGTGAAGCAAAATGGAGCTGCTTCTTCCTTTTTACTGTCCCATTCACAGCAAATTCAATCGGATGCCTCATCCTTATTGCACTTCTTTCGGTCGTGTATGCAAGAACAGGTATTTCTCAGAGTAGATCATCATTGAAAGTTGGCTTCATTTATCAGGTGTTTCACCTCTGTTGCCTGCAGCACATTAGATTAATAAGGCCGTGATATTACGTTATGCTGTGGGAAGGTATATTAGTTTACAGACCTTTTTCCCCAATATTTCTAAAATATAGTAGATTATACACTGTGAACCATTATTCACTGCACTTTTTAAACCTTATATTAGGCACAGATGTCGATTTGAAAGGTGAGTCCATCTCTACATTGTGTGCACAATTATTAGGCATGAGTGAGTATTTTTTTTCATGAGTGAGTACCATTTTTATGCATCTATTCCAACTCCAAGCTGTATAAACTTGAATGCTGATTGGATTTAAACAGATCATGTGATGCGTATTTGTCTAATGAGGGGGGTGTGGCCTAAGGAGATCAAGGTGTGTGTAATTATTTGGCAGCTTCTTTTCTTCCTCAGGCAAAATGAGCCAAACAAATCTAGATATAAAAATATAGATAGGACTGACTCTGAAAAGTAAAAAATGATTAAAAAAAAAAAAAAAAGTCTTTCAGAGGGATGCAGCACTCTTGAAATTGCAAAGACATTAGGGTTGATCCCAAACCATCAAACAGGTTTTTTTTTTTTGGTCAACAGGGTCACAAGAAATGTGAGAAAAAAGATGCAAATTAACAGCCAAAGATTTGAGAAGAACCAAACCCAAAGCTACCAGGAGCCCATGATCCTCCAGTGCCGTCATATTCTAGAACTGAACCTACCTGGAGTGGCCAGAAGTACAAGGTGTTCAGCGTCCTTACCAGAGGAGGTAAGGAAGACTGAAACCCGACCACCATGGAACAAGATGGAACACATACACTGAAACTTTGGCATTAAAGATGAGCTAGTTGGACCTTTTTGGGTTGAAGATGGACTCAAAATCAACTCCAAAACCTGCTGCCAGTTTTTAAAAGTCACTTTCTTCAAGCAGTGGTTCAGGAATAAGTCTGATCTTTCAAGAAGATCATGATGTTTATGCAGGTTGATGCTCCACCACATGCATGGAAGTTCTCCACTGTGTGGCTCACCAGTAAAGACCTTAAAGACCCGGGACAGCGGTGGCCTAGTGGTTAGGGAGTTGGCTCCAGGACTGGAAGGTTGTGGGTTTGAGTCCCAGACCAGTAGTTTGCCCCAAGGTACTCTTGAGCAAGGTACAGTCCCTATCACTGCTCCACGGGTGCTTTAAATAGCTGCACGGTGTGTATGGGTTAAATGCAGAGGCTGCATTTCATTTGGGTTCACTGAGTGTTGTGCTGTGTTTCACAATGACAAGTTATCACTTTCACTTCACTTATAAAAAAAGATGAAAGAATAATGACGTGGCCCCCTTCCTCACCTGAACCTCAACCCTGCTGAGAGTTTGTGGATCTTCTTAAACAGGAGATTTACAGGGAAGGAGAACAGTGCACCTTTCTGAACAGTGTCTGGGTGGTGGTGGTGGTCCAGTGGTAGGGTTCTTGCCTACAGACCTCTGGATCAAGAGGTCCCCGGTTCGAATCCCATCTCTGGCACTACCACCACTGGGTCCCTGAGCAAGACCCTTCACCCTGAGTTGCTCCAGGGGGACTGTCCCTGTAATTAGGACCTGTAAGTCACTAAAGCGTCTGCTAAATGCCGTAAATGTAAATGGCAGTCTGTGGTTGCTGCTGCACAAAAAGTTGATCGACAGATCAAGAAACTGACACTCCATGAACGGAAGGATTATGACTGTTATTGAAAAGAAGGGTGACTGTATTGGTCACTGATTTTTTTTTTTCTATGTCGTAAATGTTTTTTTGTAATTTTTGAGTTGTTTACTTTTCTTACTTTAACAGATTAAAATAAATAATTGAGATGGTTAAGTTTTCGTTTTTCATTTCGATGCATAATAACTCTAATAGTTGCCTAATAATTGTGCACACTGATGTATCTCCTGAGATTGTTCACACTCACATTTCCTTTATAAAATATTCAGGTTTCGGGGTTTTTAACATTCTGGATTGACTGATAGCACTGGATTTGTTCCAGATTAAAATTAATCCTCAAAATACTCCCTTGCCTTATAATTCTGCACACAATGTAGATTTCTGCCAGGATTACGTCCTTCACACCATCACCAGCTTGACTGTTTTGTAAAACTCTCAGAAAAGTCAGGAGGCTCCTCCAGCCTATGCCATTATCTGTGATTTTAGGAGCACACTAGTCCTTTTCTTACTAGCCTTTAGGATGTTCAATAAAATTAAAAAAAACAACAACAAAAAAGATAATATAATTGTTACAATCCTACCATTTTAATTCACTTCCTGTAGGATGTTGAGCTGCCACTGTGCTTCCCAATCATGCACTAAGCCCTCCATTAAGAACCATTCTCCATTATGTCTCTTCTGAATACTCACTGAAAGTCCATTTGCATAGGTCAAGATTCAGCACTTTTGTGATGCATGCACATGTGAGGACAGGCGACGGATTAATGCGACGCCGGCCCCGCACCGCCTCTGATAGTCATCAGACCTGCCGTCCGATTCATCTACAAGCTCTATCTTAATCACACGAGCAGCATCATTGACCTTCTACTGAGAAGCCTGGATGAGAGAGCAATAACATTCCAGGAGGGGCTGTACCCTTCACCGACTCTGATTGAGCTCTGAGGAAAATCAGAACAGGGTCCTCTCTCGCAGCCCAGCGCTGGGGCATGGAGGCTGAATGTGATGAGCAGATAGCAGTCTTTGGCACGGAAATGAAACCATTGGAGATGAGTGAGTGGTGGAGAGAAGCCTATCATAATTCAGTTTTCAATGACTTGCCCGAAAGGTCTCGCAAATCCTCTGTTTTCAGCAGTGGTGCGTAAGGGTACCATGCTTTTGGGATTCAGGTTCTAATTAAGGTATGAACACTGTGGATTTCAACATACTGTAGTTCTTAGCATGCTCCATTCATTACAGTGACAAGGGGGAGATAGCTCAAGAGGCATCCCAGAACAGCCACTTTTAGTAGAGCAGAACTTTACTTTTCACAAACTGAATCTATTTGCAAGATTCCAATTAGAGATTTGCACAAGTGTTGGACAGCTTGAGAAAACTTTGTTTAAAGCTAATTTTCTGGGCATTAAGCCATTATTTGGCTGGAAAAACATTACCATTAGAATGAATTAGACCAACACTGGAATTAATAGCAATAATTATTAATATTAAGGTTTTTTAGCTATTTCCAAATCACACCGGCAGACCCGAACTACCATCCAACACCTGTCTCAGCTAATCGATACTTCATTAAGGTATACTTCATTAGGTGGGCAGGTGTGTCAGTGACAGATTTTCAAGGGCTTATAACTTGGAAAATGGAGTTTTCCTTACTTTCTTGAAACGAGTTAGATATAGTTTGTGCACTCTCTTTCCAAATGTTCCATTCCCTCTTTAGTCCTCATGGTCTGTCTATGCAAACTATAAACAAAAATGCAAGGTAAAATGAAGCATATATGCTCTTTAACGATATAATTAGTAGTATTATTTCTAAAATGTTGATTTTGTAAATGCAAAACCAAAAAAAACAGAAGACTAAAGTGAAAGTGACTATCATTGTGAATAATGGCACAGCGCACAGTGAAACACGATGAAATTCAACCTCTGCTTTTAACCCACACACACACCGTGCCGCAGGGTGCAGCTATTTTAAAGCACCCAGGGAGCATTGATGGGGACGGACCCTTGCTCAAGGGTACCTCAGGGCAACCTGCTGGTCTGGGATTCGAACCCACAACCTTTTGATTCTGGGGCCTTGTCCCCAAACACTAGGCCACTGCTGTCCCCTAAAACTGTAAATAAATCAATAAGTGAAAGTGACTATTCTTGTTATTGCAATGTCACAGCACCCAGTGAACCACAACGAAATTGGACCTCTGCATTTAACCCATGCACACAAACACCGTGCAGCAGTTGGCAGCTATGAAAGTGCCCGGGGAGCAGTGACAGGGACGGTACCTTGCTCAAGGGTACCTCAGGGCAACCTACTGGTAAGGGGTTTGAACCCCCAACCTTCCGATCCTGTGGCCAACTCCCTAACCCCTAGGCCACTGCTGCCCTAGTGCCCTAAATAAAAAGCTCCAGTCTTTGAGCAAGTGAGATTATCTGAAGAGGAGACCGCGTGTCCAGCGTGTGGCCATTCTCCAGGCTGAAATAATCTTGATTAGCCTTAGACTGTGTTTGTACTCTTCTGAGAGGGACATTTGCTAGCTTTCCTAAACAGGCATGTATACGTTCCTCAAGCCTGGGACGGCTCTTGCGTTGCACGCACGGTTAAAATGAACTTTTATTTTGCTCTAACAGAAATACCTTTGTAGCTTACTGAAATTCCATCAGAAAAGAGTGGGTATTGAGGTGTGGAGTGAGGCAGAGTCACAGAGTGCCTCGGCCCTCGCTCCTCTCTTTAATTAGTCCATTAGCATCTCATTTTCATTAAGGTGATGTATGCAATCGCATATGACTTCTGAGAGGCGGGAGTGGGGCTGTTGTGTCTCTGCATTTTTAGTGGTGTTTAGCCCCCTGACTCGCCACCTGGACTATCAATCATTGGTGCGGGGGGGCCGGGGGGGGGGGGGGGTTGACTCTATGCTCTGCACTGCATCTTCATCAGGGTGAGCCAGGGCCGCAAAATCTACAACATCATTACTGTATGTTTTGAACATTGTGTTCATTGTTTCTCACTGCAGCACTACTTTGTTCAGAAAGGAAATAAGCACCTCGTGTTGGTGATATAGAGCTGGTGCATTTGCTTTTGGCTGGAGTGGAGCCTACAGCTAATGAGTTTTAAAGAATAATCTATTAAACTCCTATCTTAAACATTATTTCTCAATTACCAGGTATAGAGGAATAGATTACTTCTTTTGTGGCTTCCTTCGTTTTATCTGATCATATAAATTAACACTATTTCAGTTTGAAATGAGCTTTACTCCTACCAGCTTTCCAACGGAACGAGTCTGTCAAAGACACTTTCCAGATGATCCACTATAATGTACTCCCTGCAAAATGATGTGAATCTAATTAAAAGATAATGTTGGCTATTTTGTCATAGAGATTGTACTACCCACGTTTTTCTCCACTAGAACCTATTGGTATAATAATGTATAGGAGGGGATGTAATGGTGCCATAGCTAAATGCTGACACAAATACACACACACACACACACACATATATATGTGTAGATCATTTTTATAGGTTTTTATTGTGTCCAGCATTTGTTTTGTTGGTCATTTTCCTTTCATGAGATTTGCTTTGAGCTGAAAATTTTTTATTATATTAATATTATATTTTCCCATGATTCATGCTTATTTTGCATTATATTGACAAAAGTTATTTTTATTTTTTTTACTTATTTTTTTTTTTTTTACTTATTTCCTTTTTGATTTTCTTCTCATGCAGTAATTGAAGTAATTTATTTCAATTTAAATTAATCTACATATCTTAGATGCAAATTAATATTTAATATAACACTCTTTTTTGTAATTTTCTATCAAATTAGCTGTTTTCTGTTGCGGAACAATAACAACTTGTTTCTACCTCTGACCCGTTTCTCCACAAACAGCATCCCAGAAGTGAAGTGTGGTGGTGGGAGCGTTAGTTTATGGGTGCGATGGAGGGAGATACTTTGACAACCTAGATTTGTCTGCTAAATTACAAACCCTGTGTTGAAATTTGCCTTTCAGCAGGACAGTGAACCTACGTTCTACATTTGTTCGTTCTCTTTTCATAACATACAGCACATTTTCTTAATTATAGAAGTAACTGCAAATTTAATCCTGTAACATTTCACGCTTAATAAAAGCATAAAAGCATTTTTAGGTGTGCTTGGCAACTGGATAAAAAAAAAAAAGTATTTTATTTAATGCATCATAACCACAGCATGCAGCAGTATCGTCAACGTTAGCGTAATATAAAAAGCGTAGACTGAGACATTTATTAATGCAAGAGTTAAAATCATCATAGGATAACTTCGCCACCTTGCCACATAATCTCAGTAAACCATTTCTGTCAACATGGCCAGAATTCAGCGATTGCTGAAACAGCTCAACCAGGGAAGATCCTTAGAGACAACCCGAGAAAAAAACCATGACAGATTATGCAATCAGACCTCTTACATACTGTATAATGAATTCCTCCCTCGATCATCACGCGTTACTGTCCTTGTAAGCGACGAGTGAGTTTTCACATTTTGGAGATATTAATCGAGCAAGCCCCTGATAAATAGCATCAACCTTAAGAGATGTAGTGTTGTTTGGAAGCGTGTTATGACTAGGTGCTGGTTATCTGCTGCACAGCAGCTGCTCCCACAACTGGACATATGATGGAAACTTGAAAGAGAAGCCGGCCTCTGAAGTAGGTTCAGCTCCAACCACTGACGAGCGACTTCAAAGCACTGTTACCAACACGACAGTCCATGAAAGCGTAGCCCTTTGAATCCAATTCCCATTTTACTGAGTTTATTCTCTATTTAGATGTTATTTTTTTTCATCACGTAGCGTTTTCTAACTGTACCTCTCTGCTATATGAGCCCTCTGAAAGATGGATGTATTTGCAGGCTGCATTTGTATGTGGGCTGATTTTATGCCATTTGGCAGCTGTGGATATCTGCCGCTTTGATTCGCGAGGAGTTCTAAAGGAATACCGCCCAGAAGCCCTGAAGGTAGAAGTTGTTTGTTTGCTCAGATATTTATTAAATTAATCAGCTCGCCTCTGCACAGCCAGTGGGAAGAAATTTAGCTTTGGAGAGTAGGTCTTTTCTTTACGTACGGCCAAAATAAACTGGCAAATGCTGGAGAACCTTCCACCGGGTGAGGTAAATACTGGGATGCCATGCGTGTCTGGGTACGAGACGTTTGTTTTTGTGTGTTTTTTTTGCTTTGAGTTGCTCAGAAGCTCCAGTTTTACTTACTGAGTCTCTCAAGGACAGTGAATGACTCGGTACTACATGACAAAACAAAAAGCCTCAAAAGCATTTTGACAGACTGCTGATGGCTGCCATATCCTTGTAGAAAAAAGAAAAGAAAAGAAAAAAACTAAACAAAACTTCATGACAAATTACATGGGCATAGTTAAAAAGTTCAAGGTAATATTTTGCTGGGATATTCTTGCGTTATGACTTTTTTCTGTAAACAATTTAATTGATTGGTGTGTGAATCTAGGCGACCAACTATATTTAGTGGCGAATATATTTAGAAAATAATAACCAAAGGGAACGAAATTATTATTATTAATTATTAAGTATTCCTATAAAAAGTTCTCACTTTTTTTTTTTTTTTTTTTTTTTTTTTTTGGACAGAATGATTCTCAACCAGAATAAAGTCAGAATAAAAACTCCAATGGTTATTTTTGAAAAGAAAATGTTTTAATGTTTAATAAAACATACGTCCATAAGTCCAAAAAAAAAACCAAAAAGTGAAAGCTTTTCTTTTTTAACTGTGGCTGGAATTTTAACTTTTTTTAAATTTTAATTTTAACTTTTTACATGTTATAGTGTTATATTAATCATATCATATGTTTCCAATAATTTTGTGTATATTTTATATCTGGATAAAATTTTATATTATTTTATAACTGCATTTTAATAATCAAATATTTGTCAAAAAGAAACTGATCTGAAATGTTTCTGAAAGAATTCAACTGGATAGGTGGACGGATGGGTGGTTGAACACAGTGCTGTGCATTATAAGAAAATCTGGCTCTTTGGATGCAAAATATGAAGAAACGAGTGATGCTCAAGACCTGCACATCGCTGTATAGGTGGCTGTTTGGATGAAAAGATGAAAGGATAAGTGAATGAATGAATAAATGAATGAATGACTGAATTGATGGACATATATAAGAAATGAATATTTCAGGGAATGAGACCCTTCATAGCTACATCTTTAAGTTTTTTGTCATTTGTAGTTCCTGAACGTCAAGTCTTGAGCAGCGGTGTTAAAAGCTTAGGCTGCTTTCTTTCAGTTTAACAGCCGACATCAGAAAACTCGAGTGTGGTTCTGAGAGGTGGAATTAAAATACATCCTGTTGCTTTAAGAGACCAACTGTTTTGGCTGAGTCATGCAGACTGTCCCAGAAAGATCTGGCAAGGCTGTCACAACACTGAGCAAGTGTGTGTGTGTGTGTGTGTGTGTGTGTGTGTGTGTGTATGGGCCGGTGTGTATGTGCAGTGTCATCTTGCCTTCAAATATGACTTATTAAAGTGGAATTACGCAGCGCCCTGACCCATGGCAAATAGCATGAGCTGCAATTTGTCTAGCAGTTGAGCTGTGAATAAAATCTGATTGGCAATAATTTAGCTTTACAGTTTGCTATACCCTGTACCCGTCCCACATCTGCACACGTGTCAGCCTGCCGTGTACCGCTGTGCGTTAGTGGAGGTGAAATATGGCAGGCAGGAGGCCGGGTCAGTGAGCCAAGCTGTGTGACAATGATGGGGGGCTTTATGGGGGGGAGGGGTTGCTGGGGTTGATGGGAAATGCTAATGCAGCCGGCTGATCTCTGAAGAAGACTGAGAAAGGGAGGGGGGGGGGCTCGCTGACGCACAGCGACTACTCCACGCTCTGTTTTCCCTCGGTCAACAGCAATACACCTCCCTTTCTCTTTCTCCCTCTGTATAACTCTTCCAGGCCTTCCCTTTCTCTCTCGACCTCCCAACCCACTCTTACCCCCTGTTCCTCTCGGTGTATCTCGATGAGCGTTCTGTCTCCACCTGCTTGCAGGTGAATGAGTGGGCAGTTCTAGGGCGGGACGGCAGTGCGTCTGCTGAGTAAAGTTCACTCTCAAGATTTCTTCGTTTATTCTGGTGCCTTAGACTTTTAACAAATCAGGCCACTATGTTTTAATTTTGAATGCTACACTTACAGTGGAAAACTCCTTTGAAGCACTTCTGATATGCTTCTTAGAATCAAATACTGAGATCACTCTGCTCAAATCTGTCTGCTTATAATTGCGATAAGGAAACAAGCATTTTTAAGAGGAGTTTGGAAATGAATACGAATTCATGAATGCTAAAAACATTTAGGAACTGGTCAAATTTGACAAAAGGTTAAAGCTTTGAAACAGAGCGTTATGGAATGAATTCACCAAGGAAGGAATGGCTAAAATCTGGGCCAGCCATGGTCTAATGAAGAGGGAAGAGGCTTCGTAACTGATGGGTTGCTGGTTCAGTTCCCTGGACTGGAGAGGAACAACGTGGGGGTGGGTGAAAAATGGCTTCCCACTCCTGCATCCACCCCACATCAGCACCCCCGGTGCTGCAGCCTCCCCAAACTCCTGGTGTGTGTTCACTGTTGATGAGTGTAGGATGAGTCAAATGCAGAAGTCCCCACTGACTATTCACAGTGTATGCAAGTATAGAACTTTCATTTATTCATTCATTCCTTTGTAGTTGCATGTGCGCTGCTAAAGCTTGATCAGCGAAGGTATATCAACCCAATATCCGAAGGTTCTGTCTGGACCTGAACCTTTTTCCTAAGGCTTTCCAGCAAGTGCTGTGTGACTAACGGGTGTGATCAGCATGCTGCTTCTTTTATTACCCTGATTTTGTGTAATCACTTTCACTCGGTGTTATTGCGTAATGTATTACAGTACTAGATGGGCTCGGCTGATAGTGTTTGGGGAAAATCCCTGTTATTTGTCCATTGGAAGGAGGCAGATTTAGAGAAGAAGTGAATAAAAGAAAGACGGAGAGGAATGATAAAAGAGGAGGAGAGAAAGGCACAATGGGTTTGCAGTAGTGCTAGACAGGTTGATGTAGCTTCTGCAATGAACATCTCATAAAAAGTACTATCCTTAGGCCTTAAGAAGATCCTCTATCTCCTCCTGCTAACGGCAAAGCCTGAAATCACCCTCGCCATCACTGTCAGGCCAACCCTAATACATACGCCGCACCTTGCAAACAAAAGGAAGTGTGCGCAACCTGCATGCTTTAACATGACACTTATCCCGTTTCAAGTTGGGGATTCAGGTGAACACGTCGTAGTAAAATGGCCCGTCGGTAACACTCGAGTATGACGCTGGGTATAACATTCAGACCACCGTGCGACCTTTGAGCGAGAGCAGGCGTTATGGCAACATCGAGACACACTATACATTTCATTTTTCTGGGGTTTGGTGAGTTGGAGCATGGACAGTGAGTTTATAGTATCACACACCTGGTAGCAGTACCAACAAATGTGAAATGAGGGCTCTGTCTGTATTTCTTACTCATTTGAAAGTGAAAGTGACTATTCTTGTCATTGCGAGGTCACAGCACAGCACACAGTGAACCACAACGAAATTGGACCTCTGCATTTAACCCATGCAAACACCGTGCAGCAGGGGGCAGCTATGAAAGCACCCGGGGAGCAGTGATGGGGACAGTACTTTGCTCAAGGGTACCTCAGGGCAACCTACTGGTAAGGGGTTTGAAGCCACAAACTGTGGCCAACTCCCTAACCACTAGCGCACCGCTGCCACTTACACCATTTACAATGTTCCTCTCCCCTTCTGTCTTGTTCTAGAATATGTTCCCATTCATAATATTTTAGAATGGTCTCCCCTTTTACACTGTTCTAGAGTGTTCTCGCATTTATCATCTGCTGTGATGCTTTTACCCTCATTCATTCCTTCTGTTCAGAATGTCTCTAAATATCTCATCCACTCTTCATATTTTTCCCTCGTTCATACTGTGGCAAAATATACATTCACCCAAGGCTGAGAATGTTCTCCATTTCCAATAATCTAGAACGTCCTTACCTATGGAATCAGCCTTTGAACATTTCACTCAATGTTACAATCTTCTTTCTTCTTTTTTATTTAGAGTTTTAGAATATTCTTCCCATCCATCCAGCTCTAGAACCTCCCATTCAAACGCTCTCCCCTTTTAAAGTGTTCAAAACTGTTTGGAACGTTCTCTCCTTTTTGGAACGATTTAGAATGCTCTCCCCATTTGCTTTAATGTTCTTTCTCCTCGTTTACACTTTTCTACGATATTCTCCGAATCGATACCTTTATAGAATTCTGGCCTCCGTTCATGTTGCTCCACAATGTTCTCCCCTTTTACACTGTTCTTGAATATTTTCCATCTCATTAAGATTTTTCTAGGATTCTCATTGTTAGAAATTATGGTTGTCATAGTGATTAAAGTGATTAACTCAGTTCTATTATAAACGTTTCATATTCTGTATTGTTTTTTGCTCTGGCTCTAAAACTGATGTGAAAAGTCAAGACTCTTGTGATGGGAATACCATTACTCTTCTCAGTGTGGCCTTATGTGTCTGCTCAGAATAAACTAGATTAAACTAGACTGATGCTCCAGACATGGTCAGTATTTGAACTCATGAATTCCCAACGATGTGGTGAAATTTTGAAGTCTAAGTGATTTTTTTTTGTCTTTGTGAATCACCCTGCACACGGTGAGACACAACTAAATTCAACATCTGCCTTTCTCCCATACACACCGTGCATCAGGGGGCTGCTATTGAAAGTGCCCGGGGAGCAGTGATGGGGACGGTACCTTGCTCAAGGGTACCTCAGGGCTACCAACTGGTCTGGGATTCGAACCCACCACCTCCTGAGGCGTAGTCCCTAACCACTAGGCTACTGCTGCCTCAATACAGTTGATTTACAGTCGTCTTTTAACATTTTCAAGAACTTATGCAAGTTCACATGCAAGCTGCCCTGTTTAATGGAGCTCAGAAAAAGAAAAGTTCTCATTTTGAATTGGTTCCTCACAGTGTTGCTTCTTCATGCTCCTCAGTTTATCATTTTAGCTATTGGCATGCTTTTAGGGAGTTTATAGCTTGGTCTTTCGGTTCCTCCTCTCTTCGGTTGGCCTTTTCCACTAACTGGGAACTTGTTTTTCAACTGCTTCTGTTCAAGATTCAGTGCTGCCAACATTTCCAGCAGTTTGGAGCTGTAACCATAACTGGAATCAAGTGTCATCAGTGGAAGAGAGGCTACGCAATGAAAGAAAGCAAGTTGTTTCACGGCCACTAATGTCATCATTTTGTCTTTTTTTTGTTGGAAATGCTTTGACTGATTACAATTGAATTTGTTCTGCTAGTTCTCTGGCTTCCTTTGTATCAAATGGGGTTCAACAAGCTTTACAATGTGTTTGGATGATGTGAAAAATGTTGTTAACAATACACCTGGAGCAGAGGTGTGCTAAAATTGCTAAAAACTAAAATTGCAAGAGGTGAAGAAATCAGTTTAGTTAACTATTTCTTAACACATCTAACATTTTGTAGAATTTTTTTAAAGTATCTGATTTTGAATACGGCTCTCTTCTTTTATATATTTAGCAAAGTTTCCTTCAGTAAAGATGCAAAGTCATCCGTGAGCGTAGAAAGGCACTGAATGAAAAAACAAAGTGCAAAAAACCCTCTAAATTTGCATTCCATTCAGTTCATATGAATAAAACATCTTCAATGGAACCTAAATATTGTTGTCTTTTAGGATGAACTGAAAGTCACTGAAAGACAGAAGCACAAATCTCTTTGCATAAAAAAGAAGTCACATTCATCTGTTCATATGCATTCCCTCTAGTTCCCCAATTCAGTGGGAGAAATTGGCTTTATGCTTTCATGCATTTTAACCCTTGGGTGAAATGGGGTCAGTGCCATTCCCAGGCTGGAATGCTAATGTTCACTCCTAAGCGATTTCGGTTTAATTAACGTAAACTTTTGTGGCTGAAAGACAGATTTTTTTTTTTTTCTCCAGCTAATATCTTCCTTTCCCATCTAGAAGTATTTCTGTCTGTTTATCTGTTTTAGCTTTATAGACCTCATCGCAAAACTAATAATAAACTTTTCTATCCGGTCATCTCATAAAATCTGACTTTATGCCGTAATCTGCTCAGTTTTAGACCTAAATAGGATCCTAGGTTAGCAACCAACAGTCAAAGGATCCAGATAGCTCTACTAAATGAAAAATTGGCCTGTCATGTTTTTAAATGTCATGTTGCTTTGTGGTCTGGATGGACACCCCTCACAGTCGAGATCTGGACTGGTGACCGCTGCCTTAGGGTGTTTTCAGACCCTATAGTTTGATTGCTTTGGTCCACACCTGGGAATAAACTGTTACAATATTATCTGATAACGCTGGTTCACTTTCACGATTTTTTTCAAGACAGAAGGGCCACAATGTGAGTTTATCTTGGCTCTGGTCTTCTATGTACTGAATTTATCACTTTAGACAAGCAATACAGTTTGAAAAGGAGGCGTGGCTGCAGCTGGAAAATAATGTCTTGATGCAAAGCATTAAAACGAAGCATGTATCGATGCACTTCCTTCATTATTTTGAAGATGTTTGCAAAGATCTAAAGCTGGTTTCCAACACCACAAAATGAGCAGAAAGGGCAACACTCTTCGATAACTTGGTCCAGGTTGAATCAGGTTGCTTTCTCTTTCCCCAGAGTCCGCCAGAGGCTGCAGATCAACACCGCATTTTTTTTTTTAGGTCTTAGGTTGATTATTTTAGTGTTGACTTGAGTGCAATATGTGACCTCCAAACCAAAATGAGTCAATTCAAACAGATTCAAAGCTACACCTTGTGAAAGGACTCTAACTGTAACCAGCTAAGTGAAGTGAAAGTGACTATTTGTCAGTGTGAAACCCAGCAACCTCCTAGTCTGGGATTCGAACCCATGACTTGTGTGGTAGTGGGGTACTTGCCGTTGGACCTCTGGATCAAGAGTTCATAGGTTTGAATCCAACCTCTAGCACTACCAGCACTGGGTCCCTGAGCAAAACCCTTAACGCCGAGTTGCTCCAGGGGGACTGTCCCTGTAATTAGGACATGGAAGTCACTCTGGATAAGAGTGTCGCTAAATGCTGCAAATGTTGGAGCAGTGGTGGCCTAGTGGGTAGAGAATTGGCCCCAGGATCAGAAGGTTGTGGGTTTGGTTGTGGGTTGCCCTGAGGTGCCCTTGAGCAAGATACCGTTCCCATCACTGCACCCTGTGTGCTTTAAATAGCTTCTGCACATGTGTGCATGGGTGAAATGAAGAGGTTGAATTTGGTTGTGTTGTGCTTTGCTGCGTTTCATGATGACAAGTGTAGTTACTTTCATGTTTTTCCAGTTCTGGGGCCTAGTCACTAACCACTAGGCCACCGCTGCCCACAGCTAGTGATATAAAATACAGTGTTAACTAAACTGCACCACAGATTGTGGCAACATAGACTTTTTACTGATAAGCAAATAACGAAATTTCATGTCACATAACTAAAATGCTTATATGACCAGATCTGTACTACCTTTCTTCATTGGGTGTCATTGTTTTTTGTCAGTTTCCACATTTGGCAGCAGCTGCTCTGAAAGACTGTAGTGCTAAGCCTGGGAAGGTTAATTGAATTGAAAGCTGAGCAGGTCTGGGAAGTTGAGTGGACTCGTGTCATCACTGTTTTATGATGAATTATAGCACTGCTCTGACACTCAGTGATATGAACAAGAAGGCCCGATTCAAAGTGCTCGACAGGGTAATCAGCTAAGCATCAATGCTAAGCTATTGTAATGAGTCATCTTGACTTTCATTCCTTGACAGCTCGAGGTGTCCTCTCCTCTGGGTTTGAAGACAGACCGCTCTGATGTTAACATTCTCTCCTCCATCCAGCGGGAGATAGGCATGGGTATTTTATTACCTCTGCTAAAGCCAGAGGGAGCACTGGTGGCCATGGTATCACTCGTGCTGGGACGTCTGGGGGACCCGTGACGGAAACTCTGCCCCTGAGGAGTTCTCAGTGATGGAAACCATGACACTTACAGGATTGCAATTTGATGAGGGTTGCTACCTACTGTACCTCCCCACAATACACAACGGCTCTCAAACACAGATTAATTCTGCACTGGACCTGTCTGCAAAGTGCATGTTTTTTCCAGCCTTTCATAGACAGGACCTTCAACTTCCAAACACTGAAACTGCGTTAAAAAAAATAATATTCAGTGTGGGATCTGGGTACTACACTATAAATAAGGGCATATTAACTAAAACTTTTAATTAATTTTTCTCAGTTTTACTTATGACTGTGTTCACAGAACTGGGTTGAAATGGCATGAATCTGATAAATGGTGTGCAGAACCCATTTCTTTGGTGTAAACCAATGATCTCCTAATCAGATGTGAGCTGCTTTCGTATGCTGTGTTATCAGGGTTTGGCGATATTACAAGCCTGAAACATTGCAATACTTTGGCAAGTTCTTTTCTTTCTACATCCCGATTTCTTTTTCTGCATCCCGCTGCTTAATTTTATTAAAAAGTATAATAAACAAAAACTTTTCAACACTGTGATTTTATTCATATCACATACGAATCTGCATTTAATCTTCAATACAATTATACAACTTTAATTATGCTCAGGACTGAAACATGCAATTTCTCAGAGTTCTTAAAAAAATGCCAATTAAGCTAAGTGGACGATAAAGCAATATACATGGCGTATCGTGATTAATTACATCGCAACATGCTACATCACACTCTTTTTGCAGCACATAGTGGATATTGGCCACAGAACAGCGCATGATTCACTCCTGAGTGAACAGAATTAATCCAGTTTTTCTGGATTCGATGCAAGAGTGCAAGTAAAATGAGTAAAAAGCACTGCTTTTGAAAGTGTTTTTAAGCGAGGCGCTGATGTTAAATCATATCCCATATCATGAACGCCGTAATATTGTGGTGTTGAGTCGTGTTTCATACACTCCTGCTGACGTAATGCTCAAAAAAGCGTTCCGTCTAATAGAATTTATCACAATGTCATTACACTGAATGTGTGTCCAAAGTAGTCATGTGACTCTAGTTCTTGCATCATGTCACTGTGTTGCTCATCTACACCTGTGGCCAAATTTTGGAGAATGACAAGTATTGATCTTGGACAAAAGTGTTTTTAGATCTTTTTGTCAGATGTTTCTATGGTAACTGAAGCATAATTACAAGCACTCCATACATTTCAAAGGCTCTTATTGATAATTACGTTACATTTATGTAAAGAATCACTATTTGCAGTGCTGGTCCTTCTTTTTCAAGATCTCCGCAATTCTCCCTGGCATGCTGTCCATCAACCTCTGGGCCAAATCCTGACTGATGGAGCCCATTCTTGCATAGTCAATGCTTGGAGTTTCAGGATTTGTGGGTTTTTGAATTGCGGTCTGGGAGTTTCCTGACCATGGACCCAAAATTTCATGTTTTGTTCCCTGAGCCACCTAGTTATCACTTTTGCCTTTTGGCACGGAGCTCCATCATACTGGAAAAAACAATGTTCTTCATCAAACTGCTCTTGGGTCTTTGGGAGAAGTTGCTCTCTGAGGTTGTTACCGTTCTTTATTCATGGATGTGTTGTTCGGCAAAATTGTAAGTGAGGGACACCCTTGACTGAGAAGGTCCACACATGAATGTTCTCAGGATGCTTTACTGTTGCCATGACACAGGAGGGGAAAAGGAGGTGGGGAAAAAAGTGAAAGTGACTACCCTTGTCATTGTGAAACGCAGCACAGCACAACACAATGACATTCAACCTCTGCGTTTCACCCATACATGTGCAGCAGGGGGCAGCTATTGAAAGCACCCGGGGAGCAGTGACTGGGACAGTACCTTGCTCAAGGGTACCTCAGGGCAACCTACTGGTGAGGGAATCGAAACACAATCCAGGGCAACTCTCTAACTGCCAGGCCACCGCTGCCCGCTCACATTTTCTTCTCCGGACAGATTTTTTTTCCAGATGCCCCAAACAATCGGAAAGGGGATTCCTCAGAGAAAACGAGGGACTTTGCAAACACTTGCAGTTCGTCTGATCACTCTTTATAACATCCTGTATATGCAAATTGCCTTCATAAAAGCTGAGGTAGCAAACTTTGAGAATTATTTTTTGTGACATTCTCAAAACGTTTGGCCACAGCTGGAGGCAGTGAGTCAGCAGGGACTTAATTTTGGAGGTGAAATGCATGCATGTGTATATATATATATGTAAATATTTGATCCCTTTTCCGTGAAAGCCATGCATGTTTTTGTCTCCTTGTGCTGCTTTTTGTTGTGTTTTACAATAAATTCTTATAACCTGGCCACAAAGAATCTTGTGAGGAGGAAGACAGGATGAAGGAGTATTCTGATGAGTTGAGGCCTGAGTTCCTCTTTTTTTTTCTCCTTTTCCCTTCCTGGTTTTCTTCCCTCTCTCACTTTTTCTCTCTAGCATCGATGACCTGGGGTTGGCTCGTTTTATGAGTTGCGCGGACCCCATCCATCACGCTGTTAGGGAGCACTTTACGTCACGGTGCAGAAGTCCCTCAAGACAGGGAACTTAAATTTCCTTCCCAACTAATGGAAATTTAACTCTCCACGCAACTCTATAAAGTTTCAAATCTGTGCGGAATGGCAGGCCCCATAGGAAATGGCTTCAGATGCCATTTACTTTACTGTTCTCTTCTTATCTTTTTCATTTCTTCCCCGTCCCTGTTCCCATATCTTTTCATGATGTTTGCTGTCATTGGCGGTGGCTTGAGTGGTCGCGCTGCTGAAATATTGATTTCCTTTCTCACCCTCGCTCTCTCTCTCACACACACACATACACTCTCTCTTCTTTTACTTTCCCTTTTTTCTTTCTCTCTTTTCTGTCTATCTCCCCCTCACATCACAACAGTAGCCGTTGTTGACGCATGGACCTCCTCCCGTCTGCCAGTTTTACACTTCTCCACACCATCTCGTGAGCCTTTTCACAACATTGCCCACCCTCCATAGTGCGCTTCTTCATAGGCGGGGGGGGGCTTCCCTGCCTGTCTACTTTCCTCCACACTTAGAAAAGCCCCAGAGGCCTCCACTCAATCCTGTCTGTCATCAGTCCGCTTCCAATGAAGGCGTGCACACGTAGCCCAGCCGCAGCATTTGCTGGAGCGGCGGCTCTTTTGACATGTGAAGGACACTTCGCAGGACTTCATGTCAGGGAGGCTAATAAGCGTGGCTTAAGATCTATCTGTTCAGCCAAACTGAATTTTGAATGATCCGTGGAGCAGAGACTGTGCAAACAGCGATAAAATCCTGTCCACCGGCTTTAAATGGCAGTTCCAGCGTTGTAAAAGCTGTGACAGAGGCAGGTTTCAAATCTGTTGATCGGATTACAGCGGATGGAGTTCTAATTTCAATGCACACTTACGCTGCCCGTCAATAGTTTGAAGACATCAGAATTTTTTTTTTGTTATAAAGAAAGACCTTTCAAATTTTCTTCAAAGAATGTTTGTAACGCATATAAAAACGGAGAAACGGTTAACAAAACAGCCTTGGACGTCAAGCCCACCCATCGTGTCTCTTGTAGTGATGTCAGCAGTGGTCAACTCTCAAACCGTCCAGAACTATTCACCCAGCTTTCAATTTATTAAGCTGCTTGTCCTAACCAGGGTCAAGGTGGTCAGCGGCCACACACATGCCCGCTCAGAAATACAGTCTTTAATTGGTTCATAGGACTGTGGCTGATATGAAATGGATTAGTAATCAAAGATATTCATCTTTTAATAAAATGACCTCAGCTGCTGAATCTGAAAAGGAAAAATCCATTCAATGATTAAACAGAAACTGAACCCATGGGCTGTCATGTTACTGTATTTACTGTATTAAAATGTAATAAGGTATCTTTACTAGCAAATACTTGGCTATGAACAATTTTCACAGTATTCACATTTCACAGATTTCACATTTGCACAGTATTTTATGTGTATATCAGCGGAGCCCTAGTGGTTAGGGAATCAGCCCCAGCATCGGAAAGTCATGGGTTTGAATCTCAGACCAGTAGGTTGTCCTGAGGTAACCCTTGAGCAAGGTACTGACCCCATCACAGCTCCCCAGGTGCTTTAAATAGCTGCACGTGTGTATGGGTGAAAAGCAGAAGTAGAATTTCGTTGTGGTTCACTGTGCACTGTGCCGTGTTTCACAATGACAAGAATAGTCACTTTCATATCAAATATTTTGGCTCAGCCAATCAGGCTGTGGAGGAAATAAACCATAAATCATAAATACACCTGTCTGTATTGTGCAAACCGTCATTGTGACAACGTGTAGCTTCCTGTTACAGCAGGTATGCGTCTGGTGTGTGTGTGTCTGTGCTGCGTGCACTAAGGCTAGCCAAAAAGATTAGTTTAAACCTGTAATCAAGTCACCTTGGTGCTGGAACACAGCCTTTTTACATGATCTGCTCTATCATTCAGGCTAATTGTGTCCTCTCCCCAGTCTGTGTCTCTTCGGCCATGCTAACAGCAGGTTTGCTTGTATGCGGGATACCTATGCAGGGTAATTAAAGTATAGCCATTAGAGTGTGATTAAGGCACGTCAGGTGCAGTGCAGATGATAAGAGTGACAGTGCTAATAGAGTAAAACTCGAGGGAGGAGCCCCAGACAGCGCCCCGATCCGTCTTTATATCCACCTGGTGTCTTTTCCAATTACACTCCAACTTCTGTTTACTCTCGTCCCCCATACGGGCACGCTGCAGTCTGCCCTAATCAAACTGCCTGGCACTGTTCAGGACCATGCCCGCCGCTGAAAAACCCAGAGCCTCACTTTCTCCCTTTATTAAGCAAGGCACTGACTCAACTCTGATGACTCAATCTGCACCCACCTGTGGGGGTTTGCGTGAAGTTTAATAGGGAATTAAGTTCTGGGACGAATTCCTATCAGCAAACGTGTTATATGTGTATATTGCTGTCTCATGCTATAACATCACGTGTTACTATGGAAATGTAAAAAATACTATATATATGCGATATTCACAATTACATGCTATTACGCAAGAAATACTGGAGCCCTGGATGCACTGCTTAAAACTTGAACTTGTTGTGTTCGTACAGTTACACCAAAGGAATTTCTACTGTCCTGTCAGTGAGGACTCTTCAGTTTTGTTGCGTAGAGTGTTATCAGGAATATGATGCTTTTTATCTATTAATACTGCCTAAACTAGAAATCGGATTTATTGTTCAATAGCAACACTGGCATGCTGTTATAGACCATCTTAAACCCGTCATTAATGCATCCATTACCAGTTTAAACCAACTGTTATATGCAATACATAACATTTATTCTGTTTTTTGCAGCAGAGCAACTGTGCTTGCTCAATATTGTTAGCCCAGCTGGATGTCCGGACAGCGCACTATCCAATTCTCCTTAACCACTGGACAATATATATATCCATGAGACATGGCTGGTTTTATCTACCAAATAAAGATTGTGATGGTGCAGATATGACCTGAAAGAGCTATTGCTCCCCAGGGAGAGACCAGGCCAGGGAGAGGAAAACAGAGTGCATTTAGAAGGCCCCCAAAAGCAGCGGAAAAAAGAAAAGCCTTATAATCTTCATCAGCTGTGTCTGAGCTGACATATAGGGACACTGTTACTCAAGATAAGGTCTAATCTGGCTTACTGAGGATAAAAAAAAAGTGCTCGCATTTATTTATTTATTTATTTGTCAGACCCTTTCAAGGTTATGGTGTTCTGGTGGTACTTAGGGTTGACTAATACCTCGCTCTGTTGTTTTGATTCTATTGTTGCTCCTTCTCTCTAACCTTCTTATACCCCCCCCCCAACTATTCATATATTCATGGAGACACGGTGTGGGGATGGAAATGTTTAGAAACAGCGACGTGTTCCTCAAGTAGCATGTTGGTTTAAAGTAAACACAATCTCAACATTGCTCTTTAGCTGTTTCCCCTGAGCACCGTGACTCAAACGAGTCAATGGTGCATGGAGGCTTATGCCGTGGCGATTGGGAATGTTCTGACTTTTGACCCATGATGCATTGCAAAAAAGGTCAAGCTGACACTCGTCATCTCATCAGCAAGCAGCTCCCTTTCTGCCTGTCCCGAGGAGAGGAGAGACGAGGAGAAGAGAAGATAAGGGAAGTAAGGAGGGGGAAAAAGAAGAGGAAAGAAAAGAGGAGAGAAGCAAGAATCCGTAGGAAAAGGAAACAAAGGAGACGATGCAAAGAGAGAAGTTGGAAGGTGAAAGAGTAGCTGAAAGGGAGGAAAGAACAGGAGGGGAGAACATAAAAGAACAAAGGAGGTGACAAAAGAGAAAAACAACAGAAATAAAAGATTAAATGGGAGAAGAGTGGATAAAATAACAGAAGAAAAAGTGGAAAAGGAACGCAGAAGAAGGAAGGAAAGACGATGAAACATGATGAGAAAGTAAAAGAGGAGAGAAGAGTGAAAAAGATGAAGACTACAGTCCAGCAGGCCTCCCGCGTTTTTGGGTCTGGCCACCGTTGACCTTCATGGCTGTCTTATCAGCGATAAAGGTCAGAGCGGAGCTCCTGAAACCCGGATCGATCTGAAGGCCCCGTGCAGCACTTTTTTTTCCCTTCTTTATTTATCTTGGTGGACATGCTGCTCATGGTGTTTTTCAGGGCGATGGTGAGAGTCAGATAAGCATCTATTAATGTTGTAGATATCTCTCTTGCTCTCTTTCTCTCTCTCTCTCTCTCTCTCTCTCCTGCTGTTTTGCCCTCCTTGCCCTCAAAGTAGAGCCTGGCTGGCTCAGGGCCAGAACAGTGCCTTCCTTTCTCCTGATCCTTCTGTCCGTCTCGCTCCATCTTTATCTCCTCTCTCTTCTGAAAGCTGGAGGACAAATGGATGGGGATGTAGTATGTTTCAGGTTGCAGTGATTAGCTAGCATCACAGGGAAGGGGACGTCACACAAGAGGGAAAGAAGGAAACAGTGAGAGAGAAAGAGAGGGGGACACTCTGAATGCCACAATACACATTGGTGGCCTAATGGGTATGGAGGGCTTAAGTGAATCACACATACTTTTCTCACCCTGTCCTGGTTTCTTTACACTATATTAATGGCCTTGTTTTATCTCAATTTATCATCTCAGCAGTGCAATATAGGCTGCAAGACAAAACAATTACGAGATCCACGAAGTGCGTGTATCAGAACAGAGCAATCTTCTACCGAATCAATTTACAGCATCGGGGAGATGGCGGCAACCTTATTTATGTTGTGTTGAAAGGTATTTTCATGAACGGAAACGGGAAAAAAGATTGAAACGTGTACACGTTTTGCTGCCATACTGTACTTCATTTGCATTTTCCAGGTACAGATCTGAACATACTGTTCGCTAATTCGCTCACACAGGCAGACGCACACAGTTCTGCATTAATCTCACCAAAAACACAATCAAATATTTCACTATTACATGGCCATCATGGTCAATTAGCCTGACACTTTTCTAGCTTTTATCACTTAAACCAGAGGCCTCATCTGTTATTTATGTGTTATAGGCCTCGTCATGAATTATTCAACGTGAGAGGAAAATTTACTACTCCTGTCTTTCTTCAGCCAGGCTGTAAATTCAGGGAGGAGGGAGAGAGGGAGAGTGAGGCGAGAGGCGGGGAGGAGGGCGAGAGAACGGCTGGAGGCAAGTGGCCCCAGGAGGCTCGTAGACTCACACAGGCAACATCATAAAGTTACCATTAGAATGCTGTATTTATAACAGTCAGTTGCCGATGGCTGTGCAGCAGAGAGGGGTCTAGAAGAGTCCACGGACTCCACCCCAGCTCATCTTTTCTAAAAACGGGTTTGACTGGGCGATGGTTAAAACAACAGACCAATGCTTTTGTAGCTTTGCTAACCTTAAAACAATAGTTTAGTAGAAAAAAGCTAATCATTTACCCCATTTCCCAGATGTAATTGATTACCACGATATCGTTCACAGCAACAATATCATTATTTGCTCAGTTAGCACCTGAGGTATTAGATTAATGTAGTTTCTAACAGATTCCCCCAGAAGATACAGCCTAGACCCAACCTGTGGCCATGGGGCTCGACCCAGGCTTGCTGGTTCTGCTCATTTTGAAGCTCAAACCTGGCCCAGGTCATGTCTGTTTGGGACAAAACAGCATCCCTCTTCTTCTGATAGCCTTCCTGTGCTAAAGCTCCTCTGAATTTCATAGTTAAAATGATGGCAATGATGTTCTAGTGATCATTCTAGGAGGCCCCATAATCAGAAGGTTGTGGATTTGAGTCCCAAGTTGCCTTGAGATTCCCTTGAGATTCCCTTGAGATACCGTCACCATCACACAGGTGAGCTGCCCCCTGCTGCACTGCGTGAGTGGGGGAAATGCAGATTAAGCCTTTAGTTGAGATGCACTCTGTCTTTTGCTGTTACTACTGCTACTCGTAGACTTGCATAACCGGAAAAATCAACTGTGAACTTTCCATCAACCCACTTCTCTCCCGTCCATGAAAACAGGACGGGGCTAATTCACTCATTCTTCAAACTCTGAATCGAATTCAAAAGAAGTTGTGAGAAAAAGAGCTAACAGAGAGCACAAGAGTGTGTTCCTGTACACATGACTGAGGAGAGAGAAAATCTACCACATAAGGGTAACAATCCCTGTATCCAACCCAAGTCTGATGATGCAGATGAACCCAGTCCAGGACAAAATTCACAAATTAAAATTAAACATTTAATTAGACACATGCATTTGAAGTGAAAGTGACAACTTGTGAAACTCAGCACAATGAAATGCAGCCTCTGCATTTAACCCATACAGCAGGGGGCACCTATTGAAAGCACCCAGGGAGCAGTGATGTGGAAGGTACCTTGCTCAAGGGTACCTCAGGGCAACCTACCTTACCATTAGACCACTGCTACCCTTCTTGGTTGATTGAAGATATCTGATCTTGATCATTTTAGTTTCATTAAGTACCTTCAATCAACATGTTTTCAAGTTATCAGAAATAGTTTCCATAAAGCTCCAAATAAAAAAACACATTAGATTTTTTGAAGACTTTTTACTGTTATATAGGAGAGCTATGTTTTTTTTTTTTTTTTTTTTAAGTGTTCATGGACGTCCATCACGTCACTAACTTTTATCTCTGATCATGATCTGATCAAGTGATCATTTTAATTTAGTTTAATGTTTCTATTCTATTCTATTCTATTCTAAACCATTAAACCAGTTTGTTGAGTACACACAGGCAGTGATGCCAAATGCATAATAATGCTATAGTAAAGCACTTACTCTGTAATCACACACTGGTATCAGTACACAAAAGGTGTACTGAGCTGTGTACATACTGGTACTGCTATAGGTACACACAACACGCCAATATAGCACAAGACTGACTTGTTAGGTTTTAATGATCAGCTTCCTTAACCCAGTTGAATCCATTAACATTCCATTCCATCTTTCATAATCGTTACATACACTGAAATCAAAAGCTCTAGGTTACTATTTTAGAGACCTTCTGTCTAATGCTGCACATTTCCTTTTATTAGTGCTTCTGGGAAGTGATTATCTTCACTTCTTCTTCCTTCCTTCCTTTTTCCAGAGCATTTATTTCAACCATAGGTTGAGCGAATGACCCTGATCATCATGTTACAGTGGTGCATGTCAAGGGTGTGGACTAGATATGGCAAGGCGAGTTTATTTGTACAGTATGTACATACAGAGGTTATTCAATGTGCTTTAAAGAGATAATAGCAAGCAATGAACTGTCAGTTGATGAACTGGAAGCAGGAAAAATGGCCAAAATCTGCAGATCTCTAACATGCCATCTCACACTTACTCACTGCTGACTCACCACTCCACCTGTTCAGCTCATACGCTGTACTTTTACATGAAATTGTTAAAAAAAAGGGCTAAATTGTGATGACTGGGTCACAGCGTATCTCCAAAAAGGCACGTCTAGTGGGGTGACTGGTATCATTGGCACCTAGGACTTACTGTGTAGGGGGAAGCCGCAGCTTGGTCAGAGTAACCCTTCCTAGCCTCTGTCCACCCAGAAAAGTTAATGAAACCAGTGATGGACGGTACCTTGCTTAAGGGTATCTCAGGGCAACCTAATGGTCTGGGATTCAAACCCCCAACCTTCCAATCCTGAGGACAATTCCCTAATCACCGCCACCGCTGCCACACTGCTGTAGTGACCTTTTTCACTGGGACTGGGACAAAATGTACAGTAATGGTTTTAGAAACATGACGGTTTCAAGTGTTAACCTCCAAATTCCCCAGAAAGCAGTATGATTCAATTCATCAGATGTGCTGCAAAAACTAGGGCAATCCATTAAGGTCCCACCTCACTTACAGGACCTACTGCTAATGTCTTTGGAGGTCTTGTGCAATTCATGCATCGACTGAGGTGAGAGATTTTTTTGTGGCAGCTAGGGAACCTGCAAAATATGCGGCTGGTGGTTTTAATATTATCACAGTTATTTATTTAATGTAACTTCAGACTAGAGTGCTTGTATTATGGCATTGTTGGCCTGCTGGTGCAATATGGGATCCCTCTTCGTCCATTACTTGCAAATGGTACTAATGCTGCTCAGTTAATTAATTTAAACATGAAAACAAATGACCCATTTCAGGCATTGTTTTTTGCCATGGTTCTGATCACTGCTGGTCCGCTGTGTTTGATGTGCATGTCTATTCTGACAGCTATGCTTCAGCGCATCCAGATCAAGCCAGTAAGTGTGGTGTCACTTTACATTGTCTTCTGTCTGTCTAAATTCATCTCTCCATAACGGGGTGCTTTTTTTTTGGAGAGGAGCTCAGGGCTCTTTAATGCAGTTCCCCTCTGAGCATAGCTTGCAGCTATCGGGACCATCCTCAGAGAATATCAATGGAGTAATGAGGCAGGAGCACTTCCTGAGGTGCAACAGAATTGACATTGGGAAAACAGTCTGCAGTTGCACCATTTACAGCCATCCAAACAAAACACTCCACTTGCTGCCACCCAGTTGCTGCTACTGGCTCTACCTGGTCCGTTTCTGCAGGAGAGGGTGAGGAGCTTCTGAAGTCTCCCAGTCAGTACTAGTTTTAGGCTTGCTGTCAAATTACACATTTTATTACAAATTTCATAGTACCACAAGTTCCTATACTGGCTTTGTCCTCTAAATTATATTGATTCAAATTGTGGACTTTTATTGGGCATCAAATATAAATGAATCAGTGACCAACAAGTCTACTGGAGGGCAGCAAGGATAATAGTGAAAGTGATGACCCTTGTCATTGCGAGAGCTCAGCACAGCACACAGTGAACCACAACGAAATTGGACCTCTGCATTTAACCCATGCAGTGGGCAGCCATTGAAAGCGCCCGGGGAGCAGTGATGGGGACGGTACCTTGCTCAAGGGTACCTCAGGGCAACCTACTGGTGAGGGAATCGAACCCACAATCTTCCAATGTGGTGGCAACTCCCTAACCACTAGGCCACCACTGCCCACCACTGCCAAGACTATTGTACCACTGTACCACTGTAGCGACTAAGCCCCAGGGTCAAAGAGTGTGAGCTACCCTTGAGCAAGGTATTGTTCCCATCACTGGTGCTGGATATGGCTGCCCACTGCTGCTTGGTGTGAATGGGTCAAATGATGTGTGTTGTTTATTTTTACAGCATTTGACACTCTAATCCAAAATGACTTCCAGATTCCTGATTACAGGGACAGTCCCTCTGGAGCAATTTGGGGTTAAGGGTTTTGCTCATGAATCCAATGTTCATGCTGGAGGTGGGATTCGAATCTGCAATCTCACTAGAATACTGCCTGTGTTCCACTACAGTTCCACTGGAGTGAAATCATGTAAAACTGACACAAAAACAGTTATTTACTTTGACTTTTATTTCATTGGAGACCATATGAATCCAAGATTTGTCTATTCATCTTCTATTTACTACACATCTATTCCTGCATTCCTGCATTTTAGCCTTGCATTGCATTCCAAAAAAGCTGGAAGGAGGGCATTTTATGGCTAGTAAAGGGATAAAAAAAAAAATCAAATCATGACATGAGTATAAAACCAGGATGAAAGGCTCTGTCTTTGAAGAGGAAAGGCAGGAAGAGGATTTCCAGTTTGTGAAAAAAATGTGTGAAATTTCGTATTTAAACATATTTAAAATGTTTTTCATAGAAGGTTTTAAAGGGACTTGCATACTTCTTCCTTTACAGTGCATAATGTCATTAAAGAATTCAATGTATCTGCAGGGAAGTTCAGTGTGAAAAGGGCAAGGGAGCATAAGCTGAACAACCCTGATCTCTGATCCCTCAGACGGCGCTGCATCAAGAATCGTCCCTCATCAATAGCTGATAGAAGAACAAGGGCAAGGGGTTACTTTGGCAAACCTTTATCAAGCGCTGAATACGGAGTTACATTCACAAGTGTCACTTCAAACTTTACTGTGCAAATAAGTAGCCTAATCATAACTATGTTCAGAAGTGGTGCTGAGTTCTCTGGGCTCAGAGGCATCTGTAATGAATCACACACGGATCACACAGTGGAAACATGTACTGTGCTCAGAAGAATCATCATTCCGGATCTATTATTGGCGACATCAAGTCAAAAGCCAGGGTCTGTCATGGGATGGGACTGTGTCTGTGTCTTTGGTAAAAGTAATTTACACTTCTGTGATGCAGCATTAATGCAGAAATGTACAAGGAGATTTTGAAGCAACAGATTCTGCCTGCAAGACGACATCTTTTCCAGGGACATGCATGCAAAACAGCAATGCGATTCAATAAAAAACATGCAAAGCAACATACTGTCCACATTACAAAGGCATCCCTGTGGAAGAAGAGAGTCTAAGTTCTGGACTGGACTGCCTGCAGTCTCAGACACAGAATAACCGGCAATGAAATTAGGACATGTTTGCAGGTAGACACATTTCATGACTTGCTATCCTCAATGACAAAATGTCTTTTAAGTATTGTGATCATTAAGAAGCCCATCACTGAGGTGAAGTATGTAGTGGGAGCATCACGAGGGTCTGATTCTCTGAAAATGTTCATCCAATATACATGACTTAGTAGATTGTTGAAGAGATATTAAAGGAGAGTTCAAAGAGCCAAGAATTAAGAGATGATTCAACAATTCAATGAGATTTCAAATCTAAAGCATACTAATCTGCGGCACGGCCTGACCTCTATTAAATAGTCTTGGCCAAAATCCAAAGTAAGCAACTTTACATTTTAGATTTTCTCACTTTGGTTTATTTTTTAACACAAACCTCTGCTTTTCACCCATACAGCAGGTGGCAGCTATTTAAAGCCCCTGGGGAGCAGTGAAGGGGGCAGTACCTTGCTCAAGGGTACCTCAAGGCAACCTGCTGGTCTGGGATTTGTACCCCTGATCATCTGATTCTGGGCCCAACTCCCTAACCACTAGGCCACCGCTACCTTATTTGTGTTTGGATATACCAGTGCAGGCTGTAAAACTGCCCATCATGACCAGCATAGGCTCAGGAAATCAGTCATTCTTCAAGAATGAGTGGTTTTCTAATAGCGTTCTTCTCTTCACATACTTGTTCTAACGTAAGACATGCCTTTTTTATAGGTACTTATCACCCAGGATGTGTGGGATCTCAATGTCATTATCTAGTTTTCTTGGCCAACCAATACATCATCCATGGCCTGTTACGCGCTCTGGTATTGTTTCAAGAGCTACAGAAAGCATCCCGTGCTTTGGTGTACCAGTTTCAGAGCAGCATTTGGCACGTTCGCTCTTTTCCACCCACATACATAATACGCCGTATAGATCCATTTTCTTGGGTATTTAGTTCTCACTTGAGTGAAAATGTTTTTTAACAGGGGTATTATTCTTGTAACTGCTGAATGGTGCGTTTTAGTGTAAAAGTTGAGCTAGTGCTGCTGCCGCCGTCATATTCAGTTTGGTTATTGGTGCTTCAGGGACGGTGAAGCAATGCAGGGCCAATATGGGCCTCATTCAAGGCTGACCTTGTGCTTGTGTGCTGAACAACAGGGTGGCTTAACCCACTCCTACACATGCTGAGAATAACTGTCACGCTTGCTACTGTTCACACTGCTTCTATACATAATTTACCACCTGCTGTGTATCTGCGTATCTCTGTACTTGTATCTCCACACATGCGCAATATCTGTCAATCCTTTTAATTCAAATTGCTTGTGCAGTTCCAATATAGCAGAATTCCTTTAATCTCTTATTTATGAGCCTCTCTCAGTAAGCTGTGCCAACTGATTGGGTCGAAAGCCAGATAGATAAATACCATCAAGTGAGGCATTGATGTTGATGCTAACCTAATGTTCATGCTTAATGGATAAGAACATTTGAGTTTACCTCCATGACAATTGGTACATGAGGTACAAATGCCAAATTAAGTCTATATGTTTGATTTTAATGTTGTTGAACCAGCAGCCTCATGGCCTTTGTTTTAGTGTTTGTACTGTGACTGATACCCCTCATGTCATCGTGGAGATTGGCCTACGTCCATGCCCTGCCACTGCATATTGATGCAAAGGAGCACAACAACAATGACTAAATCAATAATCAGTAATAAATATGTTCGGCTGGACATGATTGCTGAATGAGTGCAATGTCAATAGAGATCTGAAAGTGCTCATAGTCAGGAGGGAGAGTTTTATACAGAATTGCCTGAGAGAAGCATGGGCCACATTTTCTTTTTATTCGTACTGCATGAGATACCTGGGTAGGGCAGCGGTGGCCTATTCGTTAGGGAGTTGGCCCCAGGATCAGAAGGTCATAAGGGTTCGAATCCCAAACCAGTAGGTTGCCCTGAGGTACCCTTGAGCAAGGTACTGTCTCCATCACTGCTCTAAATAGATTCCCCTTGCTGCACAGGGTGGATGAAAAGCAGAGGTTGAATTTCGTGGTGCCTGTGTGTGCTGTGCCTGCTTTCATAATGACATAACGGTCACTTTCACTTCAGGTTCAGCGGTGTGTCTAGGTGAGATATGCTTATCTGCCACACACCACCCCATGCATTGTTTCTGCAATTAATTTGGATTTAAATTTGCTACGTGTAGCGATGGATTTAATAAAAAGGTCTTTTTTTTTGACACCTGTACAGTCACTGGTTTCTGAAAAAAGGGTGTTACTAGAGAGTTTGTCCCTTTTTTGTTGCAGCAACAGCCTTTACTCTTTTCTACTTTACCCTACAATGAACATAGCAGTAAGAGTATTGCCAGATACTGATTATAGATCAAAATGGAGACAGTTGATCTGCTGTGGCGACCCCTAAACGGGAGCAGCCGAAAGGCAAAGAAGAAGACCGATTATAGATAATAGAAGACTTGTGACTCATCCCACATTCCACACCAGCTCCAGTACATTGTTTATTTCTGGAAATCATACATTCTTTTATCAGCAGTAGATACACCTTTAAGATACTTTTGGAAATGCATCACGTAGGAATATAATGTCTCTCTCTCTATGGTAGAATTATCTTAATAATGTGGATCAGCTGTCACTATGCAGTGTTTATCCATACTATCATGGTGTTGTGGTGGTTGTCGTTTTGCTGAGCAAGCTCATTTTGCATGTGCTGCTATCAGTTTCCTCCATTATTTCCATTCCTTTTACGTATATCCATTAAAGTCTCAGCAGATCAGTCATTATTACAGCTATTCCAGTGCAGCTTCTCTGCATATAGAGAACTGCAATCAGTTCTCTTTGTTATTTCCAATTTGAAACCATAATCTGCTACAGCTTGGGTAAGAACTTCAGTGAATCATCATTTGATGGAAGTTTTTAGGAGTGCAAGATTAACTAGTTCGTTCCATTGCTATTATGAAACGCTCAGGGAAGGGCAGAGACAGTGCATGAGATGTAATAGGAAATTTGAGGTAATTATGGGCTTAGCTATAGATGAAAAGTGACATGTTGATTCCAGAGTGGAAGTGATCATATCCAGATGGTCATTTAACATTTACTTTAATTCGGGCTGATTGCATAGTGTGTTTTCCTTCGCAGATTAAAGAGCTGCTAAAAGCTTGCAGGAATGCATTGTTAGAAGTTGACGTTGAAATGGCATGATGTGCTGAAACTGAGCCATGCCATTTTGTAATTGTCTACACTGTTGGGTTATCTAGAGTCAGAGTGAAATGCCAGAGGAACACCAACATTTGACAGAAACGCAAAGACACAAAACATTCACACGTAGCAGGAATTTAACGTTTCTAATCCACCAAGTTTCTGGAGAGTGGGGAAAAAACCACACAGGCGGTGAGAGCTCCATCAGGAGAGGAACATCAAATGCATCAGCTGGGTATTGAACCACCAACCTTCATGCTATGAAACGGCATCAATAGCCACTATGCCACCAATGTACAAATAAAGTCGTTTGGATTTACACTCTTAAGAGACAAGGAGACAAGGTTAGAGAAGCAAGGTTGCGTTGGTTTGGACATGTCCAGGGGAGAGATGAAGATTATATTGGGAGGAGGATGTTGAAGATGGAGCTACCAGGAAAGAGGAAAAGAGGAGGTTTATGGACGTGGTGAGAGAGGACATGCCGGCGGTCGGTTTAAAGGAGGAAGAGGCAGAGGACCAGATGAAATGGCAACAAATGATCTGCTGTGGCGACCCCTAAACAGGATCAGCAAAAAAGGAGAAGAAGAGGATTAACACTCTTAAAATGAAAGTGAAAGTGACAACCCTTGTCATTGCAAGGTCACAGCACAGCACACAGTGAACCACAACGAAATTGGACCTCTGCATTTAACCCATGTAAACACCATGCAGCAGTGGGCAGCTATTGAAAGCGCCCGGGGAGCAGTGACAGGGACGGTACCTTGCTCAAGGGTACCTCAGGGCAACCTACTGGTGAGGGAATCTTCTGATGCAGGGGCAACTCTCTAACCACTAGGCCACCGCTGCCCCATAAAGTGAAAGGCCCAATAAAGAATTATTCCTTTATGCCAACGCTCAGACAAAACACTTTGGAAGAATCATTTTGGTTCCCTAAAGAATCTCCTAGTGGGTCATTTATTTCTGTAAATGAGGACCTTTTTAAATTTAAAAGAATATTTCAATTTGAGCCCAATAGCCTGTTGGAGGAGTCGAATGATTTGCTCTGGGGAAGTAGGGTAGCCTTCCCTCTCCTACCTTCATTCTGGCCAGTCCTGGGCAGTGTAGATTTCTGTTAGCGATGGAAAAATGGTTGAAAATGTTGCAGCCATCTCCTTTCAAGTGTATTGAGCTGCACAATGACATTAAACACTCTGCAGTTTGAAAAGATTGGGTGGTGCTAGCCCTCGCTCTTCCAGGTTGGTAGCATCTTAAAGACTTATCTAGTGGAGGGAAACTGGGCACTTTGTTAAAAACTGGAACTTAACTGAGCAGAAAATTGGCGGGGAAATCTGGAAAATTAAACTACAATGTGAAATATAATATATAACAATTTCATAGTGATGCTGCTCTTTAGAAATTCCAGTGAAAATCCAACTTCTAACCTGAAATGAAGATAAACGAGTGTGCTTATCTGTGCAGTGAGGAATGCTCTTGTATGAGAGTACATCTGTACCCATAACAGAGAGCAGTGTAATAAACGGAGCAAATATAAATCAGTACATGTGTGCAATATCACAAAGCCATTTTCTCCACCTCACATGCTTCATGGAAGCTCCTTTCCATAGGAGTAGATGTTCAATTATTTACATGCATCAGCAGAATCCATCAGGGCTGTCGCAGTGTTGTCTACAGAACTTGGCTTTTATTATCTGATTCTAATGTAAGCCTGTGCCAGCCTTTCTTTTCACTGATAAGATAGCATGAATGTCATTAGGCATTATACATGAGAGTATACACAATATGACTGCACATTAGAGAACCTCCATTCCTTCTCGGTGAAAAGAACCTGCACTCCTTCTTGGGGTAGTTTGTGTGTTAGTTTCCTGTTTGTGTATTTATTGATTTTAATTCTTTTTCTTTACTTGTCCCTGTTTATGTGGCCACTTTAGTGGTGTTTCAATTTCTCCTGTTTGTAAGGGCTACATCAGTCACACAATACAGTCGATCCTGGAAGGCGTGTCATTTCTCCAGCCGCCACATGTTTTCATGTTGCTGCTTCTGCAACATCACTGAACACTTCAACATGCTTGGGGGAGAACGCTAACTGCCAGTTCTGTGATGTCACTGAATGGATACCTGTGCTAGAAAGCATTGTTCTGAATTATAGGCCGCCAATGGCTGTGGGATTTCCAAGAATGAAACTTGATCTCCTGAAGATCATAGACATTTTGCAACTTCAATAATTCAGTGATAAATATTTTTAATAGCACGTAGCATGACGTGCTAATCTGGAAGACTCTGCTTAACCTGGAAACACTAAATAATGTGCAGTTTGGAAGTATCAGTGGTGATCGGTTTATTAGAGCAAAGAAAATAACATCTTCATCTTTCCAGACTGCTAGCATGTTCCATTTACCTTTCTTAGAAAAAATGAAAGAATATCATTTCGCTGGATTTTTAAAATGAAGAGACATGGCATCTACTTTTCTCGACTGCAGTGCGCATTTAATCTCCTCTCTGAAAAGCCATGCCGTGTTGCGGCTGATGAGTTGGAGCATTAGCGAAGTGAATTAACACAAAGGATGGAGATCAGGAGGTAGTGCCTCTCTTCTTTCTCATTTCCCCGTGGGATGTCAGTCTGAAGCCTGATGAACTTCCTGTCAACGGTGTGGTCCCAGGATACGTGGGTGAACTTAAAGAATCTTCCGAGACAGGACGACACCTTCTGAGGGGATGGGAAAAAAAATAAAAAATTCCCCGCAGGAAATTGAATGCTGTCATGGATGGATTATCCCTGTAATGGTGGGACACATATCTTGAGCCGACGAGACTCACTCAGAGACTGTGGGCAAATGAGGGAGAGGGATAGAAAAGAAGGAAATGAAATTCATTTCATACCTCCTCAAGCACATTGGCCCTCACCCGGAGAGGCCCTCTCTAAAGGCTAAGCACAGACTCTCCGCCGACGACTGCGGGGAACTTTTTCAAGAGTTTTTCTGACCGCTTTCTCGGTACCTGAAACTGCTCCTCAGAGCCTGAGAGAAAGTAAAGGGCTCTCAGTATGCCGAGATGGGGGAGCAGCGTTCAATTATGAGATTCATGAGGTTTCAGGCAGGTTTCTAGAATCTGGGATGTTTTTTTAGCAAATGCCTGACTTACGATTTTTGCCGGACGACAAAATGTCCTGAAAATCATGCAGACTTTAGAGATGCTCTTAACAGAGTGTGTTTAAAGCCCAGTCAATTGAAGTTTCACAAAATGTTACTTATTGGACACTCAGTTTTTCTCCTATATCTCAGAAGTACATGTGCAATAGAACTACTAATGGAGAGTCTCTTAAGGAAGATGTTCTTACTGATTTTCAGAAGAAAATGAAGGAGAGATGCACTTGAGGCTGCATTGATAGTATTTCTTTTCTTTTTTGCTCTTCTGTCATAGCTCAACAGAATGCCGGTCAGGTCAGGCAGATACCCACACTTTCAGCTGTCTATCCCTGTACTCCAAACTTGGCAATTAAACATAAGATAGGGTTCAAAGTGGGACTAGAGTGTGGGACAGTGAGGGCTAGATCATTAGAAGTCAAGATCAATCCTCTCTCAACAGATGTGGTCAGTCGCCCAGCTTTTAAAAGGCATGGCTTCACTTGGGGATAGAAAGAGAGAGAGAAATAGTTCCTCAGATGAATTATAGAGCTTATGTCAGCTCTCTCTTTGAGAGAAGCCACTGTGTATTCAGAGGCCTGGCTAGCAGTTAGTAGCGAAAGAGCTGAGGTCCTCTGCAATTAATATTTCACACGCCTTTTTCTAATCAATCATTGATCCCTGGCATTAAAAACCTTACATTTTCAGCTGTGTCACAATACTGCCTGTTACTTTGACAAGACTTGTCCCCCTCATCAGCTTTTGCTCATTTTGCTAATCTTACTTTCAGCAAACTGCTGCAGGCACAGTTAAACTGCTCAAAGTAAACTAATATATCACCAAAACTAAGGCTCAACCTCAGGTTTAAGTCTTAAAATGGCCCAAAACTGCCGTTGCTATGGAAGGAGCACGTTCAGTTCCCGAGAGGACCATTCACACGTTGCTATTGTGAAGCCTATTTTTGTAACTGAGATGTGAGAGCATAAAGAACTGTTTAAAAATCTCAAAGTTTTAAAGGTTTTATTCCTGCTGAAGGCTTTTCCAGTGCCTCTGTCTGAACAGTGTGGATGGTGTTTTTCTCACTTAAACAATTCAGGGTCACATTAAATCTTCAGCGCTTCTTGGTTTTTTGCTGAAAAACAGGCTGAACACATAAATGGATACTTTAAAAGAAAAGCCTGTTTGTTCACTCATAACCATGATGACAACAGCAGCTGTAGAGATTTCCACTTATATGTTATCAATATATCATCTAATCACTTATGTCTAGACATCAGTCTGTGACATTGGAAGTTTGGTCATTAATGTTTATATTAAACTGCGATGGGATGGCGACCTGTCCAGGGTGCGTCCCCCGTCCTCGCCCTGTGTGCGCTGGCTTGGACACCAGCACCCCCCCGCGACCCCGTTTGGGACAAGCGGCAGATAATGGATGGATGGATGGATGTTTATATTAAAGTAATTGCCACAGCAATAGCCACTTTCACTTTCAATACACTGTCAAACAGCAACATTCCTCATCTTGACATGAAAACAAGCTGAAGGCAAAGCATTACAAAAACACAGAAATGTGGCCTGGTGGGTAAGGCTGTCGCCTCGCAGCAAAAAGGTTCTGGGTTCAGTTCCCAGTTGGGGTGGTCCAGGCCATTGAGGAGTTTGCATGCTCTCCCCATGTCTGCGTGGATTTCCTCTGGGGGCCCCGGTTTCCTCCCACCGTCCAAAGATGTGGAGGTCGGCCGGACTGGAGATTCTGAGTGTGTTTGTCTGTGTTTCTGCCTTGTGATGGACTTATGATCTGGCCGGGTGTGTCCCTGCCTTTCGCCCTGTGGGAGCTGGGATAGACTAAAGCAAACCCCATGACCCTAATTAGGACAAGCGGCTCTGAAAATGAGTGAGTGAGAATGCTTGGGTTCAAAAGCGTTGGCTTTGTTCATCTCAGCTGTCAGTAGACAGAAATTTGTATTATTTAAAAGCAGTTTATTATTGATTCAATTTAATTTATTTCAAGCAGGCATTTGATGAAGTCAATGTAACGCAGTCCTTGCACAGAGCTCTAAGCAGTCCTTGGTAGAAGATGTTTTCTTAAATCTCACCATTTCTTGTTTTTATTCAAGAAAATTTGAATTTAGACCAGCTGTTGATGATGTCGGGACTTGGAGAAGTTTGACTGACGTTCGACTGATGCAGAGAAGCTGAACAACAAGTCTAGGTCTAGATTGCTCCCCCGACATTATTCATTTAATGCTGTACCGCCAAGGGAGATCATTATTAATCAGGAACAAGCAGTGTGTGTGCTTCTAACCTTCCTCTGAGCCCTACTAGTCTAACGATAACAGGAGAACAACCTGGACCAGACTTTATCACGCAGTGCACGTCACACAGATCGTATCCCTGCACTAGTGCGTCTGTGTTGATGATACTAGAGCAGAAATGACAAAACGCTTTTTATATTTGGACACTAAATGTGTTAGAAGATTCAGAAGAGAATGAAATGCCAATACCCATGCAAGCAAGTCTCGGTAAGGACTTATGGGCATATAATAGAGTAGAGTATGATAGAGTATAGTTTCATAGGGCAAGCTGAGTCAAGATAGCCCTGCTGCAGGTGCTAATCTGAATCATTCACAATTGTTAATGCAAGCTAAGGCTGGTGAGTTCAACCAAATTTAAAATCATTTATCCTGATACGAGACCCACACCCTATAAATCCTTTTCGCTGTGACAAAGGCTCAGCTGTGACCTGCAGGGTCATCTCCTGTTTCTGCAGAGTGGTCAGCTATTAAAGGTAAGCCAAGATAAGGATTGAAGTGGCACTCTGTGATTGGGACTTTGGGCCAGGAATGATTTGAAGAGGTATGATAGTGAGGTCACTTTTTCTGACCTTCATGCACAGTGATTTTTGCATTTAGATAACTTCTGCATTTCCCTGTAAAATGTTAAAAAAAGAAAGAATAGTCCTACCAGCCTCTGCCAACAAACCTAATGAGAAAAGTGCATTATTCATATATTCATGGTGTTTATTGTGTATGCTTGAGAATGGCCACGCTGTTCAGATAGGCTGGGTGTAGTTGCAGTGAAACTTATGTTGCATATTCTTTGCCACTGTTTTTAAACCTGCTTCGTTTAAATTACCGGCTGTCACATAGTCACTTTGATAGTGTAACATTTTAATATGGAGCATAATTTAAATCAAACTTGGTTGCAGTCTGGGGACATTCATTTGTGATGGTATGGAAAATGATTGAGAACTTCTCATGCTTCTTAATTGCTTAGTGAGCACTTCTGTGTATTTTTCTGTCACAGATGCTGGAACACATTGCTCACCGAGCTCAATACCGTCTGTGTGCCTTCGCTGGCCATTCTGTTGTCTTACTGAAAGTGGCTCATTTCCTCAAGCACTTTCTCTTTTCTTTTCTTATTTTCCCCTACTTTCCTGGTCCATTCTATGCCTATCTTTTAAACTTTTTCTTATTGTCTCTCTCCCCCTCCTGTGATGGGTTTCATTACTGTACTCAATCTCAGGCAGTGGACAGCCTCTCCCTGGTGTGCTGCACCACCATATAATCCTTTTAATTAAAGGCCCTGCTCCTCGGCTGGGCTGCCCCATGCCTGCCGCTCGCGGCCTCCCGCCTTTTGTTCGCCTGATGCTCACCCACTCATTTCATGTCAAGCCGGGCTTTTGCCATTTGAAAAGAAGTGCCGTCACCTTTGTTTCGTTGCCTTTATATAGCTTTAATCTCCAGAGCAATATTCCAAAGTGTGTGTGCTCACTCCTGTGCACGTGTGTGTGCTCGCGCAAGTGCATGCGAGTTTCGTAGGTGGGTGGTCATTGATCCAGCTCAGTGCTCATCATGGTTAAATGCAATCAGGGATTTAAAAAGCCCTTGATAGCGTGTGATTGGGCATGGATAAGAGCAGACAGCGAGGCGCATCCACTTTCGTTTCAGCATGCCATGGTGAAAGCCATTGATTTTGCATTATTCCAACCAAATCTGGCTAAGAATGGACAGCCAGGGCTTGCTAAGAGTGAAAGAGGCACAAAACGATGAAAGAAAGAATGGGATTGAACGTGTTCCCCCTTCCAGTGTTTTTTCTTTTTATACCAACATCCATTTCCCATTCTTCTGATGAAGCCCCCACTGTACACATGGCCCCTCCAGGCCCAGCAGGAGCCAGCTGCTTGTCCAAACAGATTCCTCACACTCACTGATTGAGAAGAAACTCCTTAACCTGCGTTGCCTTGCCCTTGACCTGGCTCCATGCACTATTCATTTGGGTTTTAAAGTCACATTGGGCTGTCTGGATTATCCACCGATGGATCTGCCTGTTATTAATCTCCCTCTGGAGTCCTTGTTTTACGTATGCACCCCCGGCATCAGTGTGAGGGCTCCGTTTCTTCTTCAGACAGGGTGTTTTTTTTCCACCCACGCATGCTTTCCACCACTACTTGGCCTTGGGCATCATGCTGTTGAGGACATGTGGTGGACACAGAAAAGAGCCCTGCGATGGACTGGTGGCACATCAAGAGTGTTTCCCTGCTTTTTAGGGTTAGGCCTGGGATAGGCTGCAGCACCAATCACCACTCTATTCAAGACAAGGGACTAAGAAAACGAGAATGAAATTTCCAGTGACAAGATTTCAAACTCCAGGTAGTGTAATTATCAGTTGTCCAATTTGGAGATACAAGGAAGAGGTCAGGAAGGGGCATTTGAATTTTGTGCTGACCTTCAAGGCCATTCACAAATCATTCGGACAACGCTGTCCTGCATTGTGCTCTGATCGATTGACCAGACAGTGGGTTATTCACCACGGCTGCAGCAGGTCAATGTAGCACTCCTCACAATACAGGGGTGCGTCCCTCCCAATCTGGTCGAGCAGAATGTGACTGAATTCACCTATTTAGAGCAACCCATTTGAGCGAGACCAGTTGATTTAATATCATAGAAATGAAGAAATGTATTGTATTAAGGTTTAGCAGTAGCATGACTTAGCTCCACTTCTTTCTATGGGGCTGGATTTTCTCCCAGCAGTGAAAGGGTTAGGTCCCCATCCGGCATTTTTCATTTCCGTTGATCTGCAGTTCATATATTGTAGATGTGGCACGCTTTTGCAGTTTAATACATTGGAGATGACAGATCTGCCTCCTTGACCCCTTTGGCTGCGTTTGAATAAAGAAGTGATCCAAAACGCTGCCCTCTTCTCTCACCACAGACATATAGGCAGACGGCTGCTGGAATAAAAACTAATCAAATACAACAAGTCGACTCGAAGAGAAAGACAGAGAGAGTGAGGGGGTGGACGAAGAGAGCGAGAGATCCGATGAGGGATAAAAATATCCTCCCACATAGAATAGATTTTTTTTCCCTCTTCATCGTTTTGAAATGCAATCACGGAAAAAGGGAAGTGATTCCAGACTGCCTTGAAATTCTAAAGCGAACCATAAATATTTGCAGATGTATATTTTCCCAGCCTGGTTCATATGTTCTCCGAGAAGCTGTGATTTATCTGCTCGCGATAAATCAAAGGCCTTCAGGTCGTTTGCATTAATGTATGTTAGGCGGTATTTGACCTTATTCAGTTGGAGAGATGGATGGGCCCCCTGCAGTGTGGAATGCTCACCATACGGCACACGTGTGAACCTACAGACTACGAGTGGAGATGATGGGATACGTGGGAATAATTCGCTCTAAGATGGAGAATATGAAATCCAGGCCCTTGTAGAAGGTCATTAGGTTTTTTTTTTTGTTTGTTTGTTTGTTTGTTTGTTTTCTGAAGGCCTGACTTTATCATTCACCAGTGCTCTCCCTCAACAGAGGTTAAAAATACATTTTTACATTATGTTTCATAATGACCACTGTGTCCCTTCTAATTAATGCAATATGGCACATTTTATAGGATCACGCAACATCTAAGGACCTCACGGATCGTAATGTGTGTGATAGAAACCCAGAAACCCACTGGTCTGACGCTCACTAATATATTGGGATTTCATCAATGCTACACTGTATTTCATCCATTTGGGAGCTGCTTGAGACCCTTCATGTATTATTCAGGCTACATAGTGCATGTGCTTGCATTCAATTATATATGTGACAAATAAGTCCTATGGGCAAATGTATCCATTTATTTATCTGTATGCTTAACTCTGGCTGAGGGCTGGGCATAAATGTTTCATGCATTTATTCTACGGTGCAGCGCAAGGACGCTGTGCTACTCTGCGGGGACTATCAGAGGCCTGCCTAAATACAACTAACTGAGATATTATACCATGAATCCTTCTGAATATTTATACGTCCATAATAAAATATCCTTGGTCAATATGCAACTCATGATTCATAATAACAATGAAAAATTTAGAACACATCTATTTTTCATTCCGTAGATAGATAGGAAGGCCAGATTTATTTCTCAGATGTAGGTGTTTGAAGCTCTGGGATTTGGGGGTAATTTTCAGCAGGAAAGCTACCTCGGGACACCTCACTGCTATTGCACTGTGAACCCAACTCAGAGCCATTACTTCTCCTTGCACACAGGATTACTCACTTAATCTGGAGCTACACAGTGACCTTTAGTGACCTTGATGCTGTCACTTGCTCTGCTCGAAGTTGCAGGTCTGCAGAATTGAATTGATTTGCCCATTCTCCACCCACAAATGCATTTCTTTCTAAGCAGCTAAGGCCAGCTGTAAAGCAGGGGGGCAAGCTATTGTTTTCTACCCTGCCTGGATCCATGGAACTGTGCAGATGTCTTGAGCCACTTCTCATTTTATATTTTTTTTAGGGAATCACCTTTTTGTTGGAAAAATTCTATTTCATGCCTGTTGGAGTCTGTGGTCTTTGGCATACTGAGTAGATTAAATGGATGAAATGGGAACAAATGTGACAGACTGCAATGTAACAGAATGAAAAGTGCTTAAAGATGCATAGATAAAGGGGATCTAGATCAGCATTCAGCATCACAAGTAAACTAATCATCTGATCATCTGCACTTGTTTCACTTCTAAATGTCCTTCAGGAAGTCTGGAGAACCTTTCCTCAACTCTGAACTGAGCCTCAATCAAAAAGCATGCAGGGGCAGAGTTTATACTTTGTATCTCCCAAATTCTTAAAGGTTCTTTTCATGCGTATTTCTAATTGTTGTCAGCAGTGTGTTAAAAAATGAATTCCCATTTGCGTGAATATGCTGCGATGGAGTAGTGAACTCTCCAGGGTGTATTTCCACCTTTCACCCTTTTGAGCGCTGGCATAGGCTCCAGCATCACCTGGTAAAGATAAGTGGCTCAAATAACGGACTGATGGATGCATGAACGGCATTTTTGCAAGCATTCCATAAACCTCTCCAACCTAACAACTCTTGCAATAAAAACGTGCTTCATTCCTGTTTTAGCTTATTTTTAGTAACATTACATTGCTGTAGTTTCCCATTCAAACTTCTCATAATACTTGCGACCAGAATGAATGCATGGTGCTTGTGTGAGAAAGAGATTACTTTGTTTTCTGTCCATAGGAGGTGCTGGTCATAATCTTACAGAATGGCATTTCAAGTAGATTGGCACTGGAAGCATTGTATTTATGCTAATGTGCTTTATGCCGTATAAACTCTGGGTGTAATGAAACTGCACTGTTAAGGGCGAAGCAGCGTTCTTTGGAATAAACTTCAGGGTAGAGAATAAGCTTGTATATTTTGTGTGGATCGTGTAGGGGAATGCAATGGAAAGGCTGCGCTGTGGGATGCAAGGCGATGCTCTTGTCGGGCACTTCTGAGTGAGGGAGTGAGTGTGCTAGTGGCAAGGGAACAAGCAATGCTGAAAGCTGAAATTAGGCTGCTGTGTATAGCACTGTACTATTGTGTGCCTCCACAAATGAGACAAATGAAAGTCTGATGAGTCCCTGTGGCCTGGTGAGAGACAGGCAACAGCAACTGCGCTCCTGGTTGTCCCCTAATTGGACCCAGCTGGGACTTATTTTCACAACCATGGGTGTATTCAAGGACTTGCTGTACTGAGCGTACACAAAGACATTCAAACTGGTGTGTGTGCAGGCATCTTGGGAGTATTATTATTTCAGACCCATTTTGCTTAGTAGAATACTGATGATGTGAAGGAGAAAAGTGAAAATGTTTTGTTTTTAGTTGATGTTACATCATTACCATGAGGCTGGGGTAATTGTTTAAGCTTAATATTGTGTCCATAATCATCTGGATATTCCTAAAAACTGACAGTTCAGTTCTCTGTCTCAGAGCAGGGCTCTAACCTTGCTTTATTAGGTGAAAACGTTGACTAGGTGTCATCAGAATTATCACAGCGTGCATTAGAAAAGGACGGAAAAGTTCAAACTCAATTTTAGATGTTAGATGCTGCAGTGGGTATCCATGGATGTCTTGGGTATTCACAAGTCTTACCCCTAAGCTAATACTACAACTTGCAACGGACCAGAGCTGCCAAAACTGAAGCATGTGGGGCAAAGTTTGTGCAGAGAGATTTGATTTGACCTCCCATCACCATATAAGAGCTTATGAAACAGAGAAATAAGCAAAAAACCATGCAGTTGTCCCTGACCACAGCACAGATGTAGGGACACAAGGCTATTTGTCCATAGCTAATGACACACAGAGTCAATCAGGTCTTTACAGCTGTGTTGGGAATATCTTTGATCCATTTCCAAAGAAAAGACCCTGTTCCTCAGATATAAGGAGGCCCAGTATTAACATTTAACAAACCTTAACAAACCTTCCAATTGTCACATCTGGAGACAACCAGGACAAATTTTGTTCTAGTTGTGGGTGGCTTATTATTAAGTGAAAGTGACTATCCTTGTCATTGTGAAACGCAGCACAACGCAATGAAACTCACCCATACACACACGTGCAGCAGGGGGCAGCTATTGAAAGTGCCAAGGGAAGAAGTAACGGGGACGGTACCTTGCTCAAGAGTACCTCAGGGCAACCTACTGGTGAGGCATTCGAACCGAATCCGGGGCCGACTCTCTAACCACTAGGCCACCGCTGCCCCATTATGGAAACATACCAATTCAGCCCTTCATGAAGGGGTCAGTAGAGTTCAATAAGCAAACCAATAAGCGATAGTAAAGCCGAAGATGGCAGATGGGCACCTGCTTTGTTTTCGTTTGTCTTACAGAATACAGAATTACAGAATAATTCTGTAAATGCAGTTAAACTGTCACAGAGCAACGCTTCGCCTCCAACAGAGCTTCAAACAGCTTTCAGTTCCGGCCAGGAAAGAAGCAAAGGGAAGTCATGGTACTAGAGACGCGTAAGGCTGTTGATTTCTAGTCGTTTCTCCTGGTTGGAGGTCTTCAGCAATATGTCACATCTCCTGAGACTCCCAATCTTAAAGTGCACGCCTGCACTCTAATTGATTTGCTACATGTTTCTGGCCGAGGGTCATCGCATTTCCCACAATCTGCCTCAGAACCATGGATGTTAATAGGCCGTACGTTCCAGTTTTACAGAAATTAAATGGTTCCACAAACTCGTGAATCCGGGGTCTTTCACTAAATGAATTAACATGCAAGGTTTTTTTTTTTTCCTCTCTTCCCCAGAAATTAATTCAGCATTTGATACGGCCAGGTAACGTTCCATTTCCTCGGGGAATTTTCTGTCTGCTGCCTGAGTTGATTTCTCCTACCCCCCACTATCTGAAGTAAACATTGACTGATAGGGGACAAAATCATGCAAAGTACATGCTAGGCCTGAATGCTGAGAAGATTTTCATGAAACCAGATGATGAAGAGAAATATGCAGGCTGGCAGCGCTTACTAATTAGTGTGGAACACCAGGATTATGACTGATATAAAATGCATTAAGTGCCACGGCATAATTCCTGATGTGAGACAGTTTGCAACTTTAAGACCTTCCTTGTGGGACACAGTTTTAAATAAATTAAATTTGCTTCTGCATGAATTATTGTTTTAAGCAGGGCCACACTGCAAATGATTATTGGCATTAAAACACTGGCTGCTGGGACGGAAAGCGGTCATTAGCAAGTTTCTCTTGCGGCCGTTAGAAAGCTTCTGTCACCAACTGCCAACATGCAGCTTCACCGCCACCTCCACCCGCCCTGAAGAGTGGGCTGACCTCCTGTGTGCACAATCAACATACTGGTAATTGAATGCACTTGTGAGCAGGTTTTTAAGTTCCTGGCCTGAGGAGATGTAGTCGGTCAATACTTTGTCACTTGGCCTTTATGGGAACCTGCTACATTGCTAAGTGGCCAAGTGCATGAGAGAGTCCAGCGGAGGACTGATGGAAGCACCCCGCTGTCATTCAGAGCATGGCGGGCCGGTAATGTGTGGAGGCCTGCCTTTCCTGACCTCTTCTTCTGAAATATATGTTTAGATATGGATCGATTGGCTGCCAGTCATCACCGCATGCTCGGCAACAAAAGGCCAGAATTGAAGTGCATGATGGAATTGACCTTGTGGCAGGACTCAAACTTTGGAATTTCCAGTCCAGACCTGAACACTTTTGCAATTTACAGAGTCATAAAAGCTGACTAGAACTTTCGTTCGGGAAGTTGCACTTATCAGAATTTATTAACTTGGTTTTCTGAGGCTGGCCTGAGATACAAATGCGTGTGTCGAATGAATGTAGGTGTCCACAGAACAGGCTTGATAAGACTTATAGCTATATCCAGACTTATACCTTTGATTCATAAAAAGCCTTGTAGAATCTCCCGGCCTTGTAGAGGAACACAGCACTTTCATACAGAAGAATGGATCTATGTCATTATTCAGTCATGTGCTTTGTTTATAAAATAATTCAAAGTTCGTTTTGTGTCTGGGTTACAGTAAAGCATATTAGAGTTTTCAAGCCCCCTATTATATACATTATTATTAGGAGAATCTCCTTTTTTCCATTTTTAAAAAATGTTAAGCTGAGCTGCTTTATTTTAATCACAAGGTAACATCTATACTTCCTTCCATCCATTTTCTGAGCTGCTTAATTTAACTGGGGGCACAGGGAATGCTGGAGCCTGTCCCAGGGCTTTTTTGACAAAAGGTGAAAAATAATCCGGACAGGTTGTTATAGATGTATTTTGTTGTACTTTGCTGGCTGCTCACTACTAATTTGGAGAGGTGGTGGTAGCCTAAGGGTAGGAAACTGCAGCCGAACAAGAGGTTGTGGGTTCAAGCCTGGATCTATCCAATCTACAGCAGTAGCGCTGATTGAGTCCCAGAGCAAGACCCTTCGTCCCGAGTGAATCCAGGGAGATTCTCACTGTCAGTAGGCAATGTATGCTGCTCTGGATGTCTGATAAATGTAAATGTAAATGATTTCGCAGCATGCATGCCTTACATAATGTGTGCCAACGTTAAATAAAGCATGGAATATTTTCTTCTTCTTTCGGCTGCTCCCGTTTGGGGTCGACACAGCGGATTAACAGTTTCCAGCGAATATAAAGCATTCCATAAATAAAGCATGGAATATACAAATAAACTTCAATTCCAAAACTTTCTCTTTGTAAGGGACCATTTTCTTTGTATCCCATTGCAATTGCTATAATAATGCCCATTTTGGGATTCAGCTTCCATGGGAATCGCTGGGTCATTTCAGTGTAACTGGTGTATGTTCACCTTCCCGTCACTAACAGCAGACAGCTCCACCGTCAACACGGTCCTTCAGATATCCTTCAACTTAAACCTTAATGTTCAGAAATGACAAGAATAGCTGTTTATATTATGGGGGAAAATGTGGGCAAGTGATTTTCTTAGTATTAAGTATTTCTACACAGCTGCTGTTTAAACTATATATACGAATGATTACAGTAAATTGTTGTTTTTAACTAGTTTTCTATCCAATGCAGCAATCAACCCCATTCAAAGTGTGTGCTGATATTTATGGTTTATTCTTCTTTAAAAATGCCATCAAAATATTGGGAACACTGCACACTAGAGACATACTTTTTTGCCGTTCAGTAGGGTAGTGCTGGGCTGTTTCAGTGAAAGCTCCAGAGATCGTATCCCTTTCAGAAGCTTTGTAATCCAACTAGTCTTTTTAGTCACTTTGTTAAATAAATCCATAATGATAAACCCAATCACTGAGCGTCTTCTGGGGTTATTGATCCATTTGTCTGTTCTGTCATGCCTTAGACTGAGTCTGTCAACCAATTAGAGACCGTGTTTTTACTATGTGTGTGACAGCTTTGATCTAACATGATCTACACTATTAAGACAGCACCCCGATTTATATCCTAAATAAATATTGTGCTTAGAGCCCAGAAAGTTAAGGGACCTTTAGGAGAATCGCCCTATTTAGTCTCTTAAACTGTCCAAGAGCTAAAAAATGCTAACTGAAACTAGTGTGCAAATAAATTTTTTAATTATTATTAAAAATCAATCTTAAGATTGATAAAAATGTGTAGGATTTTTATGGGCCTAAACAGCTTGTGTCCCATTTCTCACGCACACACGTGGCATCCAGTTTGTGCAATGGAGGCGTCTTGATTTATTGACTGTAATTAGGCATTCAGGCCGACTCCACCAGCCACGGGTGTAGGCGTGGATTATGGAGCTAGCTGTGTGGGTCGCTGTTCGCAGTGAAACACGCCGAGTTGCAGATTGCTGTGGGAAGAGCCAAGGCTCCACCCCTATTTTGTGCTCTAACTCACCATACACTTCCTCATGTCTTTTGTTTCCCATCGTCACATCGAGCGGCAGCTGCGCTTGTCTGCAGCAAAGCAAAGTGCATCCTGCTTAAGGAAATGACTGTAATCCACATCCTACATCCTGACAGGGACTGCTGCTGTTTTAGAGGTAGAATTATCTTGTCAAGTGGCCCTTAAGGAGCCCCAATGCAAATACCACAAGAAAAAGGCCACTGGAGGAAAAGAAAAGGGAGGAAAAAAATTCTGACAAAAATGATACCCCGGAGCAAAAAGAGAGGCTCTCTGCATGTGCTAAGATAATGATCGATTTCTTCTGACGTCCTCCACTGATAAGATCACTTCACTGGTGTCACTGTTCATAGAAAGGCACCAACAAATGACAGCTTTTACTTGTCCCATGCAGGCTTCTGAGGGTGGGCTCACTTCATAATTTGTTTCACAATGGGATGTCTGTAGTTTATGATATTTTGCATAAAAGAACAAGTGCAATAAATAATTAAAATATGAATAAATGTGCAAAGCATTTTGGGGCAGTTTCAGATGCAAATCAGTTGCACTATGCCAGCGTGTTATTGACGAAACTGGTGCATCAAATTAAATATGCAGTGGGCAAAATGCAATTCTCTCACTCGTACGCACACATTTGAGGGGTGTTCATGTCGAAAGTGGGAGAAGATATAACGTGTGTCTGATTAAACAGAGGCAGAAGTTTCAAACATGCATTAACTGAAAACTTACCATCACGATTGCATGGTTTAAACGCTTGGAATCATCACAGAATAAGTCTTGATGCCGCCAGTTCACGCTCTCGTTGCTCTTTTTCTGTGCACAACATGCAGTGATGAACGCCGTCACCTCACAGCGATTGGGTTCTGGGTTTGATTCCTGGAGCTCCGTGGGTAAATATTTATGTGTAAAGGTTTTCTCCAGATGCTCCAGTTTCTTACCAAAGTCCAAAGGGTCGGCATTGCTCTAGTGTTTAGGGACTAGGTTCCAGGATTGGAAGGTCATGGGTTTGAATCCCAGACCAGTAGACTGCCCTGAAGTAACCTTGAGCAAGGCACCGTCCCCATTACTGCTCTCCGGGCGCTTCATATAGTTGCCCCCTGCTGCACGTGTGTGTGTGGGTTAAATGCAGAGAATGCATTTCATTGAGGTTCACTATGTGCTGTGACAAATGACACAACGACAAAAAATCACTCTCTTTCAAAGACATGCATGCAAGGTGGATTGGTAATGTTAAAATAACGTTAAACAAGGTGTGTGTGTGTGTGTGTGTGTGTGTGTGTGTGTGTGTGTGTGTGTGTGGTTTATCTTTGTCTTATGCATGGTGGACTGGTGACCTGTCTATGGTACTTCTCTGCCTTTCCGCCATGAGCCTTTGCCTTTTATCCAGCACACCGAGTTATCCTGGTTAAGTGACTGACATGGATGGATTGATGGATGGATGGATGGATGGATTCTATTTCAGCAGAATTCTTTGGTGAATTCTAAACTCTGTCAACACTGCTGTTAATAGAAACACTGTCTCAAAATTATTAACTACTCATTTCATTGTGTGTTAGGATCTGAGGATCCTGGGAAGCAGGAGGCACTGGGCTGGGAATGTACTGGTGTGGGTTAATTTGTGAGTAAGTCATATGGAACTGATGTGGGTTCAGGTTAATGGACCCTTTTTTACACTTACTGGCTTGACACAGTGAGAGAGTTTATAGCAGTCAAAACATTAAAGTGGCAACATTTATTAATGGTGACCATGTCTGCAGCCCTATTACATATTTTTTTCATGAAGGCGGCATACATTTGTTGGAACAAGTTTCATTTTTACATAGAAACAAGCTTGACCTACTAACTCTGGTCCGTCCTACTTCGAGTAGTGTCGATTTGTAGTAATGCCACATGCTTATGGGCCTGTAATTGTAAATGAATTAACCCCGCCCATCATTTTCCCTATCGATTTTGGGCCGGAGCCTACTTGTACTGTAGACCTTGTACCAAGCTTGGTATATTCTGACAACTGCTCGTCATACAGAAACATCTTTATGGCGAAAGTTCCTGAAAAAAGAAAACAAACTAAGCGAATCCTTCACATCGCAGCGGTGGCCAAGTGGTTCGGGAGTTGGCCCGGCGTCGGAAGATTGTGGGTTCGATTCCCTCACCAGTAGGTTGCCCTGAGGTACCCTTGAGCAAGATACCGTCCCCGTCACTGCTCCCCGGGCGCTTTCAGTAGCTGCACGGTGTTTGCATGGGTTAAATGCAGAGGTCCAATTTCATTGTGGTTCATGTGTGCTGTGCTGTGACCTCGCAATGACAAGGGTTGTCACTTTCACTTTTCACATTTTCAATAGTAAATGCTAAAAAGAGTCACCGGCTTCGATGGCCAGTGTAAGAAAGGGACCCATGAAAATGGTGCGCGGACGTCCTGGTGTGAAAAAGTCGATCACATTCGCTCGTTCTGAGCATTAGATCTGGCATGAGCAGCACCCTCAGCGTTCCGTCTTCACGCGTCTTTTTGGTCGCGGACTAGTTTGCGTCTTGATGTATTTAATTGAAACACTTCTCTTTTGGACTGTTGTGCTTATTTATTGTGAACTGGCTAAACATAGAGCATTACAAGCACTGATCACCTCAGCGAAACTCTTCCCTGGAGAGGCCCTGACTTTAGTGACATTAAAGGTTTCATTTGGCCATAATGCTGAGATTAGATTGGAAAGGTCAAAGATATAAGGTCGTTTTTTTCATCAGGATTATGGTCAACAGAATTTGCAATTATCATTTTTATATGCAATCTAACTTTAGTGCCCCGTGGGTTTTAATTCTTTGAAGCGGAAGAAGGGTGTAAAATATTTCTTGAAATATTTCGTAATGGTTTTTTTTTTCTTTTCTTTTTTGCCATGTTTAATTTAAGGGAAGAGTCTCTCACATTACGTCTCTGCTGTCATTTATCAGCCGTTGTAAATGAACGTAATTACAGCCTGATCACTTTTGAATGGAATAGCTGCGCGCGTTGCCAAAATATTGAACGCTTGAAAAGGAAGCGCTTGTTGTTTACAACATCTTTGCACTTTTCAGAAAAGTCTAAAGATATTTACTGCAGTCGGAAGATCCTTTAAAAAACCCATCGTTCCCCTTTTCTAAAAAGATGCTCTGAAGATCCTTACCACTTTATGCTGAATGTAAAACCGGAATGATTGGTTATGTTGTAACAACTCTGCATGATTTGAGTTGCGTTCTGGCGCTCTATCAAAAATTTCAAGTCAAATATTGAAAGTGTGTTGTTTGATGTCATGATCTTTCATCTCAAAACTTCCCTGCTTTCTTTATATTGAATAGCAGTGCTGGAGTGCAGAAATCCTTCAGTCAAAACAAGTGCTTTGAGTGCAGCTAGAGAGGCAAACAGACCCATATTTCATGCATTTTGCAAACATGGATTTTCAGCTTCATGGTTATATGCACTTCATGAGAACTATATGAGCATTTGGAACGACTTTTTCTACTAATCTAAAACCAGAGGCTAAAGTGTCGAATGATTTAAACAAAACTATTTGTAGGAAACAAGCAAAAACCACGATCAGCAGAACTGTATTGATTGAAATGTGGATTACAGTCGGTGATGGTGGTCTAGTGGTGGGATGCTCGCATGTAGATCAAAAAGTTTGAAAAGGTTCAAATCCAGCCTCCAGCACTACCACCACCGGGTTCCTGAGTAAAACCCTTTACCCCAAGTTGCTCCAGTTACTGTCCCCGTAATCAGAAACTGAAAGACTGAAAAACTGCTTGTCATTGGGAAACGCAGCACATCACAACTCAACGAAATTCAACTTCTGCATCTCACCCATGCACACACGTGCAGCAGGGGGCAGCTTTTGAAAGCGCCCAGGGATCAGTGATGGGGACAGTACCTTGCTCAAGGGTACCTCAGGCCAACCTACTGGTGTGGGAATCAAACCCACAATCTTCTGATCCGGGGCAGCTCCCTAACCGCTAGGCCACCGCTGCCCCGGACTGGAAGTCACTCTGGATAAGAACGTCTGCTAAATGCCGTAAATGTAAATGACAGTTAACTATTTTCACCTTTAGAACGTACACAAGCGTTTTTATGCAGCAGCGCTTCTGATCTGGCGTTTTAGAGTGTCCGAGTTTCGGTCAATATTGCTCTAAAGTCGAAAAATGTCTAAAAAGCATCGGGCCGTGCTGTTTCATTGGTGGTTTAAATAATTTAATCACTATTAAAGTAAAGTATAATTACAAAGCATTATAGTAACACTTTGTTCCACAAACATTGTGGAGAGATCTAATTTCATTGTTACCTCTAAATGAGTTATAGACCCTCTATAAAGGTGTTTATTGACACTATAAACCAGGTGTGTACAACAGTTTAATTGCCTCATATAAAAGCGCAGTATAGAGAAAATAACACAGTAACCATGCGTTCTATACAAACTCTGCACAGCCACTCTGCAGCCTTTTGCTTTGTAATGCTGTATGAGATGGGAAGTCAGAGAAAGAGATTATGAGGATGTGTCTGTCTCGGTTACTCTCATGCACATACATAAAGGCGAGCAGTGGGGATCCGCAGCAAGGCACTTTGTAAGAGGAGTTAGTCGCATGAGTAGGGTATGCATATTTTATGAACAGTCAACAGATTGTCGTGTTGCAGGCCTGGTGTGTGTTATTGCTTTTATATCCCCCAGCTGTGGCCCACAGCCTGCATTAGATCACTGTGTTCATGGAAGGGTCTCAGCACTGAGCCATGAGAACGAGACGTCCAGATTACAATGTTATAGTTTAATAAGATGGAGGGGGACAGAGGATGTGGTTTCTGGGACATTATGGATACGGGGGGTTAATTGTGAATGAGGATTTTATTAAGAAAATAGAGGATTCCTGAGAATTTCAAGAAAATGAATAATACTGTGGCATGAGAATAAGAGAAGTTATTCAGAGAAAACGGGCATCTTCCTCTTTAGAAGGTGTGGTGCAAACCGCACTCGAGAGTTAAAACAGATGCCTAAATGCCTAAATTAGGAAATCTATAGCAGGCAAAGCAGCTGCGACGAGTTTTTATTCACTTGAAAAAAATGTTTATTATTTAAAAATGCAGTTATTGGAGTACTTGTCTGTGCATTGTTATTTTGCAACGCATTGTTGCTTTTTAAACAATGAGGGATTTTTGGTTTCTCAAAAAATGAGGCTGCTCATTCATTTATTCGTTAGTCATTTAGTTATTTTTGGATATGATGCTGCATTTCCTGCATTTCCATGCATACATGCAAAGTGAATATATATTTGGTTTACTCCAGAAATATTTCTATAAACATTGCTGCTTTATAAACATAAAAAATATCCCATAGATTAATATATTCTTAACAAAAATCCAAAGAGAGTGGTATATGAACACACACACACACACACACACACACACACACACACACACAGAGAGGATAATGAGCCAATTCATTAGATACATCAACTTTCCAAGTATCTAAACTCACTGTCAGGTGATGTGACGGGTGATGCGAGTAACATTGTCTCGTCACAGAGGCGCCTGTCCGGGGGTGGGGTGTATAAGGCATCAAGTAAACAGTCAGTTCTTGAAGTTGATGAGCTGGAAGCAGGAAAATAGGCATGTGCAAAGGCCTGAGTGACGTTGACAAGGGCCAGATTGTGATGACTGAACAACTGGGTCAAAGCATCTGAAAAGCAGGTCTTTTTAGGTGTTCTAGGCGAGCAACCAATAAAAATGGTTCGGAGAAGTAAAACGGGAGAAATGGTGAAGTCTTGGGCGCCCTCTTGGGCGCATCACAGCTTGCCTCTGGGGAAGTCTTATGGGAAGAGGGCAAACTGGCTGAGGCAGCGCGATGCTCTTGGCTGTGTTCTGTAGGGAAACCGTAGGTGCCGTCATACATCTCTTTATGCTCAAAGCATCTACAGTGCCATGTGTTTGTGAATCCTTTAGAATTCGATTTATACTATTTAGAGATAGTATGATTTTTTTTTAATGATAAAACAACCCAGTTAAACAAATGTGGTTAATATTATTCTAGGCTATTTTTTTTTTTTTTTTTGAAGAAAACTAATCCTATAATAAATATGTATGAGGTTGAGAAATTGTGTGAACATCTAGGATTAGCGAGTAATTTGATGGTGAAATTGATTAGGTATGAGAGTCATGTTATTTCTAGAATAAGAATCTGTCAGCGTCTCATCTTCACAACACAACTGTGAAAATGTATCATGGTACAAAAAAAGATCTCCAGGGAAAAGAAACACCAACAAAAAAATAGACAGACAGACAGAAAGCAAAATGCAATGCATAAGCTGATGTTTGGCAACAAACAACAAAGCACAAGAAACAGTAACAGTAGAGATGACAGTAAAATCACAAAACCACAGTTTTATAAACAGTGTATTTCTCAGGTAATGCACTATGCAAGTCAAATAGTCTGTGCACACACACACACACACACACACACACACACACACACACACACACATACACACACACACACACACACACACACTTTGTCAACTGAATATAAATCAATAAATAAAATATGAATCAATGTCAGCTGGGCCACATTTGGTTTTGAAGCCCTTTCCAGTAACTGACACACAGACCAGGCACCATGGGATTCAGCGATAGTTCTGATTGACAACAAAAGAAGTGATGAAAGTGCCTGATAGACCTCCCGAAGTCATCGAGCTCGACGGATGGATCTGAGCTCTGTAAGGTTTCACACGATTGTTTTTATTTATCCCAGACAGCAGAATGAGAGGAGAGCGGCCAAGTCATGGTCCGACCTAAAGATCTTAAGAACTTTCACGAGCCTGTTGAGATACAAAAACTAGATTCATCTCACACATACAGTACTTATCTTACTGATCCTGTTCTGCGTGGAAAATATTACTATCTGCCGCACAATTCTTAATATAAAAGCAAGCTTGACTTTTTCGGATTAATAATGAAGAGGTTTAATTTAAATGCAGAATTTGATCAATGGGGTCCGTTTCTAATCAACTAAATGAATCTACAATGCTTTCAAGATCACACGCTTTTTTGGACGTGTAACTTTCTTTATGTCAGGTTAGATCAACGCATTATTAGTGCTTTTTTGAACGATGGTGAGCTGAGAGAGCCTCACCTGTCAGGGAAGCTGTACGGCCCGTGATGATAAACCCAAGGTCTTGCTTTACATGATAAACAGGGAGATGTTTCGAATGTTGAAGGATGATAAGGGTGCGAAGTGGTCCGATTTGCTGAAGAGGTGTAAACAGAGAAGGGTAAATAATGAGGAGTAAAGGGTAGGGTTAAAGTCTCCTCCGGCAGCCGGAGGAGGTGGTGTGGAAGGTCTTTGGGGAGAGGGGCCTGTATTAACAGGGGATGAGAGTGCTAATAAAACACTGAAGCTGCCAGGGTCAGGAGGTCACATGCTCATGTAATGAATGGAGAAATTTAACTCATCCAATTATAGGGAAGTAAGGCGAAAATCCATACCGTTACTCTGGGCACTGAGCCCAAATGCAAAACTAATAATGTCAAGTAAAGCTTAGACTCTCCCCTGGCACTTTGTCTCTCTCTCCCGCTTTCTCTTTCTATCTCTCTTTCTCTCTTTCTCTCTCTTGCACTTGCACTCACTTTTGATCGCTCTCTTCCTCCCTCCCTCCCTCCCTCTCTCTCGTTCAGATTTCTTTCTCTCACTCTGTCTCTTTCTTTCTTTTTCCCTTTCTTTGGCTTTTTGCTTTTTCTTTACTTCGCTTTCTTCTTTCTCAGTTTTTCTACTAAGGGCTCTCCTTGCTCTCGTCTCTTCTACTCTCTCTCTGTTTCTGTCTTTCGCTCACTCTTCCTTCTCTTCCCTTTCTTTCTTTCTTTTTTTCTTTCTCTTTTGCTCTGTCTATTGTCTCCATGTTTTTCTCTCTATTGATCTCTTCTCTCCTTCTCTTTGCTCCTTTCCCTTTTCTTTCAACCAGTTCTCCCTTTTTCACCATGCCTTAAATCACTTGCTGTCTCTTTTGCTCTCTCTTTGTCTGTCTTTCAGGTTTCTGCTGCTCTATCTCCTTCTGCTTGTTATTTCTTTCTATTTTTCTTTCCCTGTAGGTGGTGGGTGAGAGAGAGTGGGAGTGGGAAAGAAGGGATGTAATGTGCATGTGTTAAACAGAAAGTCTGTTAGGAAGTGTGTGTGTGTGTGTGTGTGTGTTTGTGTTTGCTTTGCATGTGCCACTGATGCTTTGGGAGCTTATTTGGGCACCTCTGCTGCTTAGTGAGCGAGCATGTGCTGCCTGTGTATGAATGCCAGCTTTTTTCTTTAGCAGCTGTATAATGGGCTTCTACAGTGAGCTGCCATTCAAAGGGCCATTTGGAAAAGCTGGCCTTTCTGTGCAGTCTGCCGCATACTAAAATCAAAGGTCGATAACACTGAACTATAATAACAGGTGATGGTCCCAGCGATGCCAATTTAGACCCATTTCGTTGGAGTTAGCTTGTGAAATGCAGCCTTAATGGACATGTTATGCAAAGGCAGACATTTGTTGTCCAATATTCAGCAGAGTCCCTGCCCTTAAAAGGAAAATGAGTAGGGAACAAGTAGCTGGGCTTTGCAGAGCATGCCCTTGCTCAAGGCCCGAGTGTACGGACTCATTCAGCTTTAACTACCGAACTACCGGCTAGGTTAAAGGTGCAGCGTACCGAAAACACAACATGAATAACGATGAATGGGCTTTGCCTGCATAACTCCGAGTCTGCTTCTGTCAAACACCCTCCAAATCTCCCAAAGAAAACTCATAAAATGGGCGATTATTTGCTAAATCAAGCTGCCGAAGGAAAGCTTTAATTAAACCTCTTTATTTATATGTCAAGTGAAAATGGTGGGGAAATCTAAATCTGATTCTTTTTTTCCCCCTTGCAAGCTGTAACCCTTGGAGGCAAGTCATTAGGCCTTATACATAACCATCGCGCCGCATTAAAATCACATTACACAACAACGATAATCATCGCGTTCAATTACACGTGGTAATAAATGCCTGCGTGATCTTTGCTAAATCCATTAGTGTGACATCGCAGAAGAGGGAGAGAAGTTGCAGACCGAGGGCCCAACGCATTAGTTGGTGCCTTAGTTCGCGTTGAGCCCACCTAAAGCTTGTAGACCTTGGCGGGGCCTTCATGGATCAGTGTAAAACACTCTGAAGTGGACATAAAGATCCCTTCACTAATTTTCCACTTGTTAACACTAGCATTTGTTTTAGGGCAGTAGTATGTACATTGATCAGCAGGACATTAAATCCACTGGCAGCAGAGTGAGTAACATTGACTTTCTCTTTACAATGGTACCTGTCAAGGGCTGAGATATATGAAGCAGCGAGTGGACAGTCAGTTCTTGAGTCAGTGTGTTGGAAGCAGGTAAATGGGCAAGTGTAATGAGCAGTGCAACTCCAGAGTAGTCAGTACCTGCCAGAAGTGGTCAAAGGACAGAGTGTCATGGGTGCCCAAGAAGAATTGATCTGTAGTTAATGAACATGTAATGCTGGCGATGACAGAAAGCTGTCAGTGCGCACCGTTTCCTTACTTGATGCTTATGGGACTTCTTAGCTACAGACAGGTCTGAGTACCCATGCTGACGCTTGTACACCGAGGAAAACATCTTCAATCATTTTTTCTTTTTTCTGGATAGGATAGGTGCCAGCAGGTTGCTTATTTGGTGTAAGCAATGCTGGATGTTACTTTGACACATACCACTGTCAAACTGTTCAAGAATGGTTTGTGAAACATGGTCAGCAAGAGTTCAGTGAAGTGAAAGTGACTATTCTATTCTTTTCATTGTAGTGAATTGAGCACACAGCATAGCACAACATAATTGCACCCCTGCAATTAACCCATACACACTCACACAGCATGGGGTAGCTATTGAAAGCACCCGGGGAGCAGTGACAGGGACAGTACCTTGCTCAAGCATACCTCAGAGCGTCCTACTAGTCTGGGATTCAAACCCATGACCTTCTGATCCTGGAGCCAACTCCCTAACCACTGGGCCACCACAGCCTCAAAGAGTTAACAAGGTGCAAGTGAATATCTAAAGATGACAGTGGCTCTCAGCCATTAATAGTCAATGGCACATTTTTTTTTGGGATACCCCAAAGGGAAGTCATTAAAAATGAAAACAAAGCTTTCTTAAAAAATAGCTACACGTTGTATTAATACGCAGAGTTCGGCCTGTGCGCTGTCGCTTTGGCTGTAAAGGCTATAAGGAGGTCTTGCTCGGTCACAGCAGGCCGCCACAGAACCTTAAGTGATGCACTTACTCTGACTCGCCTCAGTAAATATGCAGCCGCACAAGCCGCATAAATTAATGATATGTAACCAAAACGGAGAGCTTAGCTGTTTCTAGCAACATAAACGCTTTTAGTTTGCCATTAGCATTGGACTTCAGGAAGCTTAAGCTATCAAATGGGCAGTTTGCATATCTGCCTGTAGCCAAAGGTGCATGTTTCATGAATAGATAATGACCTTCGAACATTTATGGCGGCTGATGCCCAACCATTTCTGAATAATGTCATTTTAGTGGAGGCGGATGCTACCGTAAGTCTGAGGCACAGCGCTGTTTAATGTGTATTTGCTGGATTCTTTTTTTTTCCTGCATTGTCAGGTGTTGTCCTTGATCACTCATGGGTGATTCAGTGATGGGTGATCTCAAATTAAAGTGAGCTGAGAAAACTTTCCAAATTCAGAAATCTTCCACCTGTTTCCTGTAATTTGTTGATTTATTTCTTTTTCTCTTTTCTCCATTAAAGCAAAACAGCAATGGCATTATATTGTCTTCAAATCTTCCACATTTTCATGTGAAGATTATTCATATCCATGTGTTTTTGAAAACTGAAACACTGCTCTCTTTAAAAAGTGTCTTATATGCAATTTAAGTGCTTTTTTTTAACTATTTGATATCCAGAAAGGGGCTGCAGTTTGTAGTGATCGTGTGTAATGCAGTCAGTATGTAGCCATTTAAACACAACGCAGTATATCATCATTGTGGAAAAATGTTCGTACTAGAGTAAAACTATTTTACTACTAGAGTAGAATCATTTTTACATGCCATTTAAAAACCAATCAGATCTGAAACCCCTTGAACTTCAACACGACTGGCAGGAATGAAGAATAGACCGTTCAAGAAATGGATTTATGTTAATGTATGGATTTACTGGCATTAGAAATACAACATCAAAGGAACAAAATTATGAATTCAATCTGGGGAGTGTTGGAAAGTGGAGATTAATTTTTAAAAATATTTAGTCTAGAAGGACTGTTGAGTCAACGATCAATACGGAGACTTTCATATGTAGACTTTTCCGTGTTTTTTTAAACAGTGCTCGATAATTCATTAATTCATTAATTACCTAATCCTACTATGTTTTATTTTAAGGAACACTGTGGACATGGGGGTGGACATGACTGGAGATGCCTCTATTTGTCCGCAAATCACATTTTCATTTCTACCACCGAAAGAAAACGCATCAACACTCCCAGGCGGCCAAAGCGCATCAACTCAGAGCTCCTCCACCTCTATATCCATCTACTTCTCTCGCTTTTCACCCTCTTCCTTCAAAATGGGCGTAAGATGTAATTAACTGTTGTGCAGGATTGATTGCAGACAGCTTAGCATTGACCAGCTTCATTATGGAGTCCCTTCAAAGTGGGATTCCAGCCCTGCCAATACACTGGCTTTATTTCAATGCAGAGATCAATATGGAACGTATTAAAAGCTTTATTTGTACTTTGTTGGCCCTGGACTATCTTTGCCCCAGTACACCACAAGCTTGCTCTTTGCCCATGGCCTCCCCCGGCCAACGGACCTTGTGAAGCCGAGGGGTAGATTCTCCAAAGCTTGAAAGAAATGATTTTCACATTTATTTGCATCCCATCAATTTCATTCACTTCAAAGTAGCAGCAAAAGGCAAATAGCATGCGGCAAGGGGACTGTTTAGGTTTTTGGTTCAGATTAATGTTATATTTAGAATAAGGCTCAGGATTAGGATTATGGGCAGCTGATTTGAGTTGAAATCCTACTTACAAATCTGAAAGTGAAAGTGACAACCCTTGTCATCACGAGGTCACAGCACAGCACACAGTGAACCACAACGAAATTGGACCTCTGCATTTAACCCATGCACTCAGACACCGTGCAGAAGTGGGCAGCTATTGAAAGCGCCCAGGGTGCAGAGACGGGGACGGTACCTTGCTCAAGGGTACCTCAGGGCAACATAGTGGTGAGGGAATCGAACCCACAATCTTCCGATGCAGGGGCAACTCCCGAACCACTAGGCCACCGCCAATGTATTTGTGATCTCTGAATCGTAATGACGTGTTTGAACTAAATGGGATTTTTTACAAATTTGTCAAATTCTGCATTATTCAGTGGTTTAGTGTAAACTTCAGTAGTGTAAACATTTAGATTGGTTTTTGCAAGAATCATCACTGCAAAGAATCTTAAGCACTGCTTTAATGTTACGTGAATGGAGCCAGAGGCTGTGATGTCTGTGGTGCAAATAAGTGGCAATTAATTATATTTACAAGCTGAACAATCAGTGATTCTAAACATTGTTTTGAATGAGTTTTGACTCGTGTTAATAATAGGGATGGACCTGGGTTCTGCTGGGGTGCTCTGGTGTCCTCCAGTGGTCCAAACACATGCATGTGTTTGACTGTGCTTGTGATCGTCTGCGTGCGACCCATCCTGGGTGTTTCTCTTTTTTTATACCCAGGTTAGGATGAGCGGCCCAGTTAGATTGATGGCCGGATGGAGACACATGATGTTGAAAGAGTGGTAAATCCAAAAGAAGTGGACTAATAGACTGTTTTCACACCCTGCAAGTACTTCTCCATCAAGAATAATCTCAAAAAAATATGTTTCGGACCAAATTCAGATTTCAAACAAAGCCTTCAAAGCCTTCATCTGATAAAACTGTCCTGATTGATGTATCTAAAAGAGAAAGATTACAAATAAAGCTGCTCTAAATATCACTTTAATTGTGCAGGGATGTTGAAAAAGGTGGAATCCCCTTTAAGTTTGTAATTCACACAACAACACTATTTTCAAGTCTCTTTTTGAACGGCCATCAGTAATGCCCTTCACGAAACAGCTGCCTTCAACAAAGAAGAAAATGCACGGTGCCCTACTTCAGTCACACACCTCTACAGTTTGCCCAGAGGCCTGTGAGCAGCGTTCGTTAGTCATCCATACCCAATGTGGAATTCTCTCAACAAAGTTGATCTTTGTGGAGAACTTTCCCAGGCAAGCTTCTATACAAGCTTCTAGTTTTTAAACTACCAGGTGCCCTCGAGTTTGCTTTGATGGCCAATGAAAGTTTGTGCTGCCAGGAACCCTTGCATGATTCTTTCAAACTGAGACAACACTTTCAGACTTCTCAAAAATCTCTGCAGGAGCTTTTGGGCTACAGAAAGTTCTAAATGCATTTTAAAAAGTCTGGACGTTAACATAATGTAAATGTGTTGCGGGATAAAGTGTAAAGTTTACAGCAAGAGGCTTTTACACCACAAGCATGAGATTTAGCAGCTAATGAGACAACAATGCACATCAGCTCGGCTGTTCTAATCAAGTTCTGTCTGCACTGTACATAAACACACCTCAGTCAAAGAACTGCACAGATCTGTGCTGCATTTTCTTCATCACAACACACACACACACACACACACAGTGTATCACTGTGATGAGATATCATTTTGTCATTTAGCATGCTGCGCAACAGGATGTATCTCCCCTGCCAAAGCAGCAGCAGCAGCTCTGTCCTTGTCGGGCATTTTCCTCAAGGCTACACACACACACACACACACACACACACACACACACACACGCAGGCAGAGTGATGGAAGAGAAGAGGCTGCTACACTATAAATGATTACATTCTTGCTTTTCACACAGCTTTGTAGCCTGTCTTTCTTCCTTCCTTCCCTTTTTAACATCCTACATGCATTCCTTCTTTCCATTCTTCCTTCCTACCTACCTTCTTTCTTTCTTTCTTTTTCTTTCTACCTTCCTTCCTGCCTACCTTCCTTCCTTCCTGGGCAGCGGTGCCCCGGATAGGAAGATTGTGGGTTCGATTCCCTCACCAGTAGGATGCCCTGAGGTACCCTTGAGAAAGGTACTGTCCCCATCACTGCTCCCCGGCCACTTTCAATAGCTGACCCCTGCTGCACGTGTGCGTATGGGTGAAACACAGAGGTTGAATTTCGTTGTGTTGTGCTGTTGACATTGACATTCTCTTTGCTTTGGAATTTTGTTTACTAATTTAAAGCAGGAATATCTGGATCATGAAAAATCAAAAAACATCACACAATTCTGTCTATATATCATTTCATTCATCTCCCCAAGAATCATCTCAAACATTCTTAATACAGTTGTGCCAAAATAACTATATCCTGTCCAAAACAGAGCAAAACTTTTGAGAGTGATGACTGTGTCCCCAGTCTCCAGATCTTTCACCAGCTGAGCTGCGTGGGACGAGCTGGACTGACAAGTCTGAAATGCACATCCAGGAATGAGACAGAACGTTTCCTTGAAAAGGTGCTGGGGTGGTTTAGACCAAGTTATGAAACATGCTCTCGTTAAATTGCATTTAAAATACATATTGTTATGTTATATTTCAACACCAGTCACATTCACATTTGTTTTCAGCATTTCTAACATTTTTTTTATCACAACATTGTGTAAAAACAGTGTATTATTATTATTATTTCTATTTATTTATGTATTTTAAGTCCAATTGTGGGTCCAGACTTCTGGTCTGAAGTGCATTTTACATCTGGCCAATCCTAAAGAGATTTTTAAATTCTCTTTTTGAATGTCCATCACTACTGAGCTCTGAATAAGACACAGTTAATAATGTGGGTCAGGTCAGCCCACTGATGAATATTCCAGCAGGAGTCCGTTTAACACACATATTTGTTCTCAAAACAGGGTGTATGGACAGCTGACCAGCACATACTCCACCCACAAAAGTGTGCCTTCAGCAAACTTTACAAAACGTTGCCAAAATCCCTGTTCAGCCTAATGAAGTTACACCGCTCCGTTTTTATCACATTATTGAAATGAGCTTTTTCCCTTGTCAAATCAGGCCAGCATTGCCATGGGCATGTTTGTTGCCATTTCCAGCATGCCTATTCTTAATTAGCAACAGTAACAGTTTTTTCGATGTCCTGCAAAGCTTATCCTCTCAGAAACTAGGCATGAATACATTTCTGAACAAAGTATGGATACATTCAAAGTGGATGCACCTGTTAAGCTCACCATGCTCTGAATAAATGCATTTACACTGACTGTGGCTCTGCGCTTGCATCTTTTACCCTGGTTATCGTCCTCCTGTTTGAAATGCTTCATGCCTGTCCTGGAGACAGAGAAATTGTGGAGCATTTATCCAAATGGCCTTATGTGTCAAAAGAAAGAAAAACACTTTTGGCAACTCGTGCAGAATGTATGGATGTCAAGGTCCAGTCTATGAGATGGACATTTTCAGAGAAATACCATGAATACACAAGTTGCCAAAGTCCTTGAGTAAATACTGTCTAGAAATGATACAAAACATAAATTATCCAGCTTGGCATATGCAATGCACGCAAAGTAGAAGAGAAGGCCAGTCTGTAATAGAAGGTTCAAGGTGAGAATCTACAGTTTTCTCTATTATGACTAAGTACCTGCCATATATACTGTGAGAAATGAAAGGTAGGAATTTTTTTCTTTAAATGGTCAGTATCCTCAATCACTTTATTCTTGCTGCAGCTGAAAAGCCTGCGAGAGAAAGAGCAAAGAGAGCCTTTCTCGAGAGTGAGTGACAGAAGTGGTCATGGTCTTGGATTGGTGTGTTAATTATAACATTCATATACAGTTTGTTCTTTGGCAAACTTGCTGTCTGGCTTTTTTAAAGAATAGCTGTCAAACCGTTATCTCGTCAAGATTAAATCTATAGGAAGAAAAAAAATCAACATGTTCAATTCTGACATTTCATTAATGAATAATTTTCCTGTGCATAAATATTAATACATGAAACTAATTAGTTAAATCATTGATGTGGACCTAAATCAATGGGGAGGTTACACAAATAGGAACAATCTGCTCTCTGAGAGTCGCAGTTACCAACACTGTGTACAGTTCTCGTTCCAAGTTAATTCATTTAAAAAATTCAGCATGCTTAAACCCCCCCTTTCTGTGGTTCCTCCAATATTAAGATCTAGACTTTGCTTTGGAATGTGTGAGAAAACTGAATATTTCATCATGTATCACTATTATCACAATGCAGTAACAGACCTGTTTAGCAAGAATGCTCCTAAAACTATAAAAAAAAATTACTTAATTATAAGTACATGAGTCATTTCACGAGTCTAGTGGTTAAGGAGTCGGCCCCCGGATCTGAAGATTGTGGATTTGAATCCCAGACCGGTAGGTTCCACTGAGGTAACCTTGAGCAAGGTACTGTCCCCATCACTGCTAACTGGGCACTTTCAATAGCTGCCCCCTGCTGCACGTGTGTGAGTGTATGGGTAAAATTCAGAGGTGTAATTTTGTTGTGTTTCACTGTGTGCTGTGGTCACGTTCACTTTCTTTCACTTTCATGTTGAAAGTGGAGTGGTTAGGATGCAGGGAGTGGAGGTAACAGGTGGAGGAGTTTAAATACTTGAGATCAACAGTTCAGAGTAACGACGAGTGTGGAAGAGAGGTGAAGGAGAGAGTGCAGGCTGGTTAGAATGGGTGGAGAAGAGTGACTGGAGTGATTTGTGACAGACGGGTGCCAGCAAGAGTGGAAGGGAAGGTTTACAGGACAGTAGTGAGACCAGCTATGTTATAGGGGTTGGAGACGGCGGCACTGCCCAAAGGAGCTGGAGGTGTCAGGGTTAAAGCTCAGATGTTCGTTGGGTGTGACGAGGATAGACAGGATTAGAAATGAGTATATTAGAGGGACAGATCAGGTTAGACATTCTGAAGACAAAGTTAGAGAAGCAAGGTCGCGTTGGTTTGGACATGTGCAGAGGAGAGACGAGGATTATACTGGGAGGAAGATGTTGAAGATGGAGCTGCCAGGAAAAGTGGAAGACCAAAGAGGAGGTTTATGGACGTGGTGAGAGAGGACATGCAGGTGATCAAAGGAGGAAGATGAAGAATACCAGAAGAAGTGGAAACGGATGATCCACTGTGGCGACCCCTACACAGGAGGAGCCAAAAGAAGAAGAAGATGATATCTATATGCTGAGATACTGGGAAGAGACTAAGACTGAAAGAAAATAGAGCAGAGACGATGGACATCAAGCACAAGAACATGCAACAGGAAAAACGTAAGCAACTCCAGTGCATGAGCTAGTCGTATGAATAATCATAGAAGAGACGAGAAACACAGGCATAGCATGGCTTCAAACTAGACACTGTTACAAAATAACCAATGATTTTACTTGACATTGGCACTCAGAGTAATGTGTATATATTGTATATAATGTGTTCTACTGTACGAGTCTTCTCTCCGAATACAATTCTTTAGACATCACAAAATTAACACTAATAAGAAAATCATTAAATAGTAGGGGGTTGACCTTTTAAAATGTTTGCTTTTTAACTTTCCTAAATCCCCAGCTTATTGACTTTGCAGCTTCCTAAATGTTGCTCTTAAAGGAGCATCATGGATGGACTTTTAACTCTCCCTGCGCTCCACAAACCCATCTTATCCCCAAATGCCACGTTCGCCTCCCCTCACCTTGCCAAGGGGGCCTTTAGGACAAACACTAATACTCTAAAATATATGATTGGCTGTAGTCCAGTCAACTGCAGGATTTTTAGAAAACAAATCCAGGCTAAGAGCCATTTAGTAATGTCAGAAAATGGCTAGAAATGTTCAGAAAAAGGATCCTGAATTTGTTCTCTCCAACTGCTTTAGTCAGTGCACCCCTGGGCTGGTCTGCCCTACTTACAGTGTCCCTTGTTACCCCAGCACTTCCCTCTCTTGCCCTGCTGGGAGTATGCTGAGAGTGGACCCATCCCACTCCACTGTCAATCTGCAGCAAACCAGTGCGAGACGATAAACCATGCAAAGACCATCAATCGATGTCAGGGCTGTGTTAAAAAAGCAATGCGGTGTGATAGATGAGGCAAGTTTTGCAGTCCAGGCGTGAACGACAGAGATTGTCAACAGTTATTTAAAGCATCGTCGTGATTAGAATTCAAAAAATGGAAACATAAGGTTGACTGTAGTTGTGTGTATTGGCCATATGCCCCCATCAAGTGTGTTTCTCCAGTGCTATAACCTCATATATCACAGAAATCAACATATTAGATGCACTGACAAGGACACATTTATATAAATCACTATGGAGTCTGAAGCAGTTTGACCATAAACGTTCTCCTTAAATAATTGTTTGGAACTTTTAACGGTAATGTGAAGAAACAATTTGGATGCTTCGCCTCAGAGCTTGTTATTTCGCTTGCTGCTGCTAAAGCATTCATCTCAAAAGGAGAAAATTAGTTACTTCCTCACAAAGTGTCAGGAAATAGTTTTAACAGACATGTTTGTTTGACCCCTTATGAAAAAAGTCAGGACTGGAGCATAAATCTAGACTACATTAGCATAACTATTCATTCCCATTATTCAAGTGTAGATTCCAGTGTTGAGTCACAAATTACGGTTGTAAAGACAGAATTATTATTTAATTCTTCATTTTATCATGCAGATGAGCAGTACATTTAATAGCCGCGCATTAATCTAGAGTTAAAGTTATTTTTTAGGCAGCGACCAGCTTCGGCCTCTAATAACTGCTCCACTAATTAAGAGAGTGAGGGTCCAGCATCTCTGTGTGTCCACTTTGTATTTTGTCATGTCACCCAATTCAGCGATGATGCCAATTAAGCGAAAAACATCATCAAATGTTGAGGATTTGCATTCCCCGCACCTTGCTTGGAGTGAGGGGGGTCTTGGCATGAGCGTCATTTGTTCTGCAGTATCAAACAACGCCTTGCCTCCTCCATGAACCCCATGTGCTAATTAAGAGCGAACACTTGCTCTGGGTAAATGTGGAGAAAACTGACAAATTTGGCTCTCATAATAATCTCGCAGTGATCATAGGCTTTGGTTGGTGGTGTTTCTGCCACTAATGCTGCGTCACAGAGATCTGAACCTTACAAATGAAGACTTTTTCACACTTTCATTATTGAGAGCAATTTACACGTAATTACGAACTAAATACACGTTTCGCTACATAATCTTTACTTTTTATTTGCATGGTCTTCCTATATGGGCAGGTTCAAACCTGTGCTATTTATTTTCTCTCAAATGGATTTGGAGAAAGTGTATGTACAGAATGAGTGCAACAGCAGATCTTTAACATAACTTTGGGGGAAAAAAGTTCATGTAAAAGTAGAGCATGCCTTTGCCATTGGCTGTGACATCTACTGGGGAGGATTTCAGTCTCCAAACTGAACTCTCTGTGTTCCGACATGGGCGTACAAAGCAGAGTGCTGAGAACAACACAGCGAATCTTCTTCCCACAGGTTGGAGAGCAGCACTCAGGACATCATCAGCGTGCCTGCGGTAATCATCACCGCTGCAGACATGTCCTTGTGATGGCCATGTTCGCAATTACCCAGCAGTGTGTCATCAATGCAACCCAGGGCCTTGGCCTGAGGACAGCCCAAGTTCAATGGCACACATTTAACAGCCATCAGCATTACAGCACAGCAAGGCACTTTAAGGTCGCCTCGGCAAGGGGAAGGGAAATCTGACATGATTCAACAAGCAGGGCAGGCTGAGGCTGAGGGTGGGGTTCAGCCCGGGTAACGTCTGAGGCCTTTGCGGGTCTTATGTGTGCGAGTCAGAGCGCTAAACACACTCATCCTTGCTGTTTTACTGTTCAAACAGTTTTGATGAGGACTTTAAAAAGGGTTGCCATCACCTGCAGATCTATAGACGTGCCTCTGTTGGGAGTCATGGGGCCTGGCTAATGTTCGGAAAGCCAGATCACACATTTATTACTCGGTTTGAATGATAATGCTAACAGTGATAATGCAGAGCAGAGCTCGGAAGCTGGGCAGCGTTTCCCTAAGGTGATCAAGGAGATCTGAGAAGTGACTTGTAGTTTTTACATCCGACAGGAGTCCATAGACTGGGGAGTTGGCAGCGGTGATGAAAAAGAGAAGAAAACATCTCATAGGTGGCTTAAATGACAGTGCAAAACAAATCAAGGCCTGAGGCCTCATGGCAAAAACTTTAAAACCGTTTCAATATTAATTTGATCTAATTCAGATGAAAACTGATAGAAATGTTTTTCATGATGTCAAGGTTATATCCAACTTGCTATACATTCAAGCCAAGAACCTTTTAGAAATCTTTTCTTTTACGAGTGTGTGGGGTGTTCTTCAAGGTTTATTTAGTAAAAGCAACGGTGAACCATGAAACCTAGAACCATGGCAGCTTAAAGCCATTAGAAGTGACCGTGTCACCTTTGCTTATTTAACTTGTTATAACAGGCTATGAAATAAAATGTTAATATAACAAAGTAAAATAACATTACCTAACATAACCTAGTTAATGAAATGTGTGAAACCTGTGCAAAATAGCCTGTTACTATAAACTGTGTAATACAACGTCAGAACTTATGTTTCAGTAATTCTTTTCAGTACCTGTTATTATAGCTTATTCATAAGAATCTTTGTTTTTCTTTACAGCAAATGTAATATAATCTCTTAATGGAGCCAATGTAATATAACCAGTTAGTAAAGCCAATGTTATACAATATATTAATACAATCGATGTAATATAACTGCCTGTTAGAGCTTATTTACAGCCTATTTGAGTTGCCTTTCTTCATCTCGCTTGCAGCATCGCTGACAGTAAAGCTCAGAACCGCAGTAAACGAAGCAATTTGAAACACACTGAATCATATTCATGTTGGTTCTTTTTGTTCGTTCAGTCATCAGAGAGTCATATGGATGAATCACTGTATATGTCTGCATTGAATTTGAAAAAGCTGTAAAAATGCCTTTTTAAAAAACGGATATTGAGTACAAAAAGAGAGATTTGTCAGACTTTGTCACCCTAGTAATTAGTTGATCTGTCACTGTTCTCCGTAATCACAGCAGACCCTTCCTTGAGAGAGTGGATGTGCTGAGTATGCATAACTCTTATGTGCTTTTGAGGATGGGCAATTTGTATGAATTTCTTCCACTTCATAAAACAGGCATAAATTAGTGCTAGCGTTGTTGGGAAACAATGGCAGCTGATATAGTGACTAGGAGGAGGCCATTAATACTGAAATGCTGTTTTCCCCTTTTCCAGCTCACAGAATTCCTAGTGACCTCTATGGCTTTGACTTTTCACTCATTCTTTTGGTACATTTTCTAAAAAGCTTGGAACTAAAACCCTTAAGTGAAAGTGACAACCCTTGTCATTGCAAGGTCATGGCACAGCAGACATGAACCACAACGAAATTGGACCTCTGCATTTAACCCATGCACACTCAAACCCGTGCAGCAGTGGGCAGCTATTGAAAGCGCCTGGGGAGCAGTGATGGGGACGGTACCTTGCTCAAGGGTACCTCAGGGCAACCTATTGGGAAGGGGTTTGAACCCCTGATCCTCCGATCATGCGGCTAACGCCCTAACCATACCTCTAGTTCCAAGTGACGCACAGGAGCGTGGATGAGAAGTGTTGGACTCACTACCCAAGCACCTGGCTGCAGACCATTTCCTTTGACCTCAACACACTCTTGAGCAGCCAGATTCAAATTGCTGTAGTGCCCTGGTGGCACATATGGGATTGCAGTACACTATGACTGATATGCAGAGCAGAGCAAAACTGCTGCGAGTCAGAATGTCGAAAAGAAAGAGAACTAAAAATGAGTGTGTGAAATAATCTATATCCCCATCAGACTGCCTGTATGATTCAGCAAAGCTATTGCTACCTTAATGGCAATGTCCATTTACGAATGAGTTTAAGTGAGTACTAATGGAGCAACTGTGTCTAAAAGAAAGATGGAAAGTGTGAAATTCAGACCAGCTGCAGCATGAGGGACCATGTGGAGGTGGGAGTGAGGTATTTTGGAGCAAATTAAGTTCAAACATGGCCTTCAGGCCTATGGGGGAGCCACAGCCCAGATGATGTTTTGGTGGACACAGCAGCCCTCATCCTGGGCTTTTATCACACTACTAGATCTCAGATCACATCCCCCATGGTCAGGCCGGTCCACCCACAGACATTGATAAGCTTCAACACAGTGCACTCGCCTCAGGCATAAGCAGTGTCACCCTGCTTCTGCCAAAACGCTGTTTATTCCACTGTCACCAGCGCCCGGATGCCATAAGAAACGCATCAGAAAATGTTTTTGCATCTGTATCATTCATTTGCTCTCAAATACTACCATTCCTCCATGTTAAATAAAGCAACAAGCCACTCAAGGCCACCCTTTATAGTTATTTTAGAATGGTTAACAAAGTACATTGCATGGAAATTGCATTATTATTAATAATTAAATCTAATAATTTATTGAATAGTGTTTTTTTTATTCATATTACATTTTGCCGCATTTAAATTAAAGCCATAAAAATACAAATGCATGTCAACATGTCAACCCTAAACAGACCCCTTAGCAGTAGCGATTACCAAATAAACAAAATGTATTCCATCAGCATTTGTCTTTAACAACTGCAAGTGCATTAATAGTAAATTCTTCTGATGTGAAAGTGACTATTTGTCATTGTGAAGCACACAGTGAGAAACGACCACATGCTCGGGGAGCAGCCATGGGGACGGAACCTTGCTCAAGGGTACCTCAGGGCTTTGAATCTATGACCTTTCAATCCTGGGGCCAGCTTGCTAACCACTAGGCCACCGCTGCCCAAGGATAAGGGTTTATATATGTGCATAACAGCATTGAATGGAAAATGGAAAGATATATAGTGTGGTATGTAAATAAAGTGCATATATAAGTTAATATCAACTCCTATATGTCAATAATTTAGACAATAACATATTATTCAAGACATCATTACTTATAATACACTATATTTTTATATATCACCATTAATGTATGTAATGTGTTTTGGTACAGTCTGAATCCCATGTCCAGTGAGAGTCTATGATACTACACATCTCACTCAAATGCACATTTAAAATCATTCTTTATTAAACCTAATATCAATAGTGCTGCACTAACAGAGGCGACAACAAAAAGTAGCAGGAATTAAGAATCTGTATGATAGAAGTGAGAGACTTTTATTCATCATATCTGACTGTTTATATTGTACACTTGATATATACAGGCTGGCTTTACATTATGGTCCAAAATAAAAGTAATTTATAAAAAATAACCATAAAGGAGAAGGTGAAAACGTTTGAATACATATAAAGATTTTCTAAAATATGCATTTTTACTAGATCATTCATGTTAAACGTTCCATACAATGTAAAGGACAGCGGCTGTGTTCATATGACGTAGAAAAATAATTAAAAACTTCCGATGATGTATACACTCATTGACTGTTTTAATGATCTGTCATGTTTACACTTACTGGGTGGAACATGCTACTTCTGTTGGTCCCTCTGGATGCTGGAGATGAAGTATCCTCATGAGCACATGATTTTCATGGTCAGTTCCACGTGGAAGCTTTACTCCGATGATGAAATTAAAAGATGCAAGTAATAAATACATTCTGATTAGTGTGTCCACTCATGGAGCTAAAACAAAATAACCTCATTTTTATATCGAGGGTCAAATTTTGCAAATACCACAATGTTAACTAAGTAATGCATAGTTGCGTAATAATGTCATTAATGTAAATGTTTTAATTGCTTGACCGTTTTTAGATACAGTACATAACCACTTGAAATGCAGCCTGCAGTGAGCTGTCAGTTCTTGGCTGTGTTGTCCCAGTCTCTGGAAAGTGATTGGTGCTCAAATGTCACGCTAGCGTTAAATTCATCAGTTCTCAGCTTTTCCTACTTTCTGCAGGTGTGTGTGCTTCTCCTGACCCTGAGAGGAGCCGTGTTTGCCAGGTGTGATGAGTGGCGATTTCTTCCCTGTGAAATATTGAGCTTACGTACACTAGAGAGGACTGTGATGCTGCGTGTGTGTGTGTGTGTGTCCATTTGATTGTGTCTGTGTGTGTGTGTGTCTGTGTGTGTGTAGATCGACATTCCCCCTGATGGGGGCAGTGGTGGGGTGGGGCTGGAAGGCAGGTGACAGGGACACCCTCAGGCCATTTCATTACAGAAAGTGTCTGTCCACATGATGAGGAAAGGATTATCCTCCAAACAGGATTTACCTGAGAGGATAATTCATCGGCTGAACTTGCAGAGGGAAAGTGCCATATAGGTTAAGGTTACAATATCGCTTCATTCACAGCTCTGCTGCCACCAGATTCTTATGGGCTGCTTCTGTACGTGTGTGTGTGTTGGAGGGCTCGTGCATTTCATGATTTCATGCAGCTACGTCATATATCTTGTTCTGTCAAAAGAAAATTTCCAGAAAGATAACTTTTCATTCCCATGAATATGTACTTTAATCCAGCAAAATTATAGAAATCCATTGCATGTATAATGTTCGCACAGTGTAAAGGGCAGATCCATCCATTATCTTAGTCCCTTATTGTAACCGCAGTCCCGGGGGTGTTGGAGCAATCAGTACTCATAGGGCAGAGGGTGGTGGAAAACCCCAGACAGGTCTCCAGTCTATTGCAGGGCAACCACAGACAAACACACTCACACACAGAACCACAGCAAGATGCAATTGGCAATTTGGCATCTTCACATGATGTACATCTCTTTGGGCTGTGAGAGAGGGCCAGAGCTCCCAGAGGAAGCCCTAATGGACATGAGAAGGACATGCAAAGTCCACAAAGAAAGGTTACAGGACGAACTGGTTGGGAATCATACAGAGAACCTTCTAGTTGAAAGAAAGCAGATGTTCTTACAAGGTTATTGCATAGATGTATCGTATTTGTCATTATCAGCTGCAGATGTTGCATTGTGCAGATATAAACCCTATATTAACCTGTCTGGCACACCAAATAGAAGAAACCTTCATTCTGAAAGACAGAACTGAAGTGCTACACACAAGGGTTGTTTATAGCCATTGAAGAGTTTTTATGAACAAAAGCTATCAGACTTTTTTTTTTAATACTACTGAAGCCTTACAATTAAACAGGCTGCTTTTCTTGCTGTACCTGTAAGACTGAAATATGTTAATGACCTTCGTGTGGCTTCATGAAAGCAGTCCAAGCTGGGCTACTTCATATTGTTCATTCACGTGAGAGCTTCAGAGCGGCCAGAAGTCATTCATTTTCTATGTAACGTTGAGGTGCACGCAGTGTGTTTAGGTGGCAGGGGCAGCGAAATAATGTTCAGTTAACTTTATGATAATAAGCTGTGTCATAGTTTGGCAACAAGCAAGAAGTAGGAAAGGCTAGGAGTAGGAACGGCTCCCAGCCAGAGCCCATGCTGATGCTCTTTCCGCCCCCATTAAGAATATAGGGTTATAAGATCAGTGTGAATGGCTGGGCTCCACTACTCTCGACTGACTAGGTTGATATGATGTCATGACCACATTAAACAGAAATTAACATATAAACAAATGTAATTACATTTTTTTGATATATATTTTGCAGCTAAAATGGTAAACTGGTACTTTACAATTGCACAATAGTTTGTGCAGAATCCGTCTACCTTTATACCCAGTTTAAGTTTCGGTTAGATTAAAAGAAAAATGATATGTCCTGAATAATCTTCTTCTTGCCAACGTCACCTTAATTTGCTAACTAATTAGGATGCATACTTTCCCAAATACACCCTAGCTTTTCTTTTTGGTCTCTTTCCTTTAAACCAGTGTCTCTCAAAGAAGTCCTCAGAGACCACAGGTGGTCCAGGTTTCTCCAGCAAAAACACACCGGAATAAAAGAAAATGAAGAGGGAGTCTTTGGGGACTGGTTTGAGGGTCACTGCTTTCAACACTGCAAGTTCTACATGTTGCACTTTATTCCGTCTATGAAACTGAAGGTTTATCTATAATGAAAGGCTCATTTCTTGAAGCTGTATTGAACCTGATGCCTCTGCAAACTGCAGAACAGTGCAAGAGTAATCGCCATTTGTTACTGTAGAAAAGCTGACCTAGTAATTTGGTTGGTTTTACTCATGTTTGCTGAAGTTTTAAGCCTCGAGTCCTATGTCTTGAGTCCAAACTGCTGACTTGGATCCCATCGATAAACAAATGAGTGTCTTTTTGTGTACAAATTGTTCTCTGACTGTCAATTGATGTGGCACAGCTTCATCCTGTAATGGCACGAAACAGAGCCATTTTAAAAAGCAACCATCTCAATAGAGACAAAAAAAAAGAATAGAACAGGTGTGGGAGAAGGAATATGTTTAAAACATGCACAAAGGCTGGGGGAAAATAGCTGGAGTTTGAAAAGGGGGGGAACATCTAAATGCAAGCTCATTTTCCACATTTAAGCCCAGGGGCACTTGACAAAACAATGATGGAGACACAAGGAACGTCAGAGCGATTTGCATTTAACAAACTGATGCTTCCCCGCCTGTCATGTAATATTTATGGCCGAGAAGACGGCGGCGCTCGCCCTGTTTTTAATGCCGTAATGGAACGTGGGGGCTGCAGGGAGAGTGGCAGTGGCACGGTCTCTGTATAAAGAGACGACCCAATGACATCCAACTCCATGTCCCTGTAATCCCCCAATATCCAGCACAGTCATATCTGCGGCAACTGGCTACCGCTGGATCAAGAAAAGGGCTCAGTCGCCCCTCCTCAGATGCTCCGAAGTGGCAGACCAGGGCCAAACGCACTCTAATCACAGCCATCGTGAATAACAAATCCTTCTCTTGATGGCGAGCCGCTTTCTCGCCTTTATTTTCCAATGTGTGCAAAGAATGAGTCTGGAATCTTGCGCTAAAAGGCCACTGATTGGGGTGCCGGGGTCTGTAATTTGCAATTAACGAACGGGTCGGGGATTTGATTCGGGTCAAGGTCCTCATTTGCATGTGCTTTGTTCCCCCATAGAAATTCTGGAAGTGTGCAGGCGGCCGCCTCCCACGTCTATTTACCCACAATCTGGCAATGCAGGCCCTCCCCTCTGCACGGGCCAATCAGCTGGCACTTTAGCACTCCCTTTAATATAGCCACTCTCGTCTGGCGCCGGCCCTTAATGAATACAGGAACCTGAGCAGTGATTGAGATTGCGGCTTGATGGTAAGCTTGTTAGCGCTGTGAAATTGCACGCAGCACCTCGAGCATTGTAATCGCACCGACTCCTGGCAGCCGCTCGACGGGGTCTGTTGTGTTCCATTCCGAATGCAGAATGGAGAGATCCGCTCAAAGGCTCTACGAGGTGCCCAAATGTGATTTGCAGACAAAACCGAAAATGGTGGAGGTGTTGAGCTGTCAAAGAAATGTTTAGGTGTGAAAAATGTATTTTTTGATGGGCTTATTTGTAATAAAGTGGGTGGTAATAATACCTTCAGTATGGAGCCTGTGACAATGGGGAAAAAAAGCAGGAGAAATCCTTCCTCAAAGGCAGAGGCGCATATTTGGTACATCTTATTTGACAAGGACAAGCAGCAGAAAGCAGACCACCACATAGCAAGTTTTCCTGCCAGGCTATTTTTGCACTGCCAGCAGAATGAATATACACACTCTGACCACGTTATGTCTAAACTCATTGTCCATTTGATTACATCCACTTACCAGAGAGGTATATCTTGCAGTTTTACAATTACTGAAGTCTGTGTTTCTCTGCATACATTTGCATATTCATCAGTGGTCAGGATCCCTCCATAACCATCACAAAGTATTTCTTTAGGGGTGGATCATTCCCAGTAAGGCAGTGGTGTTTATATGATAATGGTATGAATTCCAAACATGACTATGGGTATTTTATTATTCCACTTTATAACATTATTTTATAAAAAGGTGCAAACCTGTGTGTTTCTCTTGGGGAGGAAAATATAATAATTTGAGATAAAATTGGATCTCCAGAAGATCTTATCGTCATTGATAGTGTAGGTTGGGATGTGTTCGATGCTTTCGCCAAAGAAATACTTTAGATCTTACAAAAGGTGTTCTTGTGTATATTCATGTCTGCCCAGACATCCACCCTGCAGGGCAGGTTGCGGGTTGTGGGGTTTAGGTGGTCTTAGGTTAGCTGCATAGTGTTAAGGTCCGGACCCCTGTCCTCCAAGTCCCAACACAGCTCTTGTTTGCTTAGGGCCCTGCTCGGACACAAGGATGCAGATGGCACAGAGAGCCGCCCTGGAGAGCCTTCCGACACACTCTTGCAGAGTGCTGGGTCATGTTCTCTCGCTGAGTACAAGACAGGAAATCCATTTAATTACCTGTGAAGCAGAAGATGGGGCGTAGGGGGCTGACAGGGGAGGAATGTGTTCCAGCAAGAGAGAGCACTGCCTCACCAGGCCTTTGTGCTCCCTCTCTCTCTCACTCTCTTGTTCAGTCTCTCGCACTCTCTTTCCCTTCTCTCTCCGTATGACTTTCTTCCACCCTTTAGCCTTCACTGTCCTTCCCTCCAGCCCTTTCTGTCCATCTTCTCTTTTATTTTCAGCTTTTTTTCCTACTCTGCCACACTGCTCTTTTTCCCTGGCCTTCCTTGCCCTTTTCTTTCTTTGTCTCTCTCTCTCTCTCTCTCTGCTCTTTTCTTTCGAATATCTCTCCCTCTCGCTCTGCCTGCCAGTTGTCACTGCTTCTCTTTCATGAGCGGCACAATCTTCAGTGAGAACATTTTTTTTTCATTACTAAGCTTCCTATTTTTCCCTACTCTCATTTGTCCTTTCTTTCTGTCTAGAGAAGAGAGGTCGCAGGGAAGTTCTTTAATGCTACTGTATGGAACTGACAGCTGCTTTGAAACTACTGCTACTACTCTCCGAAGCTGGAAATTCAAATGGGCTGACATGTCCCTGACTTCTCACAAGCTGCTTTCAGACACATCTGTACTGCAGCAGGCTTCACTTACAGCCTACTTTTAAAACACCCGCCTTGTACTTTCACTAACTAGCCACTCCATTAATCACCAACCTTATGAGTCCTCTAGAATGATGTACATTTACAAACTGTAGTGAAAAAGTCAACAACTGTAAAAAGGGTTTCAGAGGGAGGCAGCACTCTTGAAGTCGTGATCACAGAACCATCAAAGGGTTTGTTGCAAATAGTCAACAGGGTCGCAAGAAACGGGTTGAGAATAAAAGAAGCAAATTAAGTGGCAAAGATTTGAGAAGAATCAATCGTGAAGCTACCAGGAACCCATGATCCTCCAGTGCTGCCATATTCCAGAACTGAACCTACCTGGAGTGTCCAGAAGTCCAAGCTGTTCAGTGTCAGAGACGTGGACAAGGTAAGGAAGACTGAAACCCGACTGGGACAAGAACATCTCAAGACAGATTTTTCAGGTTTCATGAACTGATGAGATGAGGACTCTTGATGGAGTGGGGACTCTTGGGACCCCTGAGTGGGCTGCAGTAATATCACAAATTAACACAATGAAGCTACGAGGTGTTTCTGATAAAGTGTCCAGTAAGCTTTTATTCACCTTATAAAGCCATGACGCAGATACTACAGTGACTGCAAAAAAGTATTTGGACATCAGGGTGTAAAGATGTATGAAACTCATTTTGTTTGAAAGGAAGTTTCAAAAACCAAAATGCTTTTTGGCAGAGCATTCTTTCAAAAGGTGGATGTTTCTTTGCAGATTCTTTTGCAGGTTTCCATCTAAGGCGTCTCTGAAAACTTCTAAGTTCGTGATCCCATCAAGGCACAAAAAGCTCAGCAACACAACTGTAGGAAAAACAGGTCTCTTTGATGTTTCCACCTCTGTACTTTACAGCAGCCTTAATGTAGGTTGGTTGGAATTCTTCTCCAGGCTTTCACCTTATGGAATCTACTGTGAGCTCAAAGTTGTGGAAAATGTCCAAATACTTTTTTGAGGGACTCTGTATATCCTTGCTATCATTGCCTCTGCACCTACCCGCAAGCCGCTGTTTCTGCTGATTGGCCTGCATGCGCGTTCACCCCTCTTGAGAGGTCAAACGCTTTGTGGCAAGCTGTGGGCTGTGACGCTTTTGGCGCTGCTCTGCCATTAAAAGCTTTTCATGTCTTCATCTATGTGTGCAGCATACCTCTCCTTGTAATAGGAAGAGAACAGAAGGTCTCTCCTCACTGGAGGCTGAGCTGTCACGTCTGAGAAAAGTTTGGCTCTGTTCCCATTTCTGGAGACACACTAGACAACATTCTGGCTGCTGGGTGAGGCTACTTCTCCATCCCTCCACTTCTTCCTCGCTTTTACCTCTTCAAAGTAGAGTTAAATGAGTTAAATTTTTTTATGCCCAACTGAAGGAAAATCCGTTGATCCGTTGTGTGTGTGTGTGTGTGTGTATATGTGTGTATATATATGTGTGTGTGTGTGTGTCTGTGTGTCTGTGTGTGTGTGTGTGTGTGTGTGTGTGTGTGTATGTATGTATATGTGTGTGTATATGTCACATGTGGGGTGTTTTGGGCACGTTAGAGGGCGCTCTCTATCACATATGAGGTGTTTTAGGATAGAGGGCGCTCTGTTCTGACTGAGCACACCTGAGCTTAAGAAGGCACAGGTGTGCCTCATTGGGGCTGACTATTTAAGCCCCGATGAGTCAGAACAGAGCGCGGCTCATTAGTTAGGCTAAGCCTATGTGTAATGGTTCTGGTATATGTAACTTGGTATCTAGAGTTAGACTGCAGTTCCTCGGTTCTAGGGTTTTTGATTAGAACTGCAGTCCCTGCTCCTTGTTTGTGTAATTGTGAATAATAAAACTATGTTCCGAACTCCTGGCTCCGCACTGGCGTCCTTCCGGCACCCTGCCGCCGTTACAGTATATATATATATATGTGTGTGTGTGTGTGTGTGTGTGTGTGTGTGCGTGTGCATATATATAAAATGTGTGCGTGTGTGTATGCATGTATGTGTGTGTGTGTATGTATGTATATAGTATATTAGTCCCCTTTATAATGTTTGGGACAAAGACATATTAGACGTTCTACACTTTAATTTAAATGTATTTGAATACATTTCCGTGAAGATTTGTCATTGTGAGCACACAGCACTGGACTCCACAATGAAATGTATCTTCTGCATTTAACCCATACACACTGTTCAACAGTGGGCAGTCATATCCAAGACCCTGGATGCAGTGATGGGGACGGTACATCTTAGGTACCTCAGGGCAACCTACTGGGCATGGATTTGAACCTATGACCTTCCGATCCTGGGGCCTAGTCCCGAACTACTAGGCCACTGCACAATTAATTCTTTGTCTTCGGTGTATGGAAGACATGCTCAGATGACTGGCTTGGCCAATTTTCCATTCTTTGAGAACCTGAAATAGCAGTAAGTTTGGGATCATTATTGAGATGCAATAGAAGAGATAAAGATGTTTCCAAACACCTCAGAATTCATTGTGCATTATCATTATCATTATCATTATCACATGGTCATTGAGGATAAGTGTGCTGGTGTGTCTGGTATGGTTACAGATAAGCTGGTATGCTTTGGATCTTAGGCAGTTCCTTTTCATCTCCATACTTTCTTCTTGCCATCACTCTGATACAAGTTAGCCTAGGAGAACCTTTTCCAGAACTCTGAGAAAAATCTGCCTTCTGATGATCTTCTGTCACCAGCAGTGGAGATCGTTGTTGGCCTTCCAGTTCCTTTGCAATTACAGAGCTCACCAGTGCGTTCTTTCTTTAGATTTGACCGGTGTCTCTGAATGGTTTTAATTTTGGTTTTTAGCCTCATAACAGCTTTTTTATCTTTCTTTAGCAGAGCTTTTCTCCTCATGTTGAGCAATTGCAACTACAGACTTCTATTGGTAAAGCAAGACTAGGTCTCTTAACCCTGCACTAGTGAAGGAATGAAACACTCCTGAGACACTCCTGAAACACTCCTAATCATAAACACCTGTGAAGATAACATGTCCCAAACTTTATGCCCTCTGTGCACGTATATCATGTCTGAATTGTTGGATTTAAAATTTTGGAGCATCAGAGGGGTTAATCAAGCAGAAAAAATCAAGGAAAAATGTGTCTTTGTCCCAAACATTATGGCAAGTGTGTGTGTATGTGTGTGTATATATTCAAAAACAGATGCTAAATTTTATTCACAAAGCAAATGACTGCAGGCCCTGAGGCATCTTGAAGTGCAGACATCTTGGCTGTTTCAAGAGGCCAGGTTTCGCTAAGCATGAGTGCACTGCATGAGGAGGAGGAAGGCTTGGAAACACTTCACTTCCCCTAAGCGGCACATTAGCAGGCTGGAGGCTTACATTAGCCCAGTGATTTGAACAAATAAATAAATAAATAAAGCACAGCGAGAAAGAGAGATTTATTTATTTATTTATTTATGTTGGGGGGGGGGGGATCTACCTCGGAGATGTGCGCCAAACCAAGGTATCAAATTAGATCCACGTCTGGAATCAAGTAAAACAGCTAATGGGGTTTATTAATTAAGGACAGCATGCTCGGCAGGCCAGGCTGAGGGGTCATTCGTGAATATTTCGTCAGCAGTGTTTACATGAAAGTGCAGATCTCACGCAGCCCAGGTGAACGTGCTGGGAGTGGAAAACGGAAAGGTGGGGGGAGGGCAGCTGGAGGTGAGGATGGAGTGCCTTGTCCGTGCTCCAGTCTCTTTAGGGTGAAGTATTGCTCTGCCTCAGTGGCTAAATATGCTACATGTATGGCTTAATGCATGCGGGCCCGGGTGTGGGAACCTCTAGAGATGATTTCCCTCTCTCTTCTTTCTCTCTTCCTCCATGTTTCTCCTCCTCTCTTTCAGTACTACTCCAGGGGTGGGTCAGCTAGCTAACGATCCACTGGGCCTGTCAACCTCCCCAGAGGGGTTCAAATTCAGTTCAAAAACATAAGAAGAAAAAGACCTGTGCTGCCAAGGCAAGACTGGGAGCAGTGCATTACATTACTCCTGGATATAGTTTGAGGCGCTGACCTATGTGTAGATCAAGTCGGCTAATAGCAAAAACACTGCATAAAGAGACATTACTCCACAAAAGGACTGTTATGTAGACGTGTCCTGAGTGTTTTAATCACTGACTCTACTGGCTGTTTAAGTACTGTACTGCAGCAGGTGTGCCTATCCTGAAGCAGTCCATTTCGATTTTTCAAACCCTTAACGATGAAAGCGTTCATGGTGTGAGCTATAAAAGCAGCTTTAGAAAATGTGACATCTTTACTGATGCCCACTTATCCGGCACCATTCTTCTCTCGCCGCGCAGCCCTGCCGCTTTTGTTGTCAATAGCAACGCATTTCAGGCATTTTCCATCAAACACAATAAATATATCAAATGCTGCCGTTCCCTCCTCAATGAATTCATTAATAAATCTGGACTGGCAATGACAGGATGATGCCAGCATATCATTTATAAGGGCATTGTGCAATCTGATATTTATTCATCTATCCATTCATCCTGCTTGCACTGTTATTTATTTATTTATGTAGTATAATTACTTTAAAGTGGCCTGGCAGCACAATTTGTAAGCAATTTATTATTTACAGGCTGCAATAAAACATTCGCATTAAGGCCCAGCCACTTTATCAGTTTTTGCATCCATGGAGGGAGGGATGGACTAGGCAGCATTGCATCCTATCTGAGTTTGTGCTTACAGAGCAGTAATAAAAGCCATGTATTAAAAGCAGAGTGTACGATACTTGTGATGCATCAGATGGAGCTAGTTTGCCTGGACAGTTCATTAAAAACCATTAGCGTGGTGCATTGCTGCCAGTTTTCTTCTGGGAGCCTTTATTTTGTGCAGCATACAATAGAGCATCTCGTGTTGTGTTCAATTTAAGGAGCACACACTTCTCCCTCGCATTTCCAGCGAATAAAAAATGGAGACTAGGTTCATTTGTCCTGCGGCCAGCGCACTCCACACCCATGCGGTGTTGTCTGGAAGGCAAGAATGGCTGGCCCTTATAAATTACCAAATGAGAGCGGTGATAGTGTGCAAGGTGTTTGTATGAGATAGTTTTGTGGTGTGGGTACTGGAGCGTGAACGAGGTAGGGGGATGGAGGGGAGCCGTTTGGAGTCACGACTCTGCTGTCCCCGGCCACCTGCGGTGGGGAGAGGCCGCAGCGTTGGCAGGCGGCGGGCCACTTGTGGCAGGTGAGGAAACAGCCACATCCAGCTGGAACCTGAGACGCAGCAGGGCCCTCGGGGAAAGGACTGGTGAGTGTTGGTGGTGGTCAGGGGGGTGAAGTTAGGGCACAAGGTGGGTGTGTGTGGTAGGTCTTCATCCCATAGTTTGCACCTGCGTCTCTCAGGATTAGGGGAATAAGGGTGATAGCCCTGAGACCCAGACCAGAAGGCTCAGCTGGCTAGCAAGAGTTCCATCACAGATTGTTAGCTCTATACAGTGAAAATAGGCTCACGCACAGAGTGTTCCAGTCTTTATGCCTGTGCTAAAGACTGGTGCACTCTGTCCCCACAACTGGAGTCTGGGTTTATAGAAAAGTTTTAAAAAGCAGAATTTCTTGCTGTTCTCAAAGTTTTCAGAGCGTTTTCACCCCAGTTGGGCTGTCAAACAATTGGTCGTAATATACAAGGCAAAATAATATTAGCTTTTATTAGGGCAGCGGTGGCCTAGTGGTTAGGGAGTTGCCCCCCCATTGGAAGATTGTGGGTTCAATTCCCTCACCAATAGGTTGCCCTGAGGTACCCTTGAGCAAGGTACCGTCCCCGTCACTGCTCCCCGGGCGCTTTCAATAGCTGCCCACTGCTGCACGGTGTTTGCATGGGTTAAATGCAGAGGTCCAATTTCGTTGAGGTTCACTGTGTGCTGTGCTGTGACCACATAATGACGAGGGTTGTCACTTTCACTTTGAGATCTTATGCGAAACCTACCCTGTTCAAACTTGATTTTTAGAAGGCCCAGCCATTATGTATCATATATTCTCATATGTTCTAAAGTTTTTTGGTGACCCATGATTGAGCCTGGTGAAATAGTGCTTGAGATTTAACCCAAACATGTGCTCTTCTTTCTCTCCAGTATTCTTGAAGGCAGGGATAAACCAGTGTGCAGTGGTCTGAGCTGCAGATCTGAGAGCAAGTATTACCCCGGATTGCTCTCAATCTAACTTGCACTGGCTGTCACCTAGCTACATTTAATGTCTGCTTTTAAAAAGGAAATGACACTTTCCACAATTTATAAAAGAAAGAGCCTCAGTAGTGTAGTGTTAGGAAAAAATTAGGCTTCAGTAGCTCCTTTTTCCATTAAATGGCAGCAGTCTAGGAATTCTTTTGTGCATATGAAAATCTATCAATCTATTCTTCCATCCTTCTATTATCCAAGCCATTGTCCTTATCAGAATTTAAAGTGGGTGCCAGAGTCCCAGTGCTCAAAGGGTCAAAGGCAGAGAAGCATCACTGACAGGTCCCAGTTCATCCCAGGCAAACACATTCATTAACACGATCACACTTGGGCAGGGAGTTGAGCATTCTAATTTCACCTGATGTGCTTGTCTTTGGAAACCTATGCAGATACAGGCAGAACCTGCAAACTCTACGCAGGAAGGACCCGGGCTGAATCAACTGGGCATGAAAGCCAGATCCTTCTTACTGTGAGGAAACAGCATTAACCAGTATGCCCCAGTGCCACCCCATTTTAATACAGATTTGCAAATGGTAACGAATAATATGGACACAAAACTTGGTCATAAAAGCCCCTGGTTTGTGCATTTGACTGTTTTCCATGATTGTATCACACCAGATCCATGTAATCATCATTAATTAATATAGCAATTAAATAATATTTCTATACAGGATGTGTACGTAGAAGGAAAACATGCACAGAGTGTGAGCGGAGCTCTAAAACACAGTGCCAGCAATCACAGGATACGCAACCCAAACCTGATCAACTTGAACACAAATTCTCCTCTTCTTCGATGGAGTACCTGCTCTTTCCGAGGAAGCAGAGTGAGCTGTTGTGAATAGTGAGTGGGTGTGTGTGCTGTCAGGCTTCATGGCTGTGCTAAGTGCACATGGCACGCTCCTGCCTTAACCGAGGCCAGAAGGAGCCACAAAGCTCATCATGTTGAAAATAATTAATAACGCATTTAATAAATCGCTCCTGAGCTGCTGATGTACTCTCACCATCTGTTACTGTATAATGTTCCTCTTTTTATTAATGCGATACAGCCATTAGATGACTGTGGAGATGACATAATAATGCATGGCATCATTCAGATGCTATTTGTCTCTTCAAATTCCAATCTGGTGCCCTGTTCTTTTTCTTCGTTTTTTCCCCACCCATCTCTTGGTGACTGATTAATATGGCACGTTTTAGGTAAGGACTTCAGCCATAACCTTGTTAATCATAGGATCACAATTAGGAGAGAAAAAGTGTGCCCTCGTAGGCTCGGACCCAGAGCTAATGTGTTGGTTTGTGGCTTTCGGTCGAGCAAGGCTGACAGTGCTACCCTGGGATATGAGAAAATCATGTCTCGCAGTCTGCTAGTACAGACTATTAGATGCGCTACTATAGTAAATGTGAGATAAGCATGCCTTTGAGACAGCTTTTAGAGGATGAAGCTGTGCACTGAATCAGTTCAATACTGCAAGATGTCAGCATCGAGGGCCTTTTCAGCAGCCTGGTTGCATTTCAGCCGGACTAAAAGCGCACTCTGTCTCCTCTCCGAAATCACCCCTTGATCTTACAGAAGTTGTTTAATGTATGCACTTTGGTTTGAAGGCTAGCATTGATTTCAAGGGCATTTATAAAGGCCAAACTATGATTAAAAATGAATCCTGCTAAATATTAGTTGGTTGATGTTCCCTGTTCACAGTCTGAATTTTTTTCCTCTTATTTTTCTGCCATGCTCTGCTCCATGTATATTATGTTGAAGGTATTCCCAGGGTTAAAGTACTAAATTGCTGTGCCCTTTAAAAAGTATGCTAATTTTTTGGATACACTGCAGTGTTTACCATGCGGGGTAGATGGGCGGACAGCACCGAAGCAATTTCCACCCCGCTGGAAGTGCCTCGGTCTGAGGAGAAATCAGTGCTGAGGAGGCCGTGACTGCCAATCTAACGTGGCATTCCGGTTGGGGAGGCGGAATGGAATGCTAACAGACAGAGAGATGAGCTGTGGAGACAGGTGGGCTGGGCCGGATGAACTAGGTACGCCAGTCAGAAAATCATTTTCTTCCTTTATGGTCGACGCTCCAATTCCTCCCGGCATACGTGCTCACCCATTGACGAGGAAAGGCGGCGGAACACCAGCTCCCATCCAGCCATGAGTGCCGGACCCGCAGGATGCCAGAGAAACGTCAGCGAGGGAGAGGTCACGAGGTGAACGCTGTATGTGCCTGTTGAAAGCCCGTGTATGTGGAGCCTGACTCAAATATCACATTAGGAAATGTCAATCAGTTCATCAGTGGGTTTGTTCCTCCTCTGAGCATTGCTTTTTCCCCCCGCTGCGTCGACGGTAACAGCGAAAAATCTGAAAGGTCTAACTCCATGAGCATGGCATCAGGGGGCAATCAGTCACTTTGTGTTACATCACAGATGGCAGGTCAAGGAGAATGGACCCCTGGCTCTCCTCCGACTGTGGGGAAAAAAGCAAATTATAAAGTTCTCTCTGACTCATCGCTGAAGCAAAGTCAGTTATGTCTTCGAAGGTGTAACTGATTTACTGGAGAGGCACTTATGGTCTTGTACTGCAATTTGGAGATATGAATAATTAACAGTCATTAGCAGAGTTGTTCGCCTAGAAACACTGCATTAGAATTCCACAGCGGTCCCTCGATGTACAGTACATCAACTGATGAGCTTTCAGTAAGCCTGCGGTTGCTGCCAATACATTCTCACTGCACTTGCACCATCAGTCTGGATGTCATTTTCTCCCTAGCTGACCAAATAACACCTTCTGGAAGTCTTACATAAACATCAGAACCCAAATCTGTACCAACAATCTTTTTTTTGTTGTTTTTGTTTCTTGGTTTAACAAATATTAGGGAATGATACCTGTATTGCATCTGATGTGCTATATATGTGTTATCATTGATGAATAATTCTACACTTAGTGTATGAGCGTAGGTCTTTTCTGCATCTCAATAAGGTCTCCTACACCATCACAAATAGATTTCATCTCGCAATTTACATAAGGTCAGGGCCGCAACTGATGAACTGACCAGGAACCATAGCAAACAGGCTTGATTGACAGCCAGTTCCTTGTTGAGTTCACTACCTTGCTCCACAAAGACTTGTAATCAAATGACTTCTCACCTATTTTTTCTTTTGATGTTTTGCGGTAATGAGGATACATTTTAATAGTCCGGGGGAGGCTTTTGAAGCCATAGTTTATTATGCACCCTCCCTAGTGCGATAAAATATGCCGCGTTTTTCCACTCTCCCTACAGGCGGCCTCGGATGGTTTGTCGTTGCAGTGGTGCAACAAAAGCAGGGTATATGACTGCCATGAATAAAGGTTGGCTAGTCAGAGCTTGGATTGCACCTCTGCTGGACAAAAGGCTCTAGCTGGGCCGAAGAGGCTGGATGCGAGACTGAGCTTCTTTGTGGCCACAGCCAAGTCTGGAGCAGCAGATAGACTTGTTCCAGCTAGTGGCCTCCTCTGTTGCTGAGCAGAGGAGCTGAAGGGGAGGGGTCTGTCAGCAGAAGTGTATTCCGACAGAGGCTAGAGGCTTGACAGGGCTGTCTGAGCGGGGTGTTGGTGGACATGGTAGTGGTCATGAATGCTGCACAGATGCAGAGCCTAAGGCGGTTAAAGGGGCCATGTTGCTGGAAAGCACGTTTTTTTTTGTTGTTATGAGTTTGATGTAGTGTGCAACTGCTGTTCAGAGAGTCCATGTATGGAAATAAAGCTTTAAAAACAGTCTGTGTCCATTATTTTTGTGATGTCACAAAACCTTTACACATATTTGCCTGCTCAGCCTACAGCAAGACATGCAGAATTTGTAAAATGTGCTGCTTTCTGCCAGTTACAGGTCATTTATACACATCGATCTTAAAAGAACAGTCACAATAACAACACACAAATAAGAAGAAGAAGATGTTTGATTTCTTGGTAGCTAAACCCACTAAAATGTACTATAAAAATGCAACAAAATATAGGATATGGGCCCTTTAACATCTTCTGGCATGCCGGTTCATGGCCTATTTGGTATATCCTCTTGACAGACATTGGTAAAGGAAAGAATGAGCTTGTTAAATGGGGCGAAGGCTATTGGCTCCACTGGCAACACACTTTCCACAGCTCTTTAAAAATGCATGTTTCTGACAGGCATTAACAGCACACTTTTAATGAATCAACAGAGCACTGTCGAGGTACTTTTACAAGGACTCTGAAAGACACCTAAGTGTCATGCCATAAAGTCGTTACCTCCTTGAGTTCTCTCATCAGCCCCCTCCAGAAAGCCCCGCCATATTAATGCCATCTCTTCTGCTCTAGCTCACTCACACGTCCCTGGCCCCTTATGTAATGAGTTGTAATCAGCCTAATGTCCTTCAGCCCCCTCTCTCTCTCTCTTCCATCCCCCCAAACCCACCCCACCCGCTCCATCTTTCTCAGTTGCTCCCTTGCTCTTCCTTGCTCCCTTGATTGCTTTCCATGGCCTTTGAAAGGTGAGGGGTGTCCTGACTGGCTGTGAGCCAGGCTTTGATGGGAGCTGGCAACTTAAATTATTATGTATCACCACTCTCTCTAAGATCAGGTGAAGTTTTGAGCCAAATACAAAAGGGTCTCACATGACGGTAACATCTGCTGTTGTACAAATTGCTTCTTTTGTGTGGCCATTAGGCCTACTCACACGGCTTTATTAGAATTAACTGTGGAAGTGTAGAAATTCTAGACCGGAGAATTGTGAAAGTTCATGGTACGGCTCAAAACCGTGGAAACACATGGTGAAATACATGGTGTAACTGGTAAGTAATATGTAATAACGTACAGTGCTGAGAACAAATAAACGAAGCACTAGTGTGTAATAACAGCATTGAAATGAGTACGAATGTTTTTTTCTTCATATTTATTTATTTACTTATTTATTTTCCACATCAGGTAAGAAATAATGCATCAGTGCTAACTGACTACTGATATCAATGTACATTTATTTATGGATTGAAAGTTGTGGGAAAAAAGCTGGATTTGCATGCAGATGTGAAATAGATGTCATTCTCTTCATCTCACAATGAAACGTGTTGGATGAATGAAACCGGTCAGCTCAGCAGAAGAGCTAAAGAAATTATACAAAGTGTGTGCAATAAATTAGAATAAATAATGTGTCAAAAGTGTGCATACTGTTGTGCAAAAGCCCATAAAAGAGGATTATTTTGTGAAGAGCATTGCTTACGGACTGTGCAGCAGTACTTTCAGCGCATTGGATTTAACAGTGGAGAATCCAGCCTATTTGATGAACTAAAATGTTAGAAATTTGCAGAACACGGTATTAAAATTTACTTCATTGTTCTTACACCTTGCATCATTGTTACAAAATGGGTTTCAGGTCATTTTTGGAGCACAATCTTGCATATTTCCAGCCGGGAGAACTGCATTAAGAAATCTTCTGGTAAATTCAATGCAAACAACTTTTAAATTATGGTGATAAAATGACATTACATTTTGAGTAGCTGTGGGCCATTCCTGTCTTTCATGAGTCCTGAAGCGCTGATGTAAAGCTCTGAAAAATAAAAGCTAAAAGTTTTTGATTTGCACCTTTGATATTGCCAGCTGAAATTCTAATATTAGAATTTTGAGAAAAGGAAGAGGCTCTTTTTCTGTGCAATGTGGTCCTGCTGCTGCGGAAGAGCTGCACTTATTTGCATGCATGCGTTGCTGTCACAAACAAGTGTGTGTAGCCAGGGGAGCGCGAGCTAAGAATGATGTGTGTAACAGCAAATTGATCCCATCTGAAAGGGCTCAGAGAACTTCAGCAGAGATCAAAGCTGACGCTAAGACGCTCAGATCACCGGCTGAAAATGGAGGGGTGAAGAGAGAAGGGGAGAGAGAGAGAGAGAGTGAGAGAGGAAAAGGGAGTATCTCATCTTGTCTAATTACACATTTCAGACAGCTCATGACCAATTATCCCCCCCTCAGCAGCATCTGCCCTTCGTGTGACCGCGGCGGCAGCGTCTGGTAAACAGGATGCTGCTGAGATCACTCACTCACTCGCCTTTAGACAGAAAGCACGGGGCGCGAAGGGAGGACATCATGGCTTTTCGGAAAGTCAAGTTTGGCGACTGTTTCTTATCCTCTAATGACTTTCTCCTCTATTGTCTTTCAGTACTTTGTCTCGCTCCTTCTATTTAAATCCCATGAAAAAAATAACTATAATAATGCTATTATTATTATTATTGTTGTTGATGTTATTGTTATTGTTATTATTATTGTCATTATTATTAATAAATGATTTTCTTACTTTCTTACTAGAACTAGGCAGCGGTGATCTAGTGGTTAGGGAGTTTGCCCTGCATCGGAAGATTGGGGGTTCGATTCCCTGACAAGTAGGTTGCCCTGAGGTACTCCTGAGCAAGGTACCGTCCCCGTCACTGCTCCCCGGGCGCTTTCAATAGCTGCCCACTACTGCACGGTGTTTGTGTGCATGGGTTAAAAGCAGAGGTCCAATTTCGTTGTGGTTCATGGTTTGCAGTGCTGTGACCTCGCAATGACAAGGGTTGTCACTTTCAAACTAGCCACATTTACACAGTGGCAGCCAATAAGAATGGCTCAAATTATGATTGCAATCTGGAATAAAAGCCACGAAACAGATATTCCAACAAGACGCCACTTAAATGACATTTAGACACAATTTTACTCCTATTTAGATCTTGTGGGGCCACAATGGAAAATGCGTGGGAAAAAGAAAAAGCCAACCACAATGGATGGTGTGGTGAATGTGTGAAGCAAATGCTTTAAATAACAAGGGATGCTCCATGGGTACCAATATGGAGTCCTTCCTTCGGGGTGCCCAGTGTAGCCCTGTCAGCCTGGGGCATTAACAGTGAGCTGCCACAAGCCTGTATTTTACATTTTCAGCATTTAGCCGACACTCTTATCCAGAGCAACTGACAGTACTTAGCTACAGGGACAGGCCCCCTGGAGCAACTCGGTTAAGGGTCTTGCTCAGGAACCCAGTGAGGAGCGGAGGTGGGATTCAAACCTGTGATCTTACCACTAGACCACCTCCTCAGCAGCTCCATCTATCCTAAGTGGCATGTTAATGAATTTGTACATCTATGAGCTTTTTCTCAAACGATAGTTTAGAGGAGGCTGGAGTGTATTTGTGGGACTGTTGCTTTTCGCTGTTTACATTGAGTTTCTAATTCCTTTTTGAGTTTCATTTCTTTAGTTTTCTTGATTCAGCTTTTAGATATTGTTCATATCATCTTTTCAGCTAAAGCATTTTAATCTGAATCAAAGACAAAGAAAAATAAGGTCCAACAAACGTGCTGACACCACACGCTGGACAGAATACAGCATGTAATCATTTTATTACTACTTCTTCTTTCGGCTGCTCTCGTTTAAGGGTTGCAACAACAAATAATTTTCCATTTCTTCTGGTCCTCTACATCTTCCTCCTTTGATCACCTGCATGTCCTCTCTCACCACGTCCATAAACCTCCTCTTTGGTCTTCCTCTTCTCCTCTTTCCTGGCAGCTCGATCTTCAACATCCTCCTCCCGATATAATCCTCGTCTCTCCTCGTCACATGTCCAAACCAACGCAACCTTGCTTCTCTAACTTTGTCTCCAGAATGTCTAACCTGAGCTGTCCCTCTAATATACTCATTTCTAATCCTGTCCATCCTCGTCAGACCCAACGAAAATCTCAGCATCTTTAACTCTGACACCTCCAGCTCCGCCTCCTGCCTTTTCGTCAGCGCCACTGTCTCCAACCCCTATGACATAGCTGGTCTCACAACTGTCCTGTAAATCTTCCCTTTTACTCTAGCTGGTACCCGTCTGTCAAATCACCTCTCTTCCACACTCACCGTTACTCTGAACTGTTGATCCCAAGTATTTAAATTCCTCCACTTTTGTCACCTCTACTCCCTGCATCCTAACCACTCCACTTTCCCCCCTTTCATTCACACTCATGTATTCTGTCTTTTCCTCTCCTCTCTAGAGCAGATCTCCATCTCTCCAGGTTCAGCTCAAGCTGCTCCCTACTCTCCCTACAGATCACAATATCATCAGCAAACATCATCGTCCACGGAGACTCCTGTCTAACCTCGTCCATCAACCTGTCCATTACTATTGCATAATGATTTTGTACTACTACTACAATTTTTTTCTTTAATCTAGAAATGGTTTTGTCTTTTGCTACCAACATTCCTTGAACATGCTCTACCTGTCTCTGATTATTATTATTATTATTATTGTTGTTGTTGTTGTTGTTATTATTAGTGATACTAGTAGTGTGTAGATGTATTTAGACATGTATTAGAAAACCTTTGCTTTTTTGGGTGACAGTAGCTTTAAGAGCTGTCTTGTTAAAGGATAAAAGCAGACCCCTTCTACCTTTTTTTTTTTTTTTTTAATTCATGGAGCCCTCTAAACCTGAGCTTTTCTCAAAAACGGTCCTTCCCCCAGGGTACCTTTTTGAAGCCATGATACACACACCATCCCAGCATCTTCTTCAGCCTCCTTAAACAGCAGGTACTGTCACAGGGTCTGCTCCAGGGGGGTCAGTGAGACACCAGGCCTCTCCTTGCCTGGGGGCCGCCTGAGAAAGCTGGAGCGCTACCCGAGTCCCTGCTGTTCGGCCAGGGCTTTGAGCCGAAGAGCGCATCAGGTGAACAGCACGCCTCTATGCTATCTAGCTTACCCTGATTGCTCCGAGCGATTTAAAAGAGTGCCCAGAGCTAAAATGCTCTCTGAGAGTTAGAGTCATAAAGTCTCTAACTTTGTTCATGTGCCCTGGGGCAAGGGATGGGGGACGGGGGGCAAGAGAAGGGCATGAAGGACCCAATTACGGCTTGCAAAGACACATGCATGCAGAAATATATTTCGGCATTTCAACAAAGAAAACATTTTATGCTCAGAACTGTATTCGGTTTCTATAATGAAATATACAAGCTTGTGAGCAAAAGTGTGTTTTTTTTTTTTTGTTTGTTTTTGTTTTTTTGGAGCCAACAAATAAGCTTTGCTAATTTATGGTTATATTCTTTTTCATGTCTTCGTGCACTTTTTCTTTGTGTTATTTATTTATTTATTTTAATACAAGGGAACGCTGAAATGTGGAGACGAGAAAAAAAACGATAACTAAATAGCAGGAAAGGTGATCAGTCACACTGGAACTCATGACATTGGGAGCCACGGACCCCCTACAGTCTTTATTGACAAACCTCTATTCTTTTATTGCGCTGTTTATTAAAATACTGACACATGATCCGCTGAAATATCCCATTTTTATTATATACCTCACCCATCAGCCTCATCAACATTTCCCAGACAGCCCTGCCATCTGTATCATCTCATCTCCTGAAACATTTTTAAGACATATTCTTCACATCCTGCATGATATCATTATCATTCAAAACATTCAAGGAAGGTGACAGGGAGTGGAGCGCCATGTGTAAAGACCATCAGACAATAGAAGATAACCAGCAAATGACACTGTCCTTTCATCCGATGAATGCGGGCTTATTTTGAGGGGTTGTTTATTTTATTTTTGCACTGGAAAAAATGGATGATCCTAGTTATGCAACTGGCATGAAGTCAGATTCCAAGTTTGTAGCCATGCCACATGTGCAGTCCAGTAACTGGAATTTGGTGCCCCGTTGCAAAAGGATGAAAAGACCAAACCCCATAGATTACTGCTATGCCAAATAAACTGGTGCTCTCAAGAACCACTCATCCCACTGACACCCAATGCTGGGTTTAATGTTCATGTCACATATTTATGGGCATTTCATTTTTCATCATTCATTTAGGGGCAGTGATGGTCTAGTAGTTAGGGACTAGGCCCCAGGGTCAGGAAGTCGTATTTGGCCTCATGCTGCCCTCTCAAATCCCAGACCAGTAGATTGGCCTGAGGTACCCTTGAGCAAGGTACTGTCCCTGTCACTGCTCCCTGGGTGCTTTCAGTGGCTGCTGCATGTGTTTGTATGGGTAAAACGCAGAGGTCTCATTTCGTTGTGGTTCACCGTGTGCTGTGCTATGTTTCACAATGACAAGAATAGGCACTTTCACTTTATTTTTTATTGTGTTTTTTGCACTGGGGCTCACAAATTCCTTGTCCACCGCTGGACAGAACATGCTTCATACAGAATAAGTTTCCAAGTTGCACATGATGTCGTAATCACCGCTGGTAAATTCAGGAATAATTTTGGACATGGGGGCAGGTTAATAATGGATTGTGCTTCTTTATTTTTGCCAGTGCAGCTGCAGTTTGCTGCACTTTGTGTAAATCATTTTGATCTGTAATCTCTGTGCACTTGTCTCAATATAGCAAAAAGTTCTTTATCGTTCTGTCCAAGGCAAATGGACCGCTCTGCTTGGGCGGTGCAAATTCGTCGATGTTTGTGCCCAGCTTTATTTAATCTCATTTCATTTGTTGCTGTGTTTGCAAGTGACCATCCGGCCTTCACGAGTGGGAAGCAGGATCTTCAGACCAGCCTTTGAGGGCAGCATGAGGCCAAATACCAGCTTTGTCACTGGGCATCTTGTGCACTTCTGATCTTGACCCAAATGTGAGGAATGGCATAATTCCAGCCATATATTAACATCTTAAACATGATTATGCTTGATTTCATCATACACAAAGCCATCCATCCATTTCAGCTTTACTAACTAGATTCAGAGCCGCACCCAACTTTTGTCTTAACTTCTCCCACTCACAGTAAGAAATACTGGCAACACTAAAACTTTACTCCTCTCAGGCGCAACTGAAATATCTCCCACAAATTTAGTCTATTTCCTTCCATGGCATCAGCAGCAGGAGTGGAGCAGGGAGTGGAGATTAGGGCATTAAGGCCCAGACTTGGCCTATGAGCGCTGGCTGGTGTTATAAGTTGAGATAAACTGTGTGGGTTTGGATCTGTGGATTGCAGCAGAGTGAATCAGCCAGATGCACAAGGGTGTCTGTCCATCAACGTGCAGACCTTTCCCACATGGCGACAGGCTCTAGTGAACCAGACAATTGCAATGTAGCCAAGTGAGAACAGGGTAAGATGGAGTCATGTTCATCTGCAGGAGTTGCGCCGACGAGCACCACTGCCGAGGCAACTGCTTTGATCTTGGAAGATCCGTAACTGCCGGCCAGTTAGAATGAACCTACTTTACATTACAGTCTTCTCACCCTTTCAGTACCGAGTGAAGGTGTAAGGTGCCAATTAAAACAAATAAAAATCAGGCAAAAAAGCCAGGCAAGGGCCACTTTCAGCCCTTTGGTGGATTTTTTTTTTGGTATATCTTATTTTTCACCATTTCTCTTTTTTGTGCAGTTGATATCTTGGGATATTATCAATATATCAGTTTATTGCATTAATTCAAGGTACAGGTTGATCAGTATCAATAATCCACCCATCAGCTGCACATCTTTATTAAAAAGACTTTCGAGCTTGTGACTAATGTCTTTTCGTGTTTGCCAAAAAGCTAAAAGCTTGGAAATAAAACACCACAATCCAAAAAAAGTGCAGCTAAAGTATGTTGATGACACATGTTATGCTTCCTATGACGAGAAATGATGAAACATGAACAATATAAGTGTTTATTCATCTAGCAGCACATTAGACATTTGAGACCCATTCATTATCAGTTCTTTAAATGGCAGATTTACTGTTCAGTGGATAATCTTTTCTCTTATTCAGACAAAACTAAAGGGGGCGGGGCACACTGCATTTTTCATGAGGCATCGTTTTTCCTTGGAGGTTCACTTCTGTATTATTTAAACTTCGCTGCTGGCTGTGTGTCTTCATCTTCCTAAGCATCAGAGTCATAACTGGCTATCAGCTGTCTGAACAGGCTGAACCCTCTGCTGTTTGTCCTTTTATAATGTGATCTAGCGTTCACATCAGGTCTGGTGCTGATAGTTAAAGTAAGCTAAATTGAAAGTGAAAGTGACTATTCTTGTCATTGTGAAACACAGCACAGCACACAGTGAACCACAATGAGATTCGACCTCTGCTTTTCACCCACGCACACTGTGCCGCAGGGGGCAGCTATTTAAAGCACCCTGGGAGCAGTGACAGGGACGGTACCTTGCTCAAGGGTGCCTCAAGGCAACTTACTGGTCTGGGAGTCAAACCCATGACCTTCTGATCCTGAGGCTAACTCCCTAACCACCAAGCCACCAGTGCCCCAAATTTAACAAAAGAGAAAGTTACTGATGTTGCAGGTTTGTGCTAATTCGCATCCATGAAAGCATTCCTTTCTAATCAAGACACTAATCATTCATTTGTTTTAGCTTCCTGGTCCTCCTTTCTTGTCATGTGGCTTCCTGTGTGCAGTGCTTTCAACCCATCAGCCGTGTGTGTGTGTGTGAGAGAGAGCGAGCTGTTCAGTTTGTCAGCACCTTTAAAGTCCATATAATCAGGGGCAATATATTGTGAGCCTCTCCTTCTCAGTTGTGTTATTAAACCCTTGTCCTTCAGGGCGGGGAGATGAAGTGTGCTGCTGGCTTGATGGAGAAGCGAGGAGTGGGGAGCCATACTGTGGGTGCAGGCTGGATGTGTGGGGGGCCAAAGGGGGCTGACATGGACCTCTTTGTGTGATGAATCTCCCGGGGCTAGCGCTGGTTCAGCACATAGCCCAGTGCAGCCTAGCAGCAAGAACTCTAAACACACACACACACACACACACACACAAAGACTTTCAACATCGTCTGCCTTTCAGAAGCTCACTCCAGACATACGAAACGCGGAAGGCGAAGAGCCGGCCTTCCCTGATGCTGATAGAGACTGACACGATCAACCAGCAGACTGTGCTGTCTGTAATCACCAGCCAAAACCCGTGCTCTGTCCAGGGACTAAACTGCCTCGCTCAAATATTTAACAGCCAGCTCCCCGAGACTCGGGTTTTGATTCAAATTGTCTGCAAAGGCAGAAATGTTGAGAAAGATTCGGGGCAGAAGCTCACCCCAGTCTGCTGATTCACAGGACACACCTTTGTCCCATACTTTTTTTTTTTTTTCTAACAAGAGGTGTAAATCTCTGACCTTCCAGTCAGTCGATTATAATGCTTAGAGAAATTCTATAATGCCTTATTTCCCCAGTTTGACCCGGTTATTTGATGTGATTAAAAATGAAGTTTAAAGCAATGGAGGTGTAGAGCCAATTTCAGATTTGAACAGTGGATGAGAATTTTGCTTTGGCCAGAAAATGAGTGTCATTGTAAAATAAAATCACTGACTCAAAATTTCCTTAATCAAAAAAGCTGAGCTTTCTCTTAGATCAGGGTCCATGTTCGTTCTATGAAGCCTGCGTCCACATTTTTGAGTAGCACTGCTCATCTAGTTTATTACTTTCCATTAACTCTACTCTTTTACTCTCAAACTAAAAACTAAAAAAAATGAGTGTATTAAAAATACACTAACACTCTATAAATCTGAGACTGTATATCACTGGGCTCAGTAATGATATCTGTCTCTGCGAAGAGGAGCACCACTTCTGTACTAGTCAATAGTGTTGTAGTCCATATAGTTGCATGCCATGCATGGATTACTGAACACTCTTCTAGGCTGCAGAGCGCAGTCAATAAACGGCCTTGGTGTGAGACAGAATGCCACTTTGTGAGGTCTATGCCTAGTAGAGGAGGCAGTGAGGCGAATTCCCATGACATCAGACATCACCATATCAGTGTGCGCTTCAGCTGACAGTGGGGCACTCCAGAAACATTTCATTTCTTCATTCAAGCCAGCAAACAGTAGCTTGCCATTTAGAAATTTGATTAAAAGCGACGGTTTGAACAAAGCAAATGACCTGATCTTCACCTTTGCTCAAATGTCTCTAATCATTGTTTAGGTTTATCGTTAATACTGTATTAACTAGTAGGTTAAATCCACATCCTCACATCAGCTTTGGTGAATACTCAAAAACCAACATTTGTCAAAACTCAAGTATACCTGCGTTGCATAAAAACGATCATGCCTTTTGCCGTGATTCATTTATTCATCCATTATCACAAATACTAATCCCATTTAGGATTGCTGGTGAAGCTGGAGTCTATCCCAGTCTATCCCAGGGCACTAAGGGCAGAAGGCATTGAAAAGTATGGACAGCTTGCAGTCCATTACAGATTTATTTATTGTACAGCACAGATCTATGTAAGTATGTAAGTTGAGCCTTCCAGCAAATCAAAAACCTCCTTTCACACTGCTACAAGAATTTCTTTCAGTTTTGCTTTGACAGATTGGATTGAAAAAGGCAAACAGACAACTTGTATATGAAGCATTTCCAGAAGCAAGGCAGATCATTTCTGATTCAGATCTGATGTGCATTAAGGCAGCAGTTCTCAAACTTTTTAAGCTAAAGCCCCTTTGAGGATAGTAAGTACCACTGTGCACACCCTTTGCCCCCACTGTGGAGAAACGTGCAGCTCAGTCATAGCTCTAACCACGTCTTCCTGATGATGCACCCTGTGCTGCCATGGTGGACCTTAGCGTTCCAGTGTGAAGGGACTTATTCCACTTCTTTTGATGACTGAGCTGACCGACTCTGACAACCCTGAATCAAACATGGGAAAAACTTCCCTCCTCACCGGGGTAGGTCCTGCCCTTTAAAGGTCTGGATTAGGTTTTAAAATTTATAAGAGCACCAGAGCGTGTGCTTTAGATCCCTGCACCGCTGCACCGTTCTCACAGAAGGTTCCCCTTCTGCCGCATGGCAGAGCTTATTAGTGACATTGGGTTGATGCAGTGCCCAGTTCTTCAGCCCTTCCCCCCCTGCGTTTAAGCAAAGCCCATGTGGTTCAACAGCAGCCACACAGCAGCTCGTCATAGATGAAGCTCTAAGCCATGAGCACGAGCAGGAAATAAAGAATGCCACTGCTAAAATAACTGTGCTTGGAAAATGCCGGGGAGACAAACAGTGATAGAGGCAGCGAGCGAGAGAGGCAGCAGGGGAATGAATCCTGAGATAAAAGCAGGGAGGGTGTTCTTCACTGTTCTACTTATTTTATTTTCATCATGTTTTCAGCTGGAGGAAATGATGGCATGCCAAAAAAGAGGCTTACACTTGTGTGTTCATCTGCAGTACATCACTGGTTTCACTCTTACAAAATGCTTCCACCAAAATCTCCAAAAAAACATAAAAAAGAGCTTTTTGTGTTGGTTTGACTGTTTGAAGAGGGTTTATTTTCTCATTTTTAAATTCATGTTTATATAGTCCCATCCAAAAGTATTGGAACACCAAGGCTATGCACTGATGCCTGCATGCTCAATCTCAACCCTCTTTTTCTCCCATTTCTCTTCTCCCAATATGCTGCTTGTCTCTGCTCTGGACATGTCCAAACCAGTCTTGCAAACTTGCTTCTCTAACTTTGTCTCAAATCATCAACCCGGAGCTGTACCTCTAATAAACTCGTTTTTAATCCTGTGCATCCTTCTCACTCTAAGCACAATTCCTAGCATCTTCATCTCTGACACCTCCAGCTCCGCCTCCTGTCTTTTCATCCATACCACCATCCAACCCATATAGCATAGCTGGTCTCACTACCAACCTTTTACTCTTGCTGGTACTCGTCAGTCACAGATCACTATTGCCACTCTTCTTCACCCATTCCAACCTGCCTGCACTCTTCTTCACCTCTCTTCTGCGCTCCCCATTATATTTAATATCCTCCACCTCCACCTCTACTCCCTGCATCCTAACCACTCCACTGTCCTCCTGTTTATTTACACTCATGTCCTCCATCTTTGTCCTACTGACTTTCATTCCTCTCCTCTCTAGTGCACATAAAGCTGATAAGCATTTACAGTCCTTTATTTTTGAATACTTTCAGTACCATACATCCAAGCTGCAAACCAATTAGAAACCCTTTTTTAGTTGTTGGTGTTCTTGAACTTAATGATAAAAAATAAATTAATTAAAAAAACACCATGTTAAGGGATCAGATTGATGTGCAGGTAGTGGTAGTGGGTCACCTGCTATAAGGAAAACCAGTCACGTTGAACAGGCAGGCGAAACAATCAGTTGTTCTACAGTCAGTTAAAGTTCTCTCCAAGAACCATGTATTCAAGCCAAGATTCATTTTGATCCCTTTATTTTGAAGACCGTTGCTTCTGAATGAAGCTAACTGAAATGTCAAGAGCAAGTCTTTATTGTGGTACCAACAGATGTTTTTGTTGTTTACCATTAGTGACACATTAGTCCTGGACCCAAGAGGGGAAAATGGAATATTAGTTGTTCTAATGTCTTAACATTTACTTTTCAGACACATTTCAAACAACAGCTCATTTCGCTTGTTGCAGAACTTTAGAGTTGCTGCTCAGTCTCATATTTTCATACTCCAGTGAATCTCTGCCTAAGCTCCATCCTCCCCCTCTCATTCTCTTTGCTGTATCTCTCTCCTTCCATGTCTTTTTTCCCTGCTAGCAGATAAACGTCCTCCTTAGGCAGGCTCCTGCCACAAAGCGTTCTGTAATAGTCTAATTGTGGCTAATGGTTTGTGCAGCTAATTAAAGTGTATGAATTACAGTAATCAGTCAGACACGTTGAGCCTTGCATCTCCCTGCTCCTCCAGGCATGGAGGGGCAGAAGAGAGGGACCAGAGATACAGGAAGAAAAAGACAGAGAGAGTGAGATAAAGTAAAGGACCAGAGAGCGAGAGAGGGAGAGAGAGAGAACGAAAAAAGCAAACCAGAGAGTTGCATGAAGGCTCTAAGGGAGCTGAGGGGGCTATCGGTGCGGAACGTAATTAGGGACATTATTCCATCAGAAACATTGCCACTGAAACAATGTTTACCTTCGGATACACAGTGGCACAGTGCCAGCTGTGTGTGCCCCGCTGAATGGATCAATGGCCTTGCAGTACTCATGCCTTCAGCATTCAGATCCGGTGAATGCACGCGAAACAAACTCTCGGAAAAGCACAAATAGCTTTGGGCATCTCGGCTCAGTCTGATATTCCAAGTGCAGAAGAAAACCAAACCCTGTTAATGATATAAAACAAAACCCACAGAAAAGGCAGAACATTTAGAATCAACATTCTGGAAAAAGATAACTCTTGGCGATGCCTTAAAAACCTTTTCATGAATTATTATTTGAACCGTTTTTCTAAATGAGTGGTTGCTATAGTTTCTCAGGTGGTTTCTAGGGTGTTACTAGGTTACTCAGATGGTACTTGACTAGTATGGTATCACAGTAGGGCCTAGGTTGGTTGTGGTTGCCATGATAACTCTGGTGGTTGCTAGGGTGCTGCTAGACTGATGCTACGGCATTGTTGGTGGTGAATGTGTATCATATCATATCGGGTTCAGTAATAACACTATTCCCTGATTAGCCTTGTATCTCCCTTGCAGATCTAAAAGGTTAAACTTTAAATATCTTTCATGATCAACTACAGTTTTAGCAACATGGAAAACTGGATAAATTTGATTCCGTCACTTGAATGATTTAAATAAATCGGTGCCTTTTGACTGCTTTTATTAAAAAAAAAAAACACTGAAATGACTTTGGACTATACTATTGACTGCAATATAGAAGATGCAGTGGAGATGAACAAAACACCAGAAAGGATGAGCACTTTTGAAATGTAAAGGTTCAAATCCCATTAATACAGGGCTGATACTGGGAGGAAATGAGTTGATTGATGTGATCGTTTTTCCATTATGTTACTCCTCTGGTTTTAAAGGGCACACAGGATCTGTTTCTTTGAGACAAGGAACTGAAAGGCTGATTAATTAGATATGCTAAGCCCTGCCATCAGAAATGTTAAGCTTTGCCCAAGTTGTTAAGGACATAGGCTAAGCCCATTTTGTAATTGCCCCACTTCAGAATTTCATGGTTGCGTTATGGGGCTATAATCATGTACTGGGGTGTGATAGCATTTTCAGGCTTCATTTTTTTTCCCATAATTGTTTAAATCATAGAGTCAGTAAAGCATAGTAAAGTATAGATCATCAATAAACGTATTGTGTAAAGCCACTAATCTTGGGAAGTAGTTCTTGGGGGTGTTAAATAAGCTGCATTTTCCTCATCAGTCATGTTCTGATTGCTTAGTGAATATTTTGGCCTCTAACACTGGCCCATAATTGATACACATATCACTCCCAAATTACTCAGACTAACACAATAGAAATTCATCCTGCAGGCCTGTAATTAGGAAAACTGGGCCTAAAATCTTCCGAGTCGGACTTGTTTAATGCTGAGCGGTGACCTGCCATGATTCCTTTTCTGTTTATTTTTTTCTTCCTCAGGCACTATCATGAGGCCAAAAGTAACTGGACAAGCACAGTATGAAAAAGGTTAAGTACTAATTTGAATATAAGGACTTGGTTACAGGCATTTTATTTATTTTTTTTATTGGTTAATTGACTCATGTGACATAAAAAAATGAAGTGAAAGTGACTATTCTTGTTACTGTGAAATGCAGCACAGCACAACACAACAAAATTCGACCTCTGCGTTTCACCCATGTGCACACGTGCAGCAGGGGGCAGCTATTGAAAGCGCCCAGGGAGCAGTGACGGGGACGGTACCTTGCTCATGGGTACTTCCGGGCAACCTACTGGTGAGGGAATCGAATCTTCCGATCCAGGGCAACTGCCTAACCACTAGGCCTCCGCTGCCTAGTGCCTATATAAAAGTCTCTGACAGTACACATTGCTCGGGTACACCTGATACCCTGACAAAAAATGTAGTAGTGTGGATACTCACGCATGGTACACTTTTAGTAAAGAAAAAAATCAAATCTATATATATATATATATATATATATATATATATATATATATTTATATATAAGCTTGAATTATTGATTTTACATGTGATGCATATGATGTATCCTCTCTCTGTTCCCCTGTTGAACATCAGTGGTGAAAAATGCAGGAAAGCATGTTCACTCTGGAAGAAGTCTAATGATTTTTCAGGTTCAGATCTAATGATCTTCAGGTTCATATGAGCCTTGTATTGCCATGGTAAAAAAAGAATAAATACACAGTTATTGACACAGTCAAAAATCATTCGGTTGAAGCTTATTTTGTGCAACCATGTTGAAAAACTCAAGCCATTTGAAACTCAAACCAATGTGCAAAATAGTATTTACATATATTTGCCCACTCAGCCTACAGTCACTGAGATACCACTGCAGGTTTAAAGAGTGTTTCAGCCTGGACTGACTCCTGAAAAGGGCAGCAAATCAAACCAGAGATCATCTGCATCCTAAAGTCCCAATAATAAAGGCAGCAGGTTTATTCTAAGGCATGGAGACGGGACTGAAAAGCACTGTGCTAAAACAGCTTTTTGCTTTTGCTGCACAAATCAACACGCGAGTGCACCTCAGGTGAAAATTTAAATGGAAGAAAAAAGCAGGATGTATATTTAAATATATAATTTTAGGATTGTTTTAACGGAATTGCCTGAATGCCGAACCTCTGCTGGTCAATGAGATTGTCCTTTCCTTTCATGTCAAAACATTTACATTAAAATAAGATTTACGGCATCTTATCCAGAGCGACATGTCTTAAGTCCCCCAGGAGCGACGTGGGGTTGGTGGTGGTGTCCTTGCGGTAGGATACTCGGCTGTGGCCCAAGAGTTCGTAGGTTGGAAACCCACCTCCAGCACTACCACCAGTGGGTTCCCAAATTGCTCCAGGGAGACTGTCCCTGTAATCAGGAATAGAAAGTCGCTCTGGGTAAGAGCGTCTGCTAAATGCCGTAAAGGTAAATGGTTGAGGGTTTTGCTCAGGAACCCGATGATGGTAGTGCTGGAGGTGGGATTTGAACCTTCGTCCTCGGTCTGTAGGCGAGTATCTGACCACCACCACCCCTGTCCTGAGCCTTCTGCATAAGGTGACATATTAAAGCTTGTACTGCACTTAGAATTTAGCTGTATTAAACACACAGCCTTTCTTTATTCGGGCCAAAATAATCCATTTGCTGCTTAATTTTTTTTTTTTTTTCTTCGTTAACAAATTGAGTCCCTTCACCTGAAGCGTGTTCTACCATTAGTTTTCACTCATGTTTTGAGTGTACTTGTAAAAGGAGCTTGAAGACTGACCCATCCATCAAGGCAGTAGACAAATGTGAGGCTTTTATGCTACCATTAAGGGCACAGAGCTAAACGCTACCTTCCCCTGGTTGAAGGGCATATTATGGGGGTAGTAAAATTTTACTAGTTCGTGATGGAGATCATTACCTCGTTGGGGGGCTTGTCCTGTCAAGTGCTGAGGCAAAAAAAAGCAGAAAAAAATAATAATAAAACCTGATGCAACAATAACAGCATAGCTATGTTGATGCATACATTTGCAGTTGAAATGCAGAAGGGAAGCGAGACGCTGTAAGTGGGTGGGTGGTATTGTATAAATATTATTAGAGCGTATTCTTTATATCTTATGCTGGGGGGTATAAATGAGTATGACTGGTACAAGGTATTGAAGGCCTGTGAAGCGAATCGAGCTAAACAAGGCAACATATCGTTGAGCATCATGTAAGATGACATTTGCAGCTCGTCAGACTCTGTTTTTTCATCTCTTATGTTTCATTACGCAGAGGTGAGCACTTTAAAATATGCTAGGATGGTCCTGGCAGTCTCTCTCGCTTTAAAGTCTCTTAGCCATCACACAGTATTACCAGAGAAGACGAAAAAAAGCGAGACGGAGCGAGGGAGGGAGGCTGTTGCCTCTCCCTCGTTTTGTCAAGTCAAATCACTGCAGTAGCCGCAGTTTGTCCAAACAGCGCAGGAAAGAATGGGATAAATAAATCAGAGTGAAATTCAGCACGTTTGCCTCACAGATTGCCTCGGCTCACTCTAGTGCATCACTCCCTACCCTCTAAATGGCTAAATGAATTAGTAACAAGTGCATTTCTAGCCCTTTAATTTGGCTAGCCTACAAAACGCCACAGCCGATAAATGAGCCAACGAGTTGCTCACTGACAGTGATATCCATTATGTGTTTAATTATCTTCAAAGTTAAAATGAAGGACTTTTTTCTCTCTTTTTTTTTCCAGACGAATGGTAAGATGAGCTGAAGTGCTGAGGCGCAGCACATTTTCGTCACGGAAAGCGACCGACAGGTTAGCCGGAGCCCGTTTCGCTCTCCGTCGATGCAAATGAGAGCAATCAGAAAACTTTGGTAAGGAATATCACGCCTGTTGTTATTTATCCTTTCGCCTTTCATTTCCAAGTCAAATTCCAGCGGGCTAATTTGATATCTTCTCTCAACTGGCAGTCCAAACAAGTCAAGATGATTGGTGCATTCAGGGGAAGGCTGCCGAGGAAAACGACTGGATCGCTCTTAAATGTCATCAGAAAGTAGGCCTGATTGCATTGTGCTCTATTGTGTTGCCGTGATTTTGGCACGGGTATAATCAGCCGCTAATTTTGGGCTTAGCATCAGCCGTGCATCGACGGCAACAAGCCTTCAGTCGTCCTCCGTCAGGGTGCGATTTCGACAAGTTCGGCGTTCGCTTATTGTATGTATTCACTGTTGTATTAGTATTTGGAGAACTGTAAGGCCGGCTTTCTTATTCCTGCTTCGGCGCAGATCATCTGCAGAAGGACGCTCAAAATCGAACGCAGAGCAGAGTCGAGGTGATTTTCTGCTGAAATACTTAAAAGCATCTCCAAGAAGTAACTTCTGTGACCTCCCTTTATCTGAATCACAAAACAAATCTTTGAGTTTATGGTTTGGAAAAAGTGCTATTAAGACTGGGCCTGGAGGAACCATAATTAGATGGCTAACTGCTGTTAGTACTGGAGTTGTGTACGAACAGCACAAAATTCATCATTCGCCAGCCAAGAACAAGCATGAAGAGCAGCTTCTCTTAATGTTCCTGCACTATTGCCCATCTGCAACTTTACCCCGACTTTCCTTTAAGGCTTCAGAGGAGGGAGACGTCGCTAAACTCGGTGATTTGTTCGCAATAAGGACTTAATAAGGGGAGAGCAGCTGTTTGGGAGACACAGAAACTATGAAGCTATTATAGCCCGTATCACACCGTCCTCTGCACTCTCCCTCCTTTTTCTTTTGCTTTTCATCCCACTCCCTGTCCAGTATTACTCTGTGCCCCCCCTTCTGATTCTATCTTTCTCTCTCTCTCTCATTCACTACCTCTATCTCTACCTCTCTACCCATTCTCCCTTTCCTGTCCCTACATCTCTTTCTCATTTTTTTCTTTCTCTCCTTCTCCTCTTTCCCTTATCTTTCTAGCTTCTTTCTTCTTTTGTTCTCCCTCACATTGTGACTAGGTTTTCATCTTTTCCTTTTTCTATCTTTTCATTGTTCTCTCTCTCTCTCTCTCTCTCCGCACCACCACCACCTTTTACACCATTAAATAATTTCGCTGTTGGCTTCTTCTATTTGCCTGGAATTACCCGAGAACAGTGCGCCTCTCTCTTGGGGGTCCGGCGGACTAGTGCAGTAATAGCTTCTCCCTCTAATAGGTGTGTGACTAGGCAGCTATATGGACTCTAAAACATAACACAAATCTTTATCTAAAGCCACTCAGGCTCCTGTCTCCTGCCGCCCGCCCCGGCAGCTGCTAACTTCTCCTGCTCCATCATGAGGTAGAGCTAGTGGAGCTATACTACTGCCAGTAATCTTTCTCTCTCTTTCACCGACACAAAGACAGAAAGACTGTGTTTTTTTTCAGGTAAGGATTGGTGGGGGCTGGGGAGTAATTGGTAGGTTTTGTTTGGGGGGTTGGGGGGGTGTTGTGGGGGGCAGAACGACCAGCATCAATCTTTCACTGGCTTTGAGGCCACTTCAAATCAATTTCTCTCTCTCTGCTGCTCCTCAACTAATCATCTGGCAGACAAGCGGTGAGTCTAAATATGAAGCATGGGGCTGATTTAGACAGAAAATTCCACAATATTCCCACTACAATGGCCATGCAAACCACATTCTTGCTGAACAAAGACATGCTCCGGGTCAGGTTTGCACCGAGGAGTCCAGGGCTACATTTAACACTCTTTCAACTTACAAACAACTTACTTTGCATATTTGTTCATGTCTTTAATGAAAAATAATGACAAAGCATGTGGTTGATTCCAAAAATCCAGACTGGAGTGTACAGATAGTACAGTACAGGCCTGAGCAGGATACACCCCCCACACACACACACGCCCCAAACACTGAAATCAAAGCCACAGTGGTGTAACAGCGGTGAAATCCACAAACAGTAAATTCTTATGTAAATGTGCACAAGACTGCAAGGCTTTGCTGGTCTCCGGAGTGGAGCTAACCTGATTGAGGTGCAGATCAGCTCCGGCTCCGGCTCTGCAGGGCTGGGATATGTGAGTTACATTGTTAACACCAGCACCTCAATATCCTGTCGAAATGAGCAGTGTTTATGGCTCAGTGACTGGACAGTACCCACCTAAAGCCCCCATATTCCCTCTTTTCAGCCCTCCAGGCTGACGGCTCCAATAGACTGTAAGACTGGCCAAAGCCCTTGGGTTCCTCAGCGTGATATTACATATTCTGCTCCTTGAAAATGTATTTATTTTTAAATGTTTCATTTCTCAGAGGAGAAGACTGCAGATTGGAGACACTCCCCTGTTCCAGCCCGTTTGTGGCCGCTCGGCACTCTGCAGCATTTTACTGGTGCATAAGTACTCAGAGCACGGTGGCTTTGTTTATTTTATTGACTTATTTATTCTGTCCATCGACTGTGTAGCCTGTAGCAGGAGCGTGCTTTTTCCCCCTCTCTGAAATCACCACCTCCTAATTATCTGTCACATTTTCTGCTATCCCATGCCGAAGACACACAATGGCCAATAATTACCCTCCAGCCTGCATCTATCAGTGTGCTGCCATCGATTCCCTCGCTCTTTCTTTCAGCCCTTTTATTCAGGCTCTCTCTCGCTCTCTCTCCCTTTCCCTTTCTCTCCTGTTCTCTCACTCCCTCTCTTTCTCGAGTATTTCTTGCTCTTCCTCTCTTCCTTCTCTCTCACTCTCTCACACTCTCTCTCCCCTCTCTTCCCTCTCCTTTTCACCCTTTTTCATTTTCACTCTGTTCAGTCTCTCTCTCTCTCTCTCTCTCTCTCTCTCTCTCTCTCTCTCTCTCTCTCTCCCTCTCTCATTATCTTTTCCTGCTCCCTCTTTCCCCATTCTGTCTATCTCTCTTAATTTCCACATCTTGTTCTCTCACTTTCTCTCACAAACTCTCCTCCCTCTTTTTCACTCTCATTCTCCTTCATTCTCTCTCATCCTTTTTTGTCTCTCTCTGCTGCCACACACTCCTCTCTCTCTCTCTCTCTCTCTCAGCATCATTAGAGTGTAAGCATGTCCCACACCCCTAGCCCTCTGCTATTGAATGTGAAAACAGTGCTTGCAGTGCTTGTGTTGATCATCAGCTCTCTAATAGAACAAAAATAAATTGGACATGATCTGTCAGGAGCTGTCAGGCATGTGCATATCTGTGTGTTTGCATGTGTGTGTGTGTGTGTGTGTGTGTGTGTGTGTGTGTGTGTGTGTGTGTGTGTGTGTGCGCGCACGTGCACACATAGCCCCCCACATCCCAGGGCATGCTGTGACATGCATGACGTGTATGACAAAGTCATTGGAAACGATGAGCAGCTGTCAGAGGCATAAATGAAGATAAATCAAACGTCATGGCAAGGGTGTGATGTTTATTCAGTGTGATCCCCCATAGACACGGGCGGCACAATGCAGGGGGACCACAAGTGTCGATCATTGATCACTCCCTCAGTTTGAAAGACACTGATTAATCCATGCATGAAGAACTAATGTACACATGGCATCTGATAGAGATTGATGACTTTTAATGTTATAATTAGGACAAAATGAAAGTTTATTTTAGCAAGAAGAAGAAAGGGGTTCTGGAATTTTGGAACTGTTTTTTGGTAAAATGAGAGACGAGTGGAGCTCATAAATGCAAAACATTCTAGAGCAACATGAAACTCAACAGTAAAAAAAAAAAGTATTATTATTATTATTATTATTATTACTAGATGAAAAAGCAATATCTCACAATAGGTTGTCAAACCATCCTCTGTCCTGTACCATGCTTTACACTGTTATGTTTTCATTATCAGTGAATAAATAATAATTTATTCACTGATAATGTCTGCTATCTTGTCCCACTAGTGGGATTGGCTGGGGCTGGTCCCAGGATGGCATGGTCCCACCGATGGGATTTGAACATTGTGTTAGGACATTATGCAACTATCAGCTTTAGTTTCTGCTCATTCTTCAAAATTGCTCTGTTAATTTGTGCATTCCTTACTTACAACGATGGCACACAGGCTCTGGGGTTAATCGATGAAGGATAGTCTTTAATGCAGACTGTGTGGTGAGCAGCGTAGGGGTGTGTTTGCTCCAAGTGTACTTTAAGTTTAGTGTTTGCTTTGCTTTGCTGGCTGCACTACTTCTACTTCATCTTCTTTCGGCTGCTCCCGTTTAGGGGTCACCACAGTGAACCATCCATCTCCATTTCTTCCTGTCCTCTGCATCTTCCTCCTTCAAACCAACCACCTACATGTCCTCTCTCACCATGTCCATAAACCTCCTCTTTGGTCTTCCACTTTTCCTCTTTCCTGGCAGCTCCATCTTAACCATCCTTCTCCCAATATAATCCTTGTCTCTCATCTGGACATGTCCTAACAAATGCAACCTTGCTTCTCTAGCCTTGTCTCCAAAACGTCCAACCTGAGCTGTCCGTCTAAGATATTCTATAATCCTGTCCATCCTCGTCACACCCAACGGAAATCTCAGCATCTTTAGCTCTGACACCTCCAGTTCTGCCGCCTGTGTTTTTGTCAGCATCACTGTCTCCAACCCGTATAGCGTAGCTGGTTTCACGACCATCCTGTAAACCTTTCCTTTTACTCTCGCTGGTACCCCTCTGTCACAAATCACTCCAGCCACTCTTCTCCACCCATTCCAACCTGCCTGCTTTCATGTATTCTGTCTTTTCCTCTCCTCTCTAGAGCAGATCTCCATCTCTCCAGGTTCTGCTCAAGCTGCTCCCTACTCTCACTGCAGATCACAATATCATCAGCAAACATCATCGTCCACGGAGACTCCTGTCTAACCTCGTCCGTCAACCTGTCCATTACTATTGCAAACAAGAATGGGCTCAGTGCTGATCCTTGATGTAATTCTACCTTTACTTTAAATGCTCACCACTGTCACACTGTCCTCATACATATCCTGTACTACTCTCACATACTTCTCTGCCAGTCCCGACTTCCTCACACAAATCCACAACTCCTCTTTAGGCACTTTAGTCACATGCTTTCTCCAAGTCTACAAAGGAACAATGCAGCTCCTTCTGACCTTCTCTGTACTTCTCCATCAACACCCTGAGAGCAAACATTGCATGAAACCATACTTCTGTTCACTAATCATCATTTCTTTTCTTAATCTAACTTCCACTACTCTTTCCCATAACTTCATGATGTGGCTGATCAACTTAATCCCCCTACACTTACTACAGCTTTGTGCATCTCCCTTATTCCTAAGCTTGTATTAAACAATTTGGTCAGAAACTCTACTGCCATCTCCCCTAAACATCTCCATGCTTCCACAGGTATGTCATCTGGACCAACAGCCTTTCCATTCCTTTTCCTCTTCATTGCTGCCCTTACTTCCATTTTGCTAATCCGCTTCCTGGTTCCTCACATCATCTAATCTTCTTGCTCTATTGTTCTCTATTGTTCTCAGCCCTCTAGGTATTATTTCTGCTCAACATGCTCTGCTCACTTGTGAGTACATTTCCATTTCTATCCTTTATCACCGAGCTCTGTCTCTCTGTCTAGCCAATCGGTATAGGTCCTCTCCTTTCTTACTGTCCAACCTCTCATACAATTCATGACACACCTTATCTTTAGCCTTCACCACTTGTTTCTTCACCCTGTGCTTCATCTCCTTGTACATCTCTCTACTTTCTTCATCTCTCTGACTATCCCACATCTTCTTTTGCTTTCCTCTTCTTCTGTATACAATCCTGGACTTCTGGGTTCCACCACCAGGTTTCCATATGCTCTGCTATTAAACAAGCTAATATACACTGTTGAATGTGTTTGCTGTGTTATGTATTGGGTATACAGGGCCCAGTGTAACCCTTGAGCAAGGTGCCGTCCCCGTCCCGCTCCTCCCTGCGATGGGCTGGCGACCTGTCCAGGGTGCGTCCCCCGTCCTCGCCCTGTGTGCGCTGGGTTGGACGCCAGCACTCCCCCGCGACCTCATTTGGGACAAGCGGCAGATAATGGATGGATGGATGGGCCCAGTGTACTGCAGCTTTTGCATCAATTTCAGGCATAAAAATGGGATGTATTCTGATCTTTTGTTAAATGGAGGTCTGATTAGTAAAATGCTACAAAAATATTGAGTGGATTATATATATATATCCAGCTTTATTTGCTAACACATGAATAGTACATATAATTACATAGCAAATTGTACAACAGTCCTCAAAAGTCTTCTCTGAAAATGTTTAGAAATCTACAAAAGTGTATCCAGTTTTGCCATGTTAAGGTGTTCTTTTTTGGCCTATAGTTTAAATTAAAATGTACTCTTTCAACAGAGAGAGCATAAGAGGAAGGAGCTAGAAACAGTGAAGTCAACAGCATCATACCAACAATAGCTCTCCTGGAGTGGTGGCAATGCAGTCACAGTCTTAAAACCTCACTTATCCCCCCTCCCTTCTCTCTGCCCCTTCTGCCCTGATGGATGCCATCAATAATGGACAGCCGCCGCTTTCCCTCGCGGGACATAGGCGATCACAGACGCTCCAATGTGGCAGCTTGCGCCTCATGGAGGTGTGATAATTCACATTCACATTTATACTTTTAAATTCCATCAGCTAATTTACCTCCCTAATCATGCCATGGGCTGAAAGTGGGGCCAGGCTGACAAAGAAATGTGGCTTTGATCGGAGGTGGGGAAATGTGGCCTGACTGGCTCCTCTCAGGCTAAAAACCATTGCAATGGTGTAAGTGCATCAGTGGCAGGGGCTGTCTCAGCGCGGGCAAGAGAGAGGTGGGGGGATTGAGGTGATGAGGGGACAGAGAGAGAGAGAGAGAGAGATGCAGGATCCAGCGGCTAGGACATAATGAAGCGCACCAGGCGCATTGAGCGCTCAGGCATGTCACTAGCAATGGCAGTACCTCTGCCTCCGAAAAGCAACGGAAAGTCAGGAGAGCAGTGGTTCAGAACCCATTTGCAGTTCTCTGTCACTGACCCAAGGAAATGTAGATCCAGGGAGGGGGGGTGGGCTACACAGGAACCTTGGAGGAGGAGAAAAAGAGGAAGTGGTGTGTACAGCATGGGGTGGAGAGATACGACCACAGTGACAATGAAAAACAAACCCCATAGAGAAGGAGAAAAAAAAAGGAAATGATGAGAAGGAAAGCAGCAATGGGGAAGGCAGCTGGTCTAGAGAGGGAAGAGAGAGGAAGAAATAAAAAGAAGGAAGGATGGATATGGGCAAGGAAAAGAGAAGAGATGTCAGGACAGCCAGGGATAGATAATTGTGATCATAAAAACAGAGGAATTTTTAGTTTTTCTGAGATAGAGAGGCAAAAGCAAAGAGAAGGTGAAAAGGCCAAGGTAACTAGGGGACCCCAGTTTCAAGGGAAAATATTCTGGAGGGAAAAGGTTGACGAGTGAAAGACAAGGACTGAAGAAGGGGGCATGATTGATAGCAGAAGGTAGGCTGTCAGGAAGGAAGGATGGCATGAAAAAAGGATGACAGGATGGCAAGAAAGGAAATAAAAGGAAGGAAAAGTGGCAAGAAGGAAAAAAAGAAGAAAGGTAAAATCAAAAGTACATATCCTGCAACAACAAAAAAGAGTGTGCAGAGGGTTCAGAGATGTGACCCCTAAAGAAGAGAAAAAAACAAAGAAAGTTCAGACAGAGCAGTGATGGTGAAAGTATCTGGCCTAGAGACAGGTCTGTCAGAGACAGCAAACTTTGAGAGGGGAGATGAGGGAACAAAAAAAAAAGAGTGGAACACTGTATCCCTGGAAATAAAGATGTAGGTATGCAGAGAAAAAGAGAGAGAAAGACAGAGGTGAGACTAGTGGCAGCAGGAAGTGTGATGACAGTGAGTAAAAAGCAAAGAAATAAAAAGATGACAGAGGAAAAGCTAAGGTCTGAGCTAAGAAAGAGAGTGAAAGGTGGATATAGACTGGCTCACCTGGAGATGTGATCATCATGACAAAACAAAACAACATCCCAGAGAGAAACGCGAAGGTTGATGGTGCAGGCAGAGCTGAGAAATTGTCTGGCCTAGAGATGGAACTGTGGCACAGAGGGAGGAAGAAACAAGGATTTGGGATGCAGAGGAACATGAAAGCAAGAGATATAGGGTGCAGAGAAAAAAAGAGAGAAGTGGCTTCAATGACAAAATAAAGGGAAATGGAAAAGAAATGGCTGAAGGAATGGTTGAAGGAAAGGAAAATGAGGACTGTGGGAGGGAGCAATGAGGGTGTATGCATCTTTTAGATAGAGAGAGAGAGAAAGAGTAATGACAGATTGATGGGTAGAATGTTAAGGGTTTGAAAGATAAGGTGAAGCTGGTGAGAAAGATGAAAAGAGGCTGGATAGCAATGATGGTGAGGGAAGGTTTCTGGATGCTGATGCTGAAGAAGATGCAGAAATGCTAAACGATAATTGTGAGAATGAATAGGGTGGTGCTGATGGTGGGGAGATTATGAATGGTAAGACCACAGAGAAATACTTAAGTAAGGTAAAGATGCTGATGAAATGTTGAGTAATGAGGATTGTAAGAATGACAACTAGAAGGTGGTGAATTGTATGCTGGATGATAAAGGTGATAAAGGAGTTTCTTGAGGAGATGATGGATGGTGAGGATGGTAAGGTTAGGGAGAAGATGCTGGTTGGTGGAGGTGCGGTAGGTGTTGAGGAGAGTGGAAAACTGGATGATAATAGTGGATTGTGAGACAGGGCTATATCGTGAGGAGTGTGAGACAGTGCTGGTTGGTAAGGACTGTGAGACAGGGCTATATGGTGAGGAGTGTGAGACAGTGCTGGTTGCTAAGGACTGTGAGACAGGGCTGTGTGGTGAGGAGTGTGAGACAGGGCTGTGTGGTGAGGAGTGTGAGACAGCGCTGGTTGGTAAGGACTGTGAGACAGGGCTGTGTGGTGAGGAGTGTGAGACAGTGCTGGTTGTTGAGGACTGTGAGACAGTGCTGGTTGGTGAGGACTGTGAGACAGTGCTGGATGGTAAGGACATTGAGACAGGGCTGTGTGGTGAGGAGTGTGAGACAGTGCTGGTTGGTAAGGACATTGAGACAGGGCTGTGTGGTGAGGAGTGTGAGACAGTGCTGGTTGGTAAGGATTGTGAGACAGTGCTGGTTGGTAAGGAGTGTGAGACAGTGCTGGTTGGTAAGGACATTGAGACAGGGCTGTGTGGTGAGGAGTGTGAGACAGTGCTGGGATGGTAAGGACATTGGACAGGCTGTGTGAGAATTGTGAGACAGTGCAGTTGTGGGTCAACCAGAGACGTGCTGGTTGGTAGGGTGTGAACAGTGCTGGCATTTAGTGAGACATTGAGACAGGGCTGTGAGAGTGTGAGACAGTGGTTGGTAAGGACTGTGAACAGTGCTGATTTAGTAGGAAGTGTGAACAGTGCTGGTTGGTGAGGACTGTGAGACAGTGCTGGTTGGTAAGAACTGTGAGACAGTGCTGGTTGGTGAGACTCAGCGAGAGACAGTGCTGGATTGTAGGAATTAATGAGACAGTACTTTTAGTTTGGTAAGTGTGAGACAGTGCTGGATGAGCGGAGACAGTGAGACAGGGCTGTGTGGTGAGGAGTGTGAGACAGTGCTGGTTGGTAAGGACATTGAGACAGGGCTGTGTGGTGAGGAGTGTGAGACAGTGCTGGTTGGTAAGGAGTGTGAGACAGTGCTGGTTGGTAAGGACTGTAAGACAGTGCTGGTTGGTGAGGACTGTGAGACAGTGCTGGTTGGTAGAGTGTGAGACCCAGTGCTTTGGTTAGTAAGGACTGTGAGACAGTGCTGGTTGGTGAGGACTGTGAGACAGTGCTGGTTGGTAAGGAGTGTGAGACAGTGCTGGTTGGTGGGAGTGTGAGACAGTGCTGGTTGGTGAGACTGTGAGACTGGTGCCTGGTTGTGGAACTGTGAGACAGTGCTAGTTGGTGAGACTGTGAGACAGTGCCAGATTTGGTAGAGTGTGAGACAGTGCTGGTTAGTAAGGAGAGTGGCGAGACAGTGCTGGTTGGTGAGGACTGTGAGACAGTGCTGGTTAGTAGACTGTGAGACAGTGCTGGTTGGTAAGTGAGACAGTGCTGAATTTGGTGAGACTGTGAACAGTGCTGGGTTGGTGAGACACCTGAGACAGTGCTGGTTGGTGAGGAAGTGAGACAGTGTGGTTGTGGGAGTGTGAGACAGTGCTGGTTGGTGAGACTGTGAGACAGTGCTGGTTGGTGAGACACAACAGACAAGTGCTAGTTGGTGTAGTGTAGGTGAGATTGTGCTGGTTGGTGAGGACTGTGAGACAGTGCTGGTTGGTGAGGACTGTGAGACAGTGCTGGTTGGTGAGGACTGTGAGACAGTGCTGGTTGGTAAGGACTGTGAGACAGTGCTACAGTTGAGAGTGAGACTGTGAGACAGTGCTGGTTGGTGAAGGACTGTGAGACAGTGCTGGTTGGTGGAGACTGGCCAGAGACAGTGCTGGTTGGTGAGGACTGTGAGACAGTGCTGGTTGGTAAGGACTGTGAGACAGTGCTGGTTAGTTAGGGTAGTGAGATTGTGCTGGTTGGTGAGGACTGTGAGACTTAGTGCTGGTTGGTGAGACTGTGAGACAGTGCTAGTTGGATGTGTAGTGAAGATTGTACTGGTTGGTGAGGACTGTGAACAGTGCTGGTTGGTGAGGACACAGTGAGACAGTGCTGGTTGGTGTTGAGACTGAGACAGTGCTGAGTTGGTGAGGACTGTGAGAGACAGTGCAGTTAGTGAGACTGTGAGACAGTGCTGGTTAGTTAAGTGTAGTGAGATTGTGCTGGTTGGTGAGACTGTGAACAGTGCTGGTTGGTGAGTTTGTGAGACAGTGCTGGTTGGTGAACTGAGACAGTGCTGGTTAGTGAGACTGTGAGACAGTGCTGGTTGGTGGGAGTGAGACAGTGCTGGTTGGTGAGGACTGTGAGACAGTGCTGGTTGGTGAGGACTGTGAGACAGTGCAGGTTGGTGAGGACTGTGAGACAGTGCTGGTTAGTTAGGGTAGTGAAAGTTGTGCTGGATTTGGTGAGACTGTAGAGACAGTGCTGGTTGGTGAGAGACTGTGAGACAGTGCTGGTTGGCGTGAGACTGTGAGACAGTGCTGGTTGGTAGGAGTGTGAGACAGTGCTGTGGTTGGTGAGACTGTGAGACAGTGCTGGTTGGCAGTGAGACTGTGAGACAGTGCTGGATTGGTGAGGACTTTGTGAGACAGTGCTGGTTAGCAGTGAGACTGTGAGACAGTGATTTAGTGAGACCTTGAGACAGTGCTGGTTAGTTAGTGTAGTGAATTGTGCTGGTTGGTGAGGACTGTGAGACAGTGCTGGTTAAGGTGAGACATGTGAGGTGGATGCTGGTTGGTGAGACTGTGAGACAGTGCTGGTTGGTGAGGACTGTGAGACAGTGCAGGTTGGTGAGGACTGTGAGACAGTGCTGGTTAGTTAGTGTAGTGAGATTGTGCTGGTTGGTGAGGACTGTGAGACAGTGCTGGTTGGTGAGGACTGTGAGACAGTGCTGGTTGAGTGAGACTGTGAGACTGTGCTGTTAGTGAGACTGTGAGACAGTGAGACTGTGAGACTGTGAGACAGTGCTGGTTGTAAAGTGTGAGACAGTGCGCAATTTGGTGAGACTGTGAAGACAGTGCTGGTTGGTGAGGACTGTGAGACAGTGCTGGTTGGTAAGGAGTGTGAGACAGTGCTGGTTGGTGAGGACTGTGAGACAGTGCTGGTTGGTGAGGATGTGAGACAGTGCTGGTTGGTGAGGAGTGTGAGACAGTGCTGGTTGGTGAGGACTGTGAGACAGTGCTGGTTAGTTAGGGTAGTGAGATTGTGCTGGTTGGTGAGGACCATGAGAAGATGTTTGCTGCTGAGGATAGTGAGAGAACAGTCCTGGCTGATAAGGACTGATGACAGGATCCTGTCTGGGACTGATTATTTAAATGCTGATTCTGCAGATGATGAAGGTGCTGGTTTGGTGAGGATGCTGAAGATGCTGTTTGGTGAGGATGGTGAGATAAATGCTAAGGGTTGTTATGATGGTTAGCTAGGTTGATAATGATGGCAAGAAGGTTGTTCTTAAGTGCAAATAATGAGGAGATGCTGGATGATAAGGGTGGTAGAGATAGTGAGGAGATGCTGGACAGTGAGTTTAGTGAGTATTGAAGAAGGTGTGAAGGTGCTGCTCTAGCTGGCTGCAGATCTGTGCCATTTAACAGCTCATCAGCACAATCCCACCAACCGGAAAAACCTGTTTCCTCTCTGCAGAGTGCATCACCTCCCCCTGCGCCCCAGCACAACCATGCTGGCAAAGCACAGCTCACAACAAATCCCAGCTGTGGCGTGGAGAGAGAGATAACCAGGCTCATCCCCACTGCGCAGAAACCCAGCATAGCACAGCAGCCGCCTGCCTCTACACAACATCCAAACAGCCAGCGCCGCACAACCCTGCCTTCATTAACCGGGTTATTCTGGATGTTTGTGTGATAAACTACACACTTTCAAGCCAGAAACAAGAATGCTTCAGAATCCCCATGGTCTCCCAAGGACTTTCTCCACTTAAAGTAGTTGTTATAAGTTTTCAAAACAGGATTTGCAATCATTGATCACTTTATTAGAAGCATCTAATGTATCTTCAGATTGCTGGGGTTGAATGGCTTGGCTATGCCACCAACCTACATTTCCGTGATCCTCCAGTGCTCTCATATTCCAGAACTGAACCTGTCTGGAGTGTCCAGAAGTTCAGGTGTTCAGTGTCAGAGACGTGGACAAGGTAAGGAAGACTGAAACCCGACCAACACTGAACAAGACACATGGTCTGAAACGTCAAGACTGGACCAAGAAACATCTCAAGTTGTTTTTTTTTTTTGATGAACCAGATGGATGGGCTGAATGAATGAATAATGGGCACAAAGCTCTACTTCCACTCAGACACCAGCACGGTGGAGGTCAGGTACTGGTATGGGCTGGTATTTATAAAGATGAGCTAGTTGTACTTTTCTAGGTTGAAGATGGGCTCAAAATCAACTCAAACCTGCTGCAAGTTTTTAGAGACACTTTCTTCAGGCTGTGGTTCAGGAAGAAGTCTGATCTTTCAAGAAGTTCATGATGTTTATGCAGGACGATGCTCCACCACATTCATGGAAGTTCTCCACTGCGTGTCTCACCAGTAAATACCTCAAAGATGAAAGAATAATGACACGACCCCCTTCCTCACCTGAACCAAAACCCTCCTGAGATTGTTCACACTCACATTTCCTTTTTAAAACATTCAGGTTTCAGGGCTTTTAACACTCTGGATTGACTGACAGCACTGGATTTGTTCCAGATTAACATTAATCCTCAGAATACTCCCTTGCCTTAAAGCTGTGCACACAGTGTATTTCTTTTAACTCTCCAAATGACATTTTCCAGTTTTGTTTCCAGAGTTTCATTTTAAACCAGTTTTTCAGATGTTCCCACTTCTCACTACCTGGTTCTCCACCATTCCAAAACCAAGAGTACCGAAATAATATTGATAGTTAATGATGCTGTTTTTGTTAGTTAGTTTGATGAATGAAAGTCAATACTTGTTTTTTGGCCAGTTCAAACCCCTTAGTAGGATATTTTACAATATTGGATCAACAAAGAGATGGTGCTGTCCAAGCGTCTCCCAGACTAGGACACCATGTCTTTCTCACTGCTGTGTTGAGAACAGCCTATGATCTGATGAGCAGTGATGAGCAGTGACCCTGCTTTCAAAAGTGGACCAGTGATGACTGCAGTACAGGAAGGCTGATAAACTGTACATGACGATAGTTAAGCTGCAGTCATACACAGATCCAGTGCACTTAAAAGTTCAAAGCACACTTACTTGCTTTTACAGAAAGCAATAGTAAAGTAATAGTGAAAAAAGTGAAAGTGACTACCCTTGTCATTGTGACACGCAGCACAGCACAACACAACGAAATTCAACCTCTGCGTTTCACCCATACACACACGTGCAGCAGGGGGCAGCTATTGAAAGTGCCAGGGGAGCAGTGACGGGGACGGTACCTTGCTCAAGGGTACCTCAGGGCAACCTACTGGTGAGGGAATCGAACCCACAATCTTCCGATCCGGGGCAACTCCCAAACCACTAGGCCACCGCTGCCCGAAGGTCGTGGGTTCAAATCCCAGACCAGTAGGTTGCTCTGAGGTACCTTCGAGCAAGGTACCGTCCCCATCACTGCTCCCCGGGCACTTTAAACGGCTGCCCCCTGCTGCACGGTGTGTATGGATGACTATTAGAGGTTGCATTTTGTCGTGCTTTGCAATGTGCTGTGCCGTGTTTCACTCTGTTGTTGTTTTGTCATTTACAGATGCAAAATCTCACCAATTAATTTGCAGTCATTCATGACTAAGTTTTTTTTAAGCTCTTTTCTTCCACATCAAAATGAAACACAAAAGTAATTAAATTGATTTAAGCGCTTTGACAGATAAGTCTTCCAAATCGAAAAGACTCTACTGAGCATGCTACTCTTTCTCCACCGGTTGAATCTGGCTGGTGTTATTATTGTATTCTTATAGGAAAACTCTTAGATGTTTCCTAGCTGAAATTACACGTCTCTTCTTCTGGGTCAGTCTCTTTAGCGCCGCCTAAGATGATTCTAAGATGGTTTTTCAAATGTTTTTCTCTGCGTTTTGATGGTTTGTGTTTAACCAAGTTGATTTTTTCTTACTTGCACGTCTCTTTCACTTAATTATTTAACCTTTGCAGATTATTTACAGATGTATACATATTTTAAAGGACTTTAGTCTAATCTAATAACAGTGTGCATGAGGTATTGCTTTCCACATCTTCTGCCTCAATTGTGCAGCGACTCTAGCTCAGGGTCGCTGTCCAATGTACCTCCCATTTACTGCTGTTTCTTTTTCGGAAATCCAATTTCTGCCCTAACCAAGTGGAGCTTTCTGCTTCAGTGGAGTGCACAGACATGGCCAGTCACCTACAGTGTAATTAAAACTAAACAAACGCCATCAATCAGCTGACATTAGTGCAGGAAACACTCTCACACATACAGGGGTAAAATCAGGTTTGGAGAACGAGAGGTGTGCAGTGTGATTACAGCAGCAGAGTGAGTCACAGGTAAACCCTCAGGGAGCTTTAGACGCTGGTACACAATGCTGGAAACACACACACGCACACACACAGTCGCACAAACATGACCCTCTTTAATACTCTTAAATGCCACAGCGTGTTGTTACAGAGCCTTCATAAAATAGCATGTGCCCACGCGCTGCTGGGAGTATAAATTAAAAACAATATCTGTTATTATGGCATTTAACACTTTAGAAGCTCTGGCTGGTTTAAAACAATAATTAAAGTCAAAGCTCTTATTCACAGAACTTTCTCCTGAGCCCAGAAGCTCAGCCGAGGCAAGTTTGATGTCCAAAGTTTGCTTCTGGACTGGAGCTGTGAGACTAATGTAGCTAACAAGTAGGGCCTTGAGCCGTGTCGACTTGTTAAAGAGGAATTTTATACCAAATGTTCTGCATTAAAGCATCAAGATGCAAACAGAGTCATTCAGAATGGTTCCGAGTCAGAACTGTAAACAGCCTTGGTGATGGGAAGCAGATGTCTGCAGAGTTATAATCCCTCTAAAAGTGACCATATCTAAAGCTTTTTGAGCAAAATCGTCCCAAAACACCGAGGCTTGATTCACACATTTTTGTTTTTCTTAATGTTTTAGCCTTTTTTTTGACTTGCCACCATTGAATATAAAATACAAGATGTAGTTTATTGGTGGTTGTTGGATTTAAAAAGAAAAAAGACTCCAGCTGATTTCAGCAAGTTTTTTCAGAATTCTGTGCTCTTCTCAAACAGACATGGATTTTTGTGCCATTTTATCCATAATATGATTTTTATACATTCAGAACGATTAATAATCACCAGATTCTTTATTTTTTGATGGTTTGTGTGATTTTCAGCACTGTGTTATGATACAGTGGCTCCAAGAATCTTTGAGAATATGGTCCACTGTCATCTCCTGAGACCAGGAAGACATTCATACACACACACACACACACACACACACACACAGAGAGCCTCATACACATTAAACAGGTTAGCGTTGTGTGTGTTTGTCTTTGAAGTGTCACTGCAGCTTAGGCTCAGGTGCTCCCTCACAGAGCTCCCTGCGACTCCGCCCCCGGGTCAGCCCAACACGTTTGAACTGACAAATCGGCCGTCAACGCACAAGTCAGATGCTCGGCATCAGATGCACCTCTCTCACACACTCTCTCTCTCTCACTTCTCTTTCTATCTCTCTCAGAGCTGTCAATTTTATTTATTTATTTATTTTGTTACTGTAGTGTCTTTATCTAAAATCTGTCTGACGCTTTCTAGAAACTACTGCAAATATAACTGGGTCAGACATTCAGCTCAGCCTTTTCTTTGTCTCTCTTTAGCTAAGGACAAGCTAGATTGTGAGTGCAGGTCAAACTGAGTGTGACCAAGGTTGGACTTACACAGCAGGAAGGCTTGATGCCCACCTCGGTCATTTCTGTGTGGACGCGTGTCCTCCGTGTCTGCAGAAACAACAGGTAGAGCTGAAGACTGAATCGAAAAAATATTCTGTTTTTGATGTGGTTGGTTATTTTGCAATGTCTCATCAACCAAAATCAGCAATAAAACACAAAAACATGAAAGTAAGAGAGTTTACACACTCGCTCTATTGCTCATTTTCATAGCCACTGGTCCTAATTAGGGTCGCAGGGGGTGCTGGAGTCTATCCCAGCTCTTACAGGGCGAAAGGCAGCAACCTGGTCAGGTTGCAGGACGGACACACTGACAAATACTCACACACTCACACCTATGGCCAATTTAGCATTTCCAATCCACCTGACATGCATGTCTTTGGGTGGTGGGAGGAAACCAGAGCTTCTGGTGGAAACCAATAGAGACATGGGGAGAACATGCGAACTCTGCACAGGAAGGACCCGGACCGCCCCGCCTGGGAATCAAACCCAGGACCTTCTTGCTGTGAAGGCACTACCCACTGTGCTTTTATTGATAAGATTTATAGAAAATGATGTCATGACATGGCTTAAATCAATATCAGCTCCATTTTTGATCTTGAGTGCTGCTTTACGAAAGACCGTCTCTTCAAACCAGCCTATAGAACTCGTAGCGTTGGACATGAATTGCATGCCAAGGTTTACTAAAGCTGGACTCTCTGCATCCCTACCATTGATTGAACTGACCTTCTGCAGCCTGAGCCTGGAAGCTTAAGCATTCTTCTCACTCTGTAGAGCAATTCTTGTCATTCTGACACTGTATAGTACTTACCCTCCCTCATGCTTTGTCTTCACTGTATCATCACTACATATCTGCACAGCAGCAGATGTTAAGGATGCTTGTAATATGTGGTCACGCTACAGACAGCGATTCAGAGATATAATGATACATGCACAGTTTGTTGTACTTTTCATCAAATAGATTTGACCTCTGCTCTTGCAGAGTATATATTCTTTGGGACGTACCACTGCCATCCCTGGTACATATCCTACACATTTAAGCAAGTACCTCCCTCATTCCATCTTTGCACCAGCATTTGATATCTTAAATGCAAACATGCTAAAACTATAAAACAGTTAGATTGGAAAATGTTCCTTTTTCATTTAGTTGTGTAATAATTCTGCACTAAGTTGCCTAATTGTGTACACATGTGAAGTGAAAGTGACTATTCTTGTCATTGCAAGGTCACAGCACAGCACAACGAAATTGGACCCATGCAAACACCGTGCAGCTATGAAAGCACCTGGGGAGCAGTGACAGGGACGGTACCTTGCTCAAGGGTACCTCAGGGCAACCTACTGTTAAGTAGGTTATTCTAATTAATCTTCTGATCCCGTGGCCAAACTCCCAACCACTAGACCACCGCTGCCCCGCGGAAAACAACAAGTTACACTTATAGCTTAGGGCTCTTCCGGGATATGTATCCCCTGAGAACATTCACAATCTCATTTCCATTGTAAAACATTCAGGTTTCAGGGTTTTGGAGGGACTGATAGCACTGTATTTGTTCCAGATTAACATTAATCCTCAAAATGCTCGCTTGTCTAATGATTGTGCACACAGTGTGGAAACAGGTCACCAATAGCAAAATATTGCTTGCTTTGAATGTTGATGAAAGGATTTCAAGAGCAAGATGCGAGGCTCAATGCTTATAATGCAGTGGCTGCTTTTCATACCTTTTCATACCTTTTCATACCTGTCTGTTTTTGTAGCATCACCCTTTAGTCAGCAAAATGAAAATTGGGTGGTGGTGGTCTAGTGGTAGTGCACTTGCCTATGGACCTCTGGATCAAGAGGTCCCAGGTTCGAATCCCACCTCACTACCAGCACTACTACCACTGGGTCCCTGAGCAAGACCCTTAACCCTGAGTTGCTCCAGGGGGACTGTCCCTGTAATTAGGACATGTAAGTTGCTCTGGATAAGAGCGTCAGCTAAATGCCGTAAATGTAAAATGAACTGCGATTGGAAGTTTTTATGTTTAGTCGAAGAGCACCTTCCTTTCAAAGCCTTTGTTTCTTGATCCTGTTGGGATCCAAACCTGCAAAACTCTCTGGCATTAGCCCAAGATCTGAGTCTATAACTGCAGCTGGTGACCCTTATGCATTTTACAGCAATGGAGTGTGCACCGAGAGTAGTCTTCCCCTGACTTTGTTTCCATCCTGAGTAGGTGAGGTGGTAGGGGAGAAAGTGGTTGGGCCTCATTCGCTCACGAGCTCTGACAAGTACGCTTCCCTCTCTCAGCGGGGCCAGTGTGACAGGGTGCTGTGACAACCCTCCCTAATGACCCATGAGTGCCCGCTTCTGTGCACTGACATTTTAGGTGGCGGCGCAGATGCCAGGCATGCGGAAGGGGGGCGTTTCCGCCTCTGGCAGCTATCGCTCCAAATAAATTACTGTCAGAGGGTTCTGCAGAACACAGCAGGATAGCCCCGTACCCCCCGGTCCCCTCTGCTTCTCATTCTCGTTCTCTCTGAACCTTCCTATCACTCGCTCTCTCCCTCTCTCTCTCTTTACACCATCTCCCCCCTCCTCTGGAAAAATAAATAAATAAAAAGGATGCGCTGTCCATTCAGTGGTCTATAAAACGGCACTGTTGTCTGTGGGAGTGAAAGTGCTGCATTGTTTGTAGAAGCGTGTCTTGGCCATTAAGATCCAGTTTTATGGATGGGCCCATATGCAAATCACAGCCTGTAAACGTGCTCATGCTCCCATAGCATATTGATCGCACATGGCTTGCATAATGCACTGTGGAACACGGCTGTTACTCTTAACAAACACAAGTAAGCCATGTATCCGTCTTCCTGTGTAATCGAGGCGCAACGATTAGTTGAAAAACACTGGAATAGCTTTAACTGGGAAGGTACTATAATTTAAACGAATATAGAGAAGTTCTGTGATTTTAATCCGGCACAAATGATCAATAAATATAGTTTTTACAAGTCTGACAAGACTAACTGTAGCGTGATCCCCCTTCTATGAATTGCTGAGCCCAGATCTCCCCCAGGAATACTAGTCATGACATGAACATCCCAGCTATGACATTTCAATTGGGGCTGTCTGTGGTATCATGGGGATACTTTCTCTTGTATAAGCCAGCCAATCAAATCGCTTGTATTGTATTGCAGTACCTGACCGGTGAAATAAATCATAATCACTGACTTTAATATGTCAAATACATAAAGCAAAGCATCCCCTAAGTCTTCTAAAAAGTGTATAATTAACATTATCAGTCTTACATAACACTTTTTCTTTTCTGATACTGATATCTTTATATTCACAGCATTTATCAGACGCTCTTCTCCAGAGCAATGTGCAAAGCATAATCACGGGAAAAGTGTTCCTTCAGCTTGTTGTTGTAGGTAAAGGTCCTTGCACAGGGTCTCCAACTGTGCTAGTGCTAGGTTTTGGAATGAACCATGCTCGAACCCACAACATCTTGTTCTTATCCCATAAGAGAAGCATAGCTTGTCTCACAGATGAAACTTTAAATGATGAGTTGTGACGGAGCAAAGTGAGAAGGAGAAGCAGAAGGCTTAGTGCAGATTAATCTAATAAATCAATCCTAGAAAAACACATTAGTTACAGGCCTGTTCATGTATTGTATTTGATGATGTTAGATGAGGTTAGCAACAAGAGAGATGCCAATGCTCGACCAGCGTCATCCCTTTGCTTCCTTTCACATTTATTTAAACAAATGGAGGAGATGATCAATGAGGCCAGGGACTGTGCATTGGGAATTAATGGGTATTGCCTGGCGCGTGCAATTAAAGTGCGGTATTATTGAGTTGTCTTATTTAAGTGTCTAATTCGTTATTGCGTGGAAAATCTCTCGAGAGCCCCTGGCTGGGATGTGGCTTGTGCAATGTGCACCACTTTCCCCATCCGGCGGCAGGGCGGCATATCACTGGAGTGTGGCGCGGTTTCAGCTTCACTTCTGAAACCGCAGTGACAAAGACAGGATAAGTGACGAGGGGATGGATAGGAAAAGATGAGGAGACAAATAGATGTCAAGATGGAGGAGGTGGTGAACGGAAAGAGCCTATAATAGCCCGAAAGTTAAGCCAGCGGTCCTCAAAATATTTATAACAATGGCTAATATCTCCCAGCTGTCTGTTTTTTATTTAGATCTCGCCAGGAATTAATTATACCCCTCCGTCTGAGTTTTTGCTGAAGTATAGAAAGAACTATGCTGCCAGGCTAAATGAGCTCATTGAAATTACCAAGCTGGAACATTGCGTAATGGTAGACGACTTCTCCAGTCTCCAGAATTTGTACAAGTCTGGCTTCAGTTTGAGTCACAGTGTCTCATGTTTCTTTTTCTGAATCCTCTCTAATGAATTTTGGTGTATTAATGCATTACTCTCTTTGGCAGTGTCAGTCTGTTGTATTGTAATTATTCTATTGATATTCTAAACAAGTTAAAGCCCTTTTTCTCTGGCGTAGTGTGCAGTGGTCTCCTCTTCTGCTGCAAGAGATTAACTGTAAACTTCATTATACCTCAGACCAGGCTGATTTGCAGTAGATTGCGGAATGATTGCATGAGCTCTACAGAGTGCAGCAGTGCTTATATTGCCTGTGCGTCTCCCGGGCAGAATTTGGCTAGGCAAACATGATGAAGGATGAGGGCATTAAGATCCTCAAGCTCAGAGTGCACACAGCCCTTTGGTCACAGTCATCAACAGCCATCTCAACGGGCTTTATCACACACACACACACACAGACACACACACACACACACAAACACATACAGACACTTGTGCTATAGCTCTATGGAATAAACGCTACAGATTTGTTGCTTCCATTTCGTCATGCACCCCTTGCTGCACTATTGATTACTATTAAGGTTCTAATATTCAAGCTGTTGCACAGCTGTTACGTCTCATATTTTCATATTTTGGTGTGAATTCCCAAAGGAAATCTAAGACCACAGGTTAACAATTTGTTAGACACCCAGCAACCAAATAAATTAAGCACTAATTCATGTTCACTAACATACAACCCAATAAGTGTTGGGTTATAATGACATTCATTTCCATTTGCCACAGCATCAATGCTGTGAAGGAGTAACTTTAAAAAACATCTTGCACATAATCTATTAATAATTATAATAATATGAAAAGAGGAACACCAAAGAGATGAGAGAAAAGGTAAGTTTAAAATGTAAAAGAAAAGGAATGGTTAAAGAAGAAGAGGAGGAAGAAGACGGAAATGAGAAAGTGAAAGTGACTATTGTCATTGTGATGCACAGCACACAATGAGGCACAATCCAATTCAACATCTGCTTTTTACCCCTACACAGCGTGCAGCAGGGGGCAGCTGTTTAAAACACCCGGGGAGCAGTGATGTGGACGGTATCATGCTCAAGGGTACCTCAGGGCAACCTACTGGTTTGGGATTCAAATCCATGACCTTCCAACCCTGAACCCTAATCCCTAAACACTTGGACACCGCTGCGTCAAAAATAAGGAAGGGTTCATGATTTTGCATGTCATCCTTGCGCAGGGGCCGTGCTAATCTTCTCTGTGTCGTCCCAGTTTTAGTGTATGTGCTGCCGTGGCAAGTAGCAAAATGTAAAAACAAAAAGAGATGATTAAAGAAGATATGAGAAGAGGAACAGAAAAAACTGAAGAGAAGAGAAGAGAAGAGAAGAGGAGAAGAGAAGAGAAGAGAAAATAAGCTGGCTAAGGGGACTACGAGGGAAATCATGGCAGGAGAGCAGAGGGATGGTCAGGAAAGCTGGTGGCTGGGAGGCAAAAACTGGCCAGCAGTAAAAAGGCATGAACACTGCTTGGAACAGAAAGCCTCACCCTGAGAACTCTTTTGATCTGCAGATTCACTGAAATATTGATTCATGCATGGTTCAGTCAGTAGGGTCCTCCACTCATCGCAAGCCCCTCTCGCTGGCCTGACACAAGACTAAAGCAGTACTCTGCAGTCGCCTCCATACAGACAACAGGTGGCCCAGTGGTGGGAGTCGACCCCCACCGAACCAAATCAAGTATTATATTTTCTCTCCTTTGCCAGCAGGAATAATAAGTAAGAGATCAAAAGGAAAGCCTGTCAGGACAACACTATCAGCATGTGTGCATCTTACTGTAGGTGTGCATGTGCTGTCACTTTCAAACTCCACCTTTGTGATTAGTGAAGCAATGCTGTGGCACCATGCACAAGAAAATCTCAGTTATGCAGATTGGCCTGATCTGACATTTACATAACCATGAATATGAATAAGTGAATTAGCTCCCAGTCAGTGAGAGCTGCTCGGTAGGTAAGACGAGCCAAGCGAGCCCAAAAATGGTTGTCATGTCTGATATGCATTAGTAGCTTCTTATTTCTTTACCAGTTTTAAAAGCTAGCCAGATCATTTACCACACAGACTATTGTTTTCAGGGCAGAGAACAGATTTAATTCTGATGGTGGTAAGTAATTTTCATTAAATGTCAATTTGGTATTAATTCAGAGCAAAGCTTAAATAAAATTGTGTTCATTAATCACCCTGCCGTCCAGTGGGCTGCTAATTAAAACGTTTTGGGGCTAGCTCGTTAGTCACCCGTGGACCTGATTGTTAATGTCGACTCATTGTCCTCCTTTTCACCGCCATCATTTATTTTCTTTGCTGTTCTTGTATACTCTTGTTAATTATTAAATTACTTTTTTTTCAGCCCTGTGACGCTTTGCGGATAACTATCAGTGGGTCTGCGAAGGGAGAAGATGAGGGGCAGTGGCCCATGGGGCCATGAATACCAAGCAGAGCATTGATCTCTATATCGAGTTGCACTCCACTGTTCCCATTCAAGGATGGCGTCCCTTTAAAAGATGACAGAACGACTGAATATGTATCACTGAAGTTGCATGTGATCCCATTAGTGGTGAAGTTGAAGTCAGTCATTTTCTGGGCCGCTTGACCTAATTAGGGTCGCTCGAGTCCATCCCAGCTCACACAGGGCGAAGGACGGGGACACACCCTGGACAGGTCGCCAACCTTGCTCAAGGGTACCTCAGGGCAACCCACCGGTAAGGGGCTTGAACCCACAATGTTCCCTAACTCCCTAACCACTAGGCCACCGCTGCCCCCGTGAAGTTGAAATGAAAGTGACTATTTGTCATCATGCACATCACACAGTGAACCACAAAGAAATGCATTCTCTGCATTTAACCCATACACAACGTGCAGCATGAGGCAGCAATGTCCAGCAGCGACGGGGACGGTACCTTGCTCAAGCGTTCCTCAGGGCAACCGACTGATCCAAGATTTAAATCCACGGCCTTCCGATCCTGGGGCCTAGTTCCTAAACACTAGGACGCCGCTGCCTAAAGTTAGTGGCGATAGACCTGGGATCATTGTTTAAATGTGCTTTCATGCTTTGAAGTGTCAGAAGAAAAAACCTTCTCCAACCTATCCTTCCAGATACACATCCAGTGCATGTTTGTAAATCATTGCGACCAGTTGCATGTACTTCAATGTAGCCTGCACCATAAAGGGATTGCCTCACGCACCTCTTGAATCAGAACTTACTGGAAAATTACATCCCGATAGTTTTTCGCCATCTGTGCTAGAACCTATTACCCATTGACTCGTTTACTCGATGGTTGGTTGCGGCCCATGGCATCACCCCGGTTGTGGATGATGGGCAGCGTTTGCTAGTTGCTCTATGATCTTTGCTGGTTACCTCAGCAGCCTAATCGTGGCTGTGGGGAAGCTGAAGTTTCTGAGGAAAGCTTTGGAATTACAATGTGAGTTCATTTTCTTTAGCTGTGACTGGAGTTTTCTCTCTATTGCATCAGCGCACCTCATGCATTTGTTTTAAAGCTTATTAAGTAAACAGTCCTGTTTGTTTGCTGGATTTCTGCTCACAATTCATTAACCCCTCTGCACTGGGCTGCTAGGAATTTGCATTCGCTGGGTTTGTTTTTCTTTTTTTTTTTTTTCCTCCTGACCATGACCGTGGCAACCAGGCTGGAAGCATTGTGCTGAGGAACTTTTGAAAAGTCTGCAACTGAGAGCTCTCACAGGCCTTGACGAGTACGCTTTTCGGAAAGACGCGTAACAGTATTCCTGGCTGTTTTTTCCCTTATTTGACAGCACTATAAAGAGTGAATTTTAGCTCACCTCCAGCAACCTCTTGGGACCCTCAATTTCTTTCTTCTGCTTATTTCTGGCCCTTTGTTGAAAACCTGCTCTCCCGGAATTCTAATTTTTAAGGAAGGAACTGATCTCCGATAGACTTCTTCTTCTCCTTTTTGGTAATTAATGAAGGTGAATTCATCAAGGATTCTTTCAGCTTGATTGGTGATGATATCTTGACGTGTGCTAATAATTAAAGAGAGGGTCTGGTGTGAGCTCCTGAATTCCCCAAACGCAGTGAGGGAGAAGAGTCAGACCGACCACGAGTAGTGAAAGCTGCCCGTATTTTACAGCCCTCAATTATGCGCGTTAGCCACTCGCTGCCATATGTCATTGTCAATTCCATTTGCCAGCATTGTGGGGCTCAGTGTGCAGGATTTGTGTGTGTTAAATAAAGGGCAGGGCAAAGCAGGGAGGGTCGATGCTTGCCTGGATTGCACAGGTTTGTGCAGGCTTGCAATAGCAGCACTAATTCACAGATCAGTTCCAATAATAAAATGCATATTGTAAATGTCAAACTATGGCAGGCCAGGAGTAATCCACCTCTGCTGGAAAATAATGACTAGGGCTACTGTGCTACTAGGGCTACCTCCTCTTGTTTTGCTTGAGAATGGAACAAAAGCTCTGAGTGCACAATGTTAGAACAGTGTTTACAATCCCAGATTACAGTATCATTTTTTTTCTCTTTCCCCTTGACGCTTCTTCACCATCAGACGTTTTCTGATGTGTTTCAGTCACAGTTATGTACTTGAGTCAGCAAGCAGGATATCAGTGGAAACGTTTGCCATTTTAAATCGGGATGTGAATGAAAGCAGGGTGGGGTTTGGATCAAAGGCTTTGGCACTTCTTTATGTTAGACTTGTTACAAACACTAACCCATACCATGTGGACTGAAGTATTTCCTACGGTTGAAAACCCAATGAAGGGCTTTTAATGTACAAATCTCCTTGATGAGCAATAGACGGATCAAACAAGCAGATTAACAGTCAAGCAGTGGGTTATACTTTCTATGAACTTGGACGTTTAGGTCACACATGTTCATATTCTTTATTCTAGAAAATTTAAAGTTGAGGATATAGAAGTCATTTTTCTAACCTGGAGCTGCCATAACAACTGCTTCTTCAGGCAGCCTGCAGGTTCTTTCTTTTGGCAACTCCAGATCTACTACCCAGAACAGGTAAATATACAAGAGACTCTTCCAAAGTATTTTCATTTCACTGTAACGTAGAGGCCCACAGTAGCCAAAAATGTTCCAGAATGAAACTCTCAGCAAAAATCTTGGTAATAAGGCATGTAATTCTCCCGGCCAAGGAGAGAGAAAACATTGACATGGCTGTTGGAAATAAAATAACTGAATAAAAAATCTGTGAAGTTACCTTAAGCATATGTAATCCCATCTAAATAAGCTCTTCACTATATCAAGAAATGACAAAATGGCTTTGTATGCTCATATTCTGTTTTATTAAATCAAGTTCTTTGCTATTCTGGCCTTCGTGTTGGTTTGTTTAAATTGATGTTTACAGTATTTTGCAGTTTGCAGTATAATTACACAGAAGCCTGCATCATCAGTGCATCCACACACCTCCTAAAAATGAATGCTTTTAATGCTTCCTGAGTGCTGTTTTTTTCATGCAAAAACCAGAGACAGCTTTCTTTTCTCACAGTTACACCACAGAAAAACTTAAACACAGAAATAATATACAAACTACACTGAACCACACGTCCAGAAAGAAACCTTCATATATGAGGTCAGAGGTCCATAGGCAAGTACCCTACCACTAGACCACCACCACTCTATATATATATATATATATATATATGTGCGTGTGTGCAGAATTATTAGGCAAGTGAGTATTTTGACCAGATCATCATTTTTATGTTTATGTTCTTGTCATTGTGAGAACACAGCACAACACAGTGAACCACAACTGGACCAATTGGAGCTCTGCATTTAACCCATGCACACAAACACACACCAGGTAGCAGTGATGGGGATGGTACCTTGCTCGAGGGTACCTCAGGGCAACTTACTGGTAAGGGGTTGGAACCCACAATCTTCCGATCTTGTGGCCAACTCCCTAACCACTAGGCCACCGCTGCCCCCTGTTCAAATGCCAATACTACATGAACTGGAATGTTAACTGGATTTAAGCAGAGCAGGTGATGTGTATTTGTGTAATGAGGGAAGGTGTGGTCTAATGAAATCGACACCCTATATCAATGTTTCAAAAATTATTATGCAGCTTCTTTTTTCTCAGAAAAATTGGGCCAAAAATGTATTTCAAAGGGTTGCAGATAGCGGTGGGCAGCGGTGGCCCTTACTGGGTTTGATTCCCTCACCAGAGGTACCCTTGAGCAAGGTACCGTCCCTGTCACTGCTCCCTACTACACGTGTGTGTATGGGTGAAATGCAGAGGTTGAATTTCATTGTGTTGTGCTGTACCGCGTTTCACAATGACAAGGGTAGTCATTTTCACTTTCAGATATCGGGTCATCACAGAACCATCAAACGGTTTGTTGCAAATAGTCAACAGGGTTGCAAGAAACAGGTTGAGTAAAAAAGATGCAAATGAAGTGCCAAAGTTTTGAGAAGAATCAAAATGCACCTATGATTCTCCAGGGCTGTCATATTCCAGAACCTGGAGTGTCCAGAAGTACAAGGTGTTCAGTCCTCAGAGACTGATATTATGGATTGATGTGACAACAACAACAACAACAAGTCACCAGCCCAAGGATGCTTCACAATTAGGGAGTGGAAGGGAGAGAGAGGGAAAAAAAATTGAAAATTCAGATAACTGAAAGGTGGAGTAGCAGAGACGGTATAGATAAGTCTTTAATTGGACTTTGAGAAAGGGTTGTAATTTCTCTAAGTTTCTGTGGGAGAGAGTTCCACAGCTTGGGGGCTGAAACGCTAAAAGCCCTGGAGCCCATAGTGGACAGTCTGAATTTAGGAACAGACAGCTGGTTGGAAGAGGAAGATCTGAGGTTGTGGCCATGAAGAGCTTCAAACGTAAAGAGGAGTATTTTAAACTAAATACAATATATGATACGATAGGGAGCCACTGAAAGTGATGGAGGACAGGAGTGATTTGACAGGAGAACTCTAGCAGCTGAATTTTGGATACGAGTTGATGAGAGGGACTCTTGATGAACAAGATGGATGGGCCTGTGGCTGAATCAGTAATGGGCACAGAGCTCCACTTCCACTCAGACACCAGCAAGGTGGAGGTGAGGTACTGGTATGGCTTGGAAGTATTAAAGATGAGCTAGTTGGACCTTTTTGGGTTGAAGATGGACTCAGAATCAACTCCAAAACCTGCTGCCAGTTTTTAAAAGTCACTTTCTTCAAGCAGTGGTTCAGAAAAGATCTGATCTTTCAAGAAGATCATGAAGTTTATGCAGGATGATGCTCCATCACATGCATGGAAGTTCTCCACTGCATGGCTCACCAGTAAAGACCTTAAAGATGAAAGAAAAATGACAAGACCCCCTTCCTCACCTGAACCAAAACCCTGCTGAGAACTCGTGGACCTTCTTATACAGGAGATTTACAGGGAAGGAGAACAGTCCACCTCTGAACAGACTCTTTATTTGTATTTTTTTTTCAGATGAAAATAAACAAATGAGATGACAACATTATTTTTGTTAATAGTTCCCTAATAATTGTGCACAAATATGTGTCCCCTGAGATTGTTCACACTCACATTTCCTTTATAAAACATTCCGGTTTCAGCGTTTTAACATATTGGATTGGCTGATAGCACTGGATTTGTTCCAGATTAAAATGAATCCTCATTACACTCACTTGCCTAATAATTCTGCACACAGTCTGTTTGTATTATATACACATCATACAGTCAGTATAACCCCCAGCACACAATAAATAACAGACAAAGCATCACAAAATGCACTGCGTAAAGGATAATATATAGCTTGTCTGTTTCCTTTCAATGTGATAAATAAATTTAACAGTTCCGACAACAATTGTCCCTGCACTGGGTGGAGTGGGTGGGGTTCAGCCTCGCCCACACATTCAGGAGCAGGAGAACTGAAGGTGAACGTGAGTCATTCACTACATTATCAGCGCTTGTTTCAGCACCAATGTCAGAGTCAAAGACGGATCCTCCTTTTATCTGGAGGCCCTCTTCATCACAACACGTGGCAGGGGAGGCAACGAAGAGGGGAGAAGGAAAATGACTAACGGCCTATTGTGTAATTAATGAGGACAGTGTTGATTTCCAGAGATAATTTAGCACGCTCGCGAGCGTTTGACTCCTGATCTCCATTTACCCTCACTCTGTCTCCTTTATGGGCTCTGTAATGTGGGAGGAGTGTGTTAACCTTGGGTGAATACACATGTATACACGCTCATGCACCACCCTTATACGTGCGTACAGCGCATTTGTTCATTCACACTCATTTTTGTAAACGCTGTCGCGGAACCGATACAGATAATAGCAACGTGTTAATGTTGCCATGGCAACAGGGAGTTACAAAAGATGAGTTTAGCACTATAATGCATCGAACAAGCTAGTGGTAAGTTTCTTTCTAACCCAAACATAGTCAGTCAACCAGGACTAGGTTGAAAAGAAACAATGTTCACTCAAATAGACTTGCTGTATATGGTGTTAACAGTATGCAAAGTAACCCATTACAGTAATGTAATGACTTTTTCCTCTTACAAAATAGTTGAAAGTATTACATTGCAAAGCCTTGATTGAATTCTTGATGCAGTTCTCACTTTACAGTAACTTCATTATTGATGTCTTATCCCATTCTGCATGGATTGGCTACTTTATCTGCTCGTGTTCTTGTAATTTGCACATCAGTGGTTTTAAATGTGATCAGTGTAGTACAAACTTGGGAACTGTAGTGAAGCAAAAGAAAGACCAAACCTTGCATAAGCGGGAAGCTGAATTCAGAGGCTTCTATCTAAAGATAATAGTTTTTTGCATCGTTTCTGGATTTCAGACAGCATCGGTCATTAGTAATTGTAATCAAACATTACTTTAGCTTGTACTTTCCAGCTGGTTAATAAACTGATATCATAAAGACACAAACTCAGAACTAGACCTGTAGACCACCCAGACTGTGTCCAAATGCAATATTGCCCATTGAAAGAACTTCCCCCGCACCCTGCACAGTGTTCTGTAAGGGTACTAATCTGGAGTGGCTGGATGAGTGGGTCTCATCTGGTGCTGAGTTAATGCTATGCAGATTACTGCTGGGTGTGGAATTAGGGTCCAGGATACAGGCTTGTGATAATATGCTCATTAAAATGGTCTTATGGAAGCCTCAACTTGTGTACTGTGAGCATGAGTGAGAGAGAGAGAGAGAGAGAGAGAGAGAGAGAGAGAGAGTGAAAGTGAAAGAAAATCCTGGGATATGACATCCTTGCTGACTTTTTGTTGTGTTCACCAGTGCTGTGAAAGCTGTATTACAAAGTTTAGTTCATTTTTCTTTTATTTCAACCCAGTTAATTTCACTTCCATTCCATTTCGTTCAGTTCAGTTCAGTTCAGCTCAGTTCAGTTCCATTCCAATCCAGATTAATCATTTAAATTCATTTCAGTTTATTTCTGTTCAGAAATGGGTTAATTTCATTTTATTTCAATGTATTCAACGGATATTCATTCTACTGGCATGATAACATTACGTTAACAGCATTACGCATGGAGACCTCTGGTTGACCTGAATGAGAGTTTGCAAAAGAAATTGGTTTCTCATCTGAAGCTTGAAAGAAGCATTTCTAGAATAGGTCCTCCTGCAAAAAGTCCCACTATAGAGCTGCCACTGGTTTGGAAGCTGTGTGTATCTAAGACTCCCAGAAGACATAGAATGATATTCCTCTCATGAAACTGGTCCCCCTCACTGAAAAACAAAACTTTCTTTGTGTTGGTTTCATTGGGAAAAAGAAGGGCTTAAACAACCATATCTACCTAAATACCACTGAGATTAAAAAAGGCTTATCAGATACATAAACTCATAAATAAACACGATTAATCTGGGCTCAAAGGTACCTGAAATGCATGTGCTTTATGTGTCTAATCGGTTTTCTGACAGGGGTTTAGATTAGTTCCCAGCATGAAGACATGCTACCCATATCCGCCCACTGCACCTAGCTGGAAGTGTGTGTGTATGCTCAATGTTTCAGTGTGCGCTCACTCATGTCGCTTTTCTGCATTTCCTTTTTCTCAGGGAGACAATTAAAGTAGTTCTCATTTCTTTGTAAGTGTGTAAGACAACGTAGTTTATTTTTCATGGGATGTAATATTAATAGCACAGCACTGCGTTGTTCATCCTCATCGATTTGTCAGAACAGTTGGTTTCTGTGAACTTCTGTATTCTCCATTATGCAAATAAGCCACACAACTATTGGGAATATAACAAGGACTTCTTGCATAACCAATGATATAGAACAGAGGAACAGACTTCTCAAATTTTGCTCTGTCCTTATGAGTTGCAAGTTTCTGGACCATCTGGGGGACTGACCATGAAAATACTTATCTTATTTCTTTCTGCATCTGCTAGCCATTTAAAAAGAATCATTTCCCAGTATCTGAACAGTTTGGGAAAGTGAGGAAACATGTTCATTTACAAGATTTTTTTTCCCCCCGTGTTTTTCCTTAGTTACCATTTCAGAGAGACAGGGTTTTGTTACAAAAGTAGGAAATGAAAATGACAAGAAAGTTAAATTTGAGTTGTTTACATTCACAGTATTTAGCAGACACTCATATCCAGAGAGACTTCCAGTTTCTGATTACAGGGACAGTCTCCCTGGACCAATTCAGCGTTAAGGGTCTTGCTCAGGAACCCTGAGTGGTAATGCTGGAGGTGAGATTCAAACCTGCAACCATTTGATCCATAGGCAAGTACCCTACCGCTAGACCACCACCCAGTGTCCACCGAGCGTAGACTAAAAGTTTGCCGTTACGTATTATTGACAAAAGTTTTCACCTGTATGAGACAGATGAGCCGATGGTCTGAACCGGCAGCAGTTTTCTATTGCCAATTACTGTTAAAACACTCACAGAGACTTAAATCATCTATGAAATGAGAGTTTAGGAATCTAAAACAAGACTTCACGCTGTTCCAAGGCTGAACATCTCAGATGTTTGCCAATTACTGTGGGGATAAATATTTAATCACTTGTTGCTCTTTTTGCATTTATTTATATGTTTTTGCACACCCAGCAGTTGTTTTTTGCTCCTAATGAGAGGGCCCAGCTCTCAAAGGTGGAGTCAAATGAGTCATCGTCGGTGCCAATCAAGAGCCTTTGCTGATGCTAAACATCTATTTACATCTGAGAATATTCTACTCAACCAACATTCAGCTAGAGATAATGTGCACTGAGAGGGTTTTGCATCCCTTGCGCACAGCACAGCGAGGACTGCACAGTTAAATGACTCTGTAAGAGGAGCATTCATTAACTCCCTAGGTCATAAATGAGGGAAGCGCCGATGTTCTGCTATATGCTAATGAAATCCTTTGGCCCAGGCAAGCAACAGCAGCCCAAAACACCTTCAGCTGCAGAAGCTGATCTCCGTGAGGCTGCGGTTAGGTGTTGGAACTGCAAACCTTCTCACCAGGAGATATTTTCAGTTGGCTTTGGAGAATTATAATAAGGGATTACTTTGTAGATATCAGCATTGACCATTTCAAGATATTGCATGGATTTGGATATACAACTGGTAGATGCTCCACTCACAAGTGCCTCATCCTCAGCAAGTGTTGTGTGGAGGTTTGCTGATGTGCAGGCAATCTCTAGCAGGGACATTATGAATTGCTATGCCCATGCTCTGCCTAAAAATGTGTTTAGCAACAGTTGCAAGATTGGAAAAGCTTTAAAAAAATCATGTTCAAGCTAAAGAAACTGCAAAAATCCAGACTGGTCTATGAAGTGAAAGTGAATATTAATACATAACGGTTCCGTGCTGAAGGGTGCCATAAGGCAACCTACTGGTTCTGGATTGAAACCCATGAACTGTCCATCCTGGGGCCTAGTCCCTAACCACTACTGCATAGGTATATTCATTATATAATTTAATGTATTATAAATAAACTGGGCAGTGTCACTGACTGTTGTCAATTCTAGTTATCTGATATTCTGGGAATGACTCAGTTTCGGTTTTCTACAGGACTTTGCTCCGCCTGCTTTAAGGGAACTATTTGAATTTAGCTTTAATGTGCATTAGCTTCAGTATTTTAGTTCACTGTCCTGCACTGGAACCACTATGAGCACAGGGTGCAAGCCTCTAGCGTCTCGCTGCTGTTCCCTTGTTGTCAGCCATGTCCTGAAAACGTGTGGAACATTTGACTAGATCACCCCTCTAAGCCTGCCTGTCCTAGTGGCCTATGTGAGGGTGAGTGGCTCCGTTTAATTAAAAACCTGCACACACTGCGAAGCACGCAAGCCCCTGACCACGCGGCAGCTTGCATAAATAATTCACCAGCCGGGCTACGGTTTTGGGCTTTCAGTAATGAGCTCAAAGCTAGCCACAGGGAGCTAAACAAACCCACCCAAGCGGCTCCTCAGAGGGGGCCCAACCTTGGCACACGTACCGCAGGATTCCAAATGTTTGCCCCAGTGTGAAAGCCATGTGAAACCCCTGTTACCTGCAGTGGACAATAAAGCCCTCATTCTTATGGAAAATCTAGAGAAAAGAGTATTTGGAGCTGAATGGTGAGCCCAGCTATGGTTTTAACCTTAGCACAGAAAGCTCATTAAAGACCCAGCCACACAATGTCCCTTCTGCTGGCAATTTGGGCCAATCCAAAAATCCTAGCCGGAGGTAAAACCATCCTGTATTGAATGAAACATTTTGTCCAGGAGATGTAAATTTACTTCTAAGCATTGCCAATTTTTTAGACTTCAGCACATGATGTGAGTATTGTCCCTCAAGAGGAGAAGCTGTACCCATTATGAGGTTACGCCCGTCTAATTACCATTTGCACAGTAATGAATGAATGTATGATTTCCAAGCTCGGATGCCAACTGAACATCAATTGGGATTTCAAAAAGATTACTCAAGTGATTCATCATTTTGTATTGCTGTTACCATTTAAAGTTGATTCTTTGTCAGAAGTGCAATTATCAATCATGTCATCGCATAATTTCCAGATTTCAAAGGATGGAGGTGAGTGAGAGAGAGGGAGTGAGTGAGTGGGGGAAAAATGAAAGAAGGATAGATCATCAGAAAAAGAGAAGGGGAGGAAAAAAAATCTGTCAAGGGTATTATGGAAGCGGCTCAAAAAGAGAACCATACATCAAAGCGGCGGACAGCCATTTGTTAGAGCAGAATAATAGCTGTGATATGTGTCGGCCCCTGTGACCTGGGGAAACAATAAAGCAGGTTTGGAGCTGCCTAAGAGCAATGACCTTGTGTCGCTGAATCCCTGCCCAAAAAGAAAAAAGAGACGGAAGGAGGAGAAACAATTACAATCTATATAAAGTCTGATCCTGTCCTCCACAGCTCGCTGGGGAGAGAGAAGATTGCTGTCTGGTTCCCTTTAGAAAACCTCTTTTTCATCAGACACTGAGTATGGAAGTTGCTGTGTTAGACTGCTACTTCCACTTCAGTCCCACTGCCTGTACAGCAGTCCTCGAAATACAGAACCAGCACTTTTTCTGTTCTTCCAAGTCAACTAGAGTTTCTCTCATGCTTGCAGAGTTTAACTCATCTTTGAAGAATGTTTTGACGTGTGAATGTGGATTTTATTTGCACACTGATGCCAAAAAAGTTTGTCATGGATAAATAATTAGTAACAATAAAACATCCATCCATCCATCCATTTTCTGCCACTTGTCCCAAACGGGGATGCGGGGGAGTGCTGGAGTCCAACCCAGCGCACACAGGGCGAAGGATGGGGGGACACACCCTGGACAGGTCGCCAGCCCATCGCAGGGAGACAGTAAAACATATAAAATTAATTAAAATAATACTATTTTTAGTATGTTTAAAGTTACAGTTATACATAGATGAAGCAGATTGAGTAGACTCATTAAAGGATGCAGGAAGTATGGGGTGTGTGTGTCTGTGTATATATATAGATATATATATGTGTGTGTGTGTGTGTGTGTGTGTGTACGTGTGTACACATTTCAGCAGTTTATGCAAGATTATTTTTGGGGGAAAAAAGAAAGGGTACATAATACAAACCTTTAGGCACTTTTACCAAGACCTCAGACTTTAACTGGTGCAGTAGGGCTTTGGCTTGTTCACAGTCTTTGCTGAAACCTCAGGTGATGCAATTTGTAAAGCTGTATAAATTCCCAGACTCCTCAAAACCAACAATCAGCAGCCATGGGCTCCTCTAAACAGCTGCCCAGAACTCTGAGAAACAAAATAATTGATACTCAAATAAGAGAAGGATACATGAGAACAGTGAAACCGACACATGGGGCACAAGTTCCATGAAAAGGACTCAGGCTGGGAATGGAACCCAGAACCTTTTTGCTGTAAGAAGACCGATCTCCCCACTGTGCTACCAGTCACCCACTCCAAAACCAACACACCATGATTTCACTTTCATTCTTTCATTCTCTTCTGTTCGGCAGAAATGCTTCATATTTTTTTATCCGCTTTTTCCCTGCGCTTGATTTTTTGAACATTGGCAGGCACAGATGAACTCAAACGAGCAAAGTTAACCGTGCTGTTGGCATGGTGACAGCCAAGATGATGGATCAGCTGTGTTGCAGCGAAAAACATTTTGTCAAAATTCAAAAGGACACTTTGTCCTCTACTTAGTCCCATTTAGTGGTTAGACCTTTAAAGGTGTCTCAGCCTGAGGTGTGTGTGTCTGCCTCTCAGCAGACTGGCAACCACTACAGGATATTTCTCAGCCTTTCACCCTGGAATCTCCAACATGCCCACAACCCTGGTTAAGATGATCAGCCTGGGTGATGGGTGGACGGACTTTTATTCTCGTCACTTTGGTGTGACGCAGGCCTTGCACTGAACCGAAGACATACTTTCAAGTCATCTCTGCCTCGACATGGGATGAGAGTTACTTCGTTAGTTGTGTACAAGTCATGGCATCCAGATATGTTCTTTAGCATTTTCTCATTCTTCATAGCTGATTAACATTTCCGTTAACCTGTGCAGAGAGCTTGTTAAGCCTGGGTAGCAGGCTGAAGCCTTCTGAATGAAAAAACTAAAAAAGAAGGAAGCCAAAAGCCATCTCTTTTACAACAGATTGTAAGGACAAATCAAAGAGAGCTATTCGCCTGGTGCCTCAACGTGGGGACAAAAGACACCCACGCGCTGCATACTTTGTGCTATCCAGATAAAGGTCTGTGGAAATGGCAGAGCAAACCTGGTATTCACACTGTGACAGCAGGGCAAAAGGTGTGAAAGAAGTCATTGAGGTGTTTCACCCGCCACTGAAAGGAGGGATAGGGGTCTTCAGGCCGAATGAAAGTAGCACCGCGCACAGTTTAGACGTGGCATCGCTGAGAAATGGGAAGAATGGGGAAGTGCTCTATCTCTCTCTCTCTTCCCCCTCTCTCTTGCTCGCTTTCTCTCCCTTTGTGGGTTGCTCTTTATGTGTGCCATGGCTGAGCATAAAATCACAATGCTGCGGAGCTCTAGAGCAATAACTCAGCCCTGCAGCAGAGCCTTTCTTTTTACTTTGGGCTGGACTGCTATATAGATCTATTTGTTCACATGCTCCACTGAGCATTGAAATGGATCTGACTTAATGGTCGGATGGCTGTCCAAAAATGTTTGATCCTATTAGAATTGCCTGGCGAGGCTGCCAAGTAGTATCGCGTCGCAAACCATACTGGGAGAGAGGGAAGATTGCGTTATTAAAACAATATGTTCATTTATGTTTAATTACGGGGCCACGTGCGGCAGTTATCTTTGCATTAATTAGACCTACAAGTGAGTTCGAAATATGGCCAATTTTCTAGGACCTACTGCTACGCGATATGCCCTCCAAGAGTCACATAGGGTTACTGACAAATCTCTTAGAATAAATACATAGGAGAAGTTTAACAGTTCATAAAATAGAGTATCTCCGAAGAATTGTGGTTATAGATCAGCTGAGGTCTTTCTAAATGAAAAATGTGGCTGGATCTCCAGTGCTAATACAATGTTATTGATTCCTAATGCAAAAAAAAAAAAAAAAAAAGCTTCACCCAGATAAATCTCAGAGCAATCCTATTACTTATGGTAAAGATTATTGTATGCACCGTCCTATTTTTAGTCCCCTTCGTTAGAAATGTCTAACTGAAGTTAGAGGTTTGTGCTCTAAAGAAAGTCGCAAAGAGTTTGTGCGGTTATTCTGCCTGTGACATGGGATACGGCCTCTAAATAATTAAGCAAGGCACAAGAATAGAGTAAAAGGAAAGAAAACTATCAGAGAAGACAAAACGCTGCCAAGATCCGGGCACAAAAGTTGGAATGCTGCTTCGAAACGGCAGGCTTAAATTTAAGCGAGGCCATAATTGTTGCAATTAGCGTGCACCACTTTGTAGACAATACTTGTTTTTGTAGGCAATAAAAGCACAGAAATGGCCTACGTTTAAGAAGTACCTTGATTTCCCTGTGGAAATCGCTGCACAAAATGTGTCTGTTCTCTAAAAGATGGGCGAGCGTTTTAGTACTTTGAGTGTAATAGTTTATTGTCATGATTCAGCAGCCTCAGCAGATGTATAGTAATCAGTCTCTGATACCATTACAAGTTGTCACCGAGTACTTTTCATCATCAGTGGCCCTCCACCAGACTCCTATATGCACAAAGATGGATTTTTTCCCCTAGAGTCAGTGCAAGCAGTTGCTGGTGCAAGTGTTACAGATTTATTTATTCATTTACTTACTTACCGACTGTTGAAGAGGTGATTGTGCCCACGTAGGTCATGGAAACCATCAGCGCATGTGCCTGGAAGGTCAGATCGGCCGTCTTTCCCTGCTTTGCATTTATAACAGACATTTGTCAGAGGACGGGAGGATCACGGGTATAACTGGGTAAAAATGTGAGGCGTGTTTACTGGCAGGGCGGAAAAGTACTGTGTGCTTAATCCCTTCTTATATTCTCTTGCTTATGGCCTCGTCTCCAGCTCTCCAGTCCAATTCCGTCTTGAACTTTTTCATGACGAAAGGGTTATATAGAGGACGTTCAGTCAGCAGTTTTCAGTAGTTAACGAGGACTACGTACTACGAATGCTACGTGTTCATTGTAAAATAAATGATTACTTAATACTCCCCTCTAGTTACTGCTATTTATATAATCTGCCAAACTGAGTCGCTTATTTGCTCATAATGATCCCGTTACTGACGCTGATCTTTCATTCTCTCCTTGTTCAGATATCCACTGCTGGACTAATATATGGTTCTAGCATTAATTATTGTTTATCTCTTGTTAACTCTAATCTCCCTGCCAATGACAATGACAAGGCAACCTTCCTCTCTTTCACCATTTATTATTAATTGCTACATCCCCTTAAGTTAACCCTTTTTATGCCACTGTCAGCTCTGCTGTGTTCTCCAGGGACTCGGACCAGGAGTTCTGTAAAATTGCCTTTTGACACATTATGAAAAGTGCTACGACACTGTGTGTACATTTATTAGGCAAGCGAGTAATTTGAAGATTAATTTTAATCTTGAACAAACCCAGTGCTATCAGTCAACCCAAAATGATAATAAGCCAGAAACCAGGAAATGTGAGTCTCAGGAGAGAATACATGTGTGCACTTTTACTGGCGAGACACGCAGTGAAAAACATCCATGCATGAGATGGTGCATAAAAGTTATGGTCTTCTTGAAAGATCAGACTTTTTCCTGAACCACTGCTTAAAGAAAGTGTCTTTTAAAAACATGCAGCAGGTTTGAGAGTTGATTTTGAGTCATTTTTTAATAATACCAGCCAATACCAGTACCTTGCTGGTGTCTGAGTGGAAGTGGAGCTCTGTGACTGTTACTCATTCAGTAACCGTCAAAAGTTTCTATCATCTCATCAGTTCAGAAATCCTGAAAAATCTGTCTTGAGATGTTTCTTATGAGTCTTGTTCACTGTTGGTCGGGTTTCAGTCTTCCTTACCTTGTCCACGTCTCTGACACTGAACACCTTGTACTTCTGGACACTCCAGACAGGTTCAGTTCTGGAATAGGACAGCACTGGGTTCCTGGTAGCTTCACGTTTGATTCTTCTCAAATAGCAATTAATTTGCATCTTTTTTCTCAAACATCCCCAATATTTGATCAATCTCAAGAGTGCTGCATCCCTCTGAAGGACTTTTTCAACGTTGGACTTTTCAGAGTCAGTTCTCTTTTTTGGCTCATTTTGCGTGAGGAGAAAAGTGAAAGCGACTACCCTTGTCATTGTGAAACACAGCACAGCACAACACAATGAAACTGAACCTCTGTGTTTCACCCAAACACACACATGCAGCTATTGAAAGCACCCGGAGAGCAGTGACGGGGATGGTACCTTGCTAAAGGGTACCTCAGGGCAACCTACTGGTGAGGGAATCGAACCCACAATCTTCCGAACTGGGGCAACTCCCTCACCACTAGGCCACCGCTGCTGCTAGGAAAAGGAAAAGGAAAAGAAGCTGCCTAATAATTCTGCACACCTGGATATAAAGCGCTGATCTCATTAGGCCACACCCTCCCTCATTACGCACATACACATCACCTGATCTGCTTTAATCCAACAATCGAGTTTATACAGCTTGGAGTTGGAATAGTCACTTTTCTAATAATTGTGTGCACAGTGTATGAGTTGACTTGACTTGACAGATGCATGTAAAGAACATGCGTCCATATAAATACTGTGCAAAACTGTTAATTCCATCATCATTCCTTTCTACATCTACATTTACTGCACATGGTATTAATCTTCTTCAAGCATGTTTCTCTGCCTTTCACCCTTTAGGATCCTCCCTCCACCCTAAGGACCCACCTCCTACTCAGATAATGAACATATGGATGGATGCCATGTAATAATATATCTGAATTAAAATGCATGTTTAAATATACAGGCATTCCTATTGCATGTGGGTTCTGTCCTGCATATTGGAGGGCATATCATACGGACATTACTAGATAGCATCTACACTGAACCAACCCTTGTGATGTCTTTGTTTTTAACTGAAACTAATTATAATTAAACTAATGTAACAGCTTTTGTTCAGCTGTCTTATAACTGCTGGAGTGCTGTTCTTTGTGTTTTGGGTTTTTTTTTTTTGCAAAGAGACAAGGTTAGAATAGAATGTTGCTTTAAGCCGGATATTCCTCCTTGTATTATGAGATGAAACACCTTGATACTGAGTGCAATATTAACACACCATCTGGAGGGTGGCGTCCTTTGCGACGTGGTTGGGGCTTACGCTGTCTGGCTTGTTGACTAATATTTCTCCAAAGAAAAATATAGAGCAGAGGCAGAGAGATGTGAAGGACGTGAGGGAGGTGGATGGGGACAGAGGGGGTGGTTGGGGGGGGGTTCAAGAGGAGGAGGAGGCGTCTGTGCCTTCAATCTGAAAACCTCTGGCAACACGTGCAGCAAATAAATTCATCACCCAGCAAGGATGTCTTGTTCTGACACTAATTTTAGGACCAGAGCAGTGGGTAATGAACATATTCTATGACAAATGGAGAATGCTCGCATCTGAAACATTTGTTGGGCCTATTTGCATTCTCCAGATCACCTCGACAACACCTGGTGTCTGGGGGTATGAGGATGCCGCCAAGCACACCACCAGACTATTTCTTCATGACAATGCTATTGTCCTATTGCTCTTGCTTTGACTGAGTGTTCTTTATTTAATATTGGAGCCACAGTGCAGTGGGTTTGAGGCCTGTTTTGAGAATCTGTAGAATCTGTATTAATACTGGATGCCTCTTCTGTTTTCATCAGGGTATACACTATATGTCCAAACGTATTAAGACACCGCTTTCAATTATTAAATTCACTGATCTAATTGCCAAACAGAATGGTGTGCTTTGCCAGTGGGCAATGGGATGTTTTGGAGCAGCTCACACGCCCAGTGCCAAGTGTTGGCTTGAGAGATGTAAACCCTCCCAATATTGGGTGGTAGAGCAATGTAATTGTGTTTGCTGGAACGAGCTTCATTCAATACCTTTTGGTGATGAGCTGAAGTGGCATTTGTTATCCCAAAATGAATCACCCGACATCTGTTCCAGACATCACAAAAGGTCTTGTGGCTTTGTGCGATCCCAGCCTCACAGCAATGTTCCACCTAAAGTGTGGCATGAAATAGCTTTTTGGTCTTGTGACCATAATGAGCATCTTTTAAGCATCTGTTTTTAAGGTTACAATATTTATTTATTTATTGCGAAATATCTATAAGAAAAATGTAATATTCTATTTTATACTAATACATCTCCATTTTCTCCCCGCTTATCCGAGGTCGGGTCGCGGGGGCAGCAGCTCCAGCAGGGATGCCCAGACTTCCCTCTCTCCGGCCACTTATTCCAGCTCCTCCGGGCGGATCCCAAGGCGTTCCCAGGCCAGCCGAGAGACATAGTCTCTCCAGCGTGTCCTGGGTCTTCCCCGGGGTCTCTTTCCGGTGGGACGTGCCCGGAACACCTCACCAGGGAGGCGTCCAGGGGGCATCCTAATCAGATGCCCGAGCCACCTCATCTGACTCCTCTCGATGCGGAGGAGCAGCGGCTCTACTTTGAGCCCCTCCCGGATGGCTGAGCTTCTCACCCTATCTCTAAGGGAGAGTCCAGACACCCTGTGGAGGAAACTAATTTCGGCCGCTTGTATTCGCGATCTCGTTCTTTCGGTCACTACCCGACTGAGGACCATGGCCTCAGATTTAGAGGTGCTGATTCTCATCCCAGCCGCTTCACACTCGGCTGCGAACTGATCCAGAGAGTGCTGAAGGTCACGGCATGATGAGGCCAACAGGACAACGTCATCTGCAAAAAGCAGAGACCCAATCCTGAGCCCACCAAACCGGACCCCCTCAACGCCCTGGCTGCGCCTAGAAATCCTGTCCATAAAAGTTATGAACAGGATCGGTGACAAAGGGCAGCCCTGGCGGAGTCCAACCCTCACCGGGAACAGGTCCGACTTACTGCCGGCAATGCGGACCAAGCTCTGACACCGGTTGTACAGGGACCGGACAGCCCTTAACAGGGAATCCGATACCCCATACTCCCGGAGTACCCCCCACAGGAGCCCCCGAGGGACACGGTCGAATGCCTTCTCCAAGTCCACAAAGCACATGTAAACTGGTTGGGCAAACTCCCATGCACCCTCCAGGACCCTGCTAAGGGTGTAGAGCTGGTCCACTGTTCCGCGACCTGGACGAAAACCACATTGCTCCTCCTGGATCTGAGGTTCGACTATCCGACGGACCCTCCTTTCCAGGACCCCTGAATAGACTTTCCCCGGGAGGCTGAGAAGTGTGATCCCTCGATAATTGGAACACACCCTCCGGTCCCCTTTCTTAAAGAGGGGGACCACCACCCCGGTTTGCCAATCCAGAGGCACCGTCCCCGATGTCCATGCGATGTTGCAGAGGCGTGTCAGCCATGACAGTCCTACAACATCCAGAGCCTTGAGGAACTCTGGGCGGATCTCATCCACTCCCGGAGCCCTGCCACCAAGGAGCTTTTTGACCACCTTGGCAACCTCGACCCCAGAGATGGAAGAGTCCACCTCGATGTCCCCAGGCTCTGCTTCCTCCTCGGAAGGCATGTTGGTGGAATTAAGGAGGTCTTCGAAGTACTCCCCCCACCGACCCACAACGTCCCGAGTCGAGGTCAGCAGCGCACCATCCCCACTATACACTGCGTTGACCGTGCACTGCTTTCCCCTCCTGAGACGCCGGATGGTGGACCAGAATTTCCTCGAAGCCGTCTGGAAGTCCTTCTCCATGGCCTCTCCAAACTCCTCCCATGCCCGAGTTTTTGCCTCAGCAACCACCAGAGCCGCATTCCGCTTGGCCTGTCGGTACCTATCAGCTGCCTCCGGAGCCCCACTGGTCAAAAAGGCCCGGTAGGACTCCTTCTTCAGCTTGATGGCATCCCTCACCGCTGGTGTCCACCAACGGGTTCTAGGGTTGCCACCGCGACAGGCACCGACCACCTCCCGGCCACAGCTCCGGTCAGCCGCCTTGACAATGGAGGTGCGGAACAAGGTCCATTCAGACTCAAGGTCCATTCAGTCCATTCAGACGTCCCTCCCCCGGGACGTGGTTAAAGCTTTGACGGAGGTGGGAGTTGAAGCTTGTCCTGACAGGGGACTCTGCCAGACGTTCCCAGCAGACCCTCACGATACGTTTGGGCCTACCAGGTCTGACCGGCATTCTCCCCCACCAACGAAGCCAACTCACCACCAGGTGATGGTCGGTTGACAGCTCCGCCCCTCTCTTTACCCGAGTGTCCAAGACATGGGGCCGCAAGTCCGATGACACGACCACAAAGTCGATCATTGAACTGCGGCCTAGGGTGTCCTGGTGCCAGGTGCACATGTGGACATCCTTATGCCTGAACATGGTGTTCGTTATGGACAATCCGTGACGAGCACAAAAGTCCAATAACCAAACACCGCTCTGGTTCAGATCGGGGGGGCCATTCCTCCCAATTACGCCCTTCCAGGTGTCACTGTCATTACCCACGTGAGCATTGAAGTCCCCCAGCAGAACGATAGAGTCACCAGGAGGGACGCTCTCTAGCGCCCCCTCCAGAGACCCCAGAAAGGGTGGGTAGTCCAGAATGCTGTTTGGTGCATAAGCGCAGACAACACTAAGGACCCGTCCCCCGACCCGAAGGCGGAGGGCCGCCACCCTCTCATCTACAGGGGTAAACCCCAATGTACTGGCGCCAAGCCGTGGGGCAATAAGTATGCCCACACCTGCTCGGCGCCTCTCACCGGTGGCAACTCCAGAGTGGAAAAGAGTCCAGCCCCTCTCAAGGAGACTGGTTCCAGAGTCCAAGCTGTGCGTCGAGGTGAGTCCAACTATATCTAGCTGGAACTGCTCAACCTCGCGCACTAGCTCAGGCTCCTTCCCCACCAGAGAGGTGACATTCCACGTCCCTAGAGCCAGCTTCTGCAGCCGAGGATCGGACCGCCAAGGCCCCCGTTTTCGGCCACCGCCCAGCTCACAATGCACCCGACCTCTTTGGCCCCTCCCACAGGTGGTGAGCCCATGGGAAGGGGGACCCACGTTGCCTCTTCGGGCTAAGCCCGGCCGGGCCCCATGGGTGAAGGCCAGACCACCAGGCGCTCGCCAGCGGGCCCCACCTCCAGGCCTGGCTCCAGAGGGAGGCCCCGGTGACCCACGTCCGGGCGAGGGAGAACGTCTTCCAAGGTTTTTATGCATCATCAGAGGTCCTCTGAACCGCTCTTTGTCTCTTCCCTCACCTAGGACCTGTTTGCCTTGGGTGCCCCTACCAGGGGCATAAAGCCCCGGACAACATAGCCCCCAGGATCATTGGGACATGCAAACCCCTCCACCACGATAAGGTGGCGGTTCAAGGAGGGGACTAATACATCTGTATATATATATATATATGCTTGGTTGTTTATGCTCAGAGAACCTTTCAATCCTTTCTTTACTGGCTCACTAGGCAGCGGTGGCCTAGTGGTTCGGAAGTTGCCCCGGATCGGATTGATTCCCTCACCAGTTGGTTGCCCTGAGGTACCCTTGAGCAGGATACCGTCCCTGTCGCTGTTCCCAGGGTGCTTTCAATAGCTGCCCCCTGCTGCACGTGGTGAAGTGAAAGTAGTGAGTGAAACGCAGTGGTTGAATTTTATTGTGTTGCGTTGTGCTGCGCTTCACAATGACAAGGGTAGTCGCTTTCACTTTCACATTAGCATGTTTGACTCTTTTTGCCTGTTCACAGTCGCTCCAGGAATGAAACGAGAGGGAGGGAGCACATTTTATTGTCATAAAGGTGTGCAGAGCCACAGCAAGTCTAGATTAGCAATGTGCTAGAACCTAAAAATGGGTTAAAAACATTATTTTGCAAACATTCTGCAAAAAGTATAAATGACTAAAATAAAATAAAGGGAAAGCAATATTTCTGCCGACTATAGGTGAGATGTGGAGAAAAAAAACACTTTATATATTGATCAACCTTCAGTCAACTTTTTGCATGACTGAAAATGTTACTGTAGCCAAGCTGCGAAAGGAAGGGGGGAGGTTTTGAAGTTATGTGAAAGAAAATGTGAAGGTTATGGGGTGATGTTGCTAATTATCATGATTTACATTCGAGAGTGAATTCTCTGCAAAACACAAAAAAGATTCCCATGAAAGAGGTTCCTCTGGACATTTAGAACCCTTTATTCGGGGCAGGTGTTGGCCATGCATGCAAACATTGTTAGCACTAAGGGTACATCACGATGTAAACCAAATCAAATCAGTTACTCATTAGTTAGTTTTGCATTTGTTTACCTGCAGCAGCAAACTTCTGCCTAAGCAAACATTTTATGCCTGAAGATCGAGCAGGTTTTGCTAAATATTTACAAAAACTAGTGTTTCACTGTCATGCATTGCAGAATTAGTGTTTTCATTATCTGAATTATGTTTTTTTTTTTGGCTTCATTATTTTTATGGAATTACTACTTTTGAGCTTTTTGCCAAAAGCTGGCTCTGGCACTAATTTCCTAAAACCATTGCTGGTCTACTTATACGAGTAGATTACTGTCTTGTGTCCCTATAAGGAGAATTTGCCAACAATTCTTCCATTTCTTCATTTTTCAGCTGTTTTTTCAGTTTGCAAAGTTAAAAACAGTGTCAAGTAAAGCATCAAGTGAAAAGGCCAGCGGTGGCCTAGTGGTTAGGGAGTTGCCCTGAATCAGACGGTTGTGGGTTCGATTCCCTCACCAGTAGGTTGCCCTGAGGTACCCTTGAGCAAGGTACCGTCTCCGTCACTACTCCCCGGGTGCTTTCATAGCTGCCCACTGCTGCACGGTGTTTGCATGGGTTAAATGCAGAGGTCCAGTTTCGTTGTGGTTCACTGTGTGCTGTTCTGTGACCTCGCAATGGCAAGAATAGTCACTTTCACTTCCATTAAGATAAAAAAAGAAAATACAAATTTAATAACTAGTTTTTTTCTATGCAATTATCACATAAAGAAAGAAGCACTACCTTATTGTTATTGTCGGCTGACTGTAATGACAGGATTCAGCAGCTGGTTGAAAGCATTAAATCCTATATATTAGATGAACACCAAAGAAGTTTAGAGACAAAATGACCATAAATGAAAGTCTTAAAGTATGAATCCACACAGCAAGGTTACAAAGAACATGACAAACATCAGGAAGACTAGCAGAGACTCCACAGCCAGAAACTGGACTCAAAAGCACATGAAACAAGCCACATTAGACGGGAGAGGAGACATGAACAGGACACAGGTGATCAGGATAAGGGCAGGACTAACAACGAGTGACCCTGAACACATGGCTAGATGTTAACAAAAATACAAAAGTTTAGTATTACCAAACCAATACGTATGTTTAGGTTTTCATTGAACATGCTGAACGGATGAACATGTGGAGTGTGTAGCGTCCTCACAGGTTAGAGAAAATCATCATTACTATAAACAGGGATTCAACTTGCTGGGTCAGCGCTGGCCTAGTGGTCAGGGACTAGGCCCCGAAATCAGAACGATGTTTTAATCCCACTGTTGTGGGATTCAAAGAAGTTTGAATCCCACAACAGCAGGTTGGCCTGAGGTACCCTTGAGCAAGGAACCGTCCCCATCACTGCTCCCCAGGTGCTTTCAATAACTGTCCCCTGCTGCGTGTGTGTATGGGTAAAAAGCAGAGATTGCGTTACGTCTCACTGTGTGCTGTGCTCGGTTTCACAATGACAAAATAGTCACTTTCACTTAAGCTGTATTATTCTTGTCATGGCAGAAAACCAAGCTTTTCTCAGTGGCAACACTACTGTCTCATTATTCTTGTATCTTTATTTAATGCTGAGGCCTTCAAAACTGCGCTGTGATTTTCAGGCCTTTTATCCGCCGATTCCAGGATGGATGTAAGGATAAATCTGCAGGTAGTGTACAGTAAGTTGTGTAGCGTATGCCCTTGGGTGTATTCATGGGTCAGTAAAAGGTCTGTTTGAGAGCCATTGTTCTTTATGAGCTTCTGTTGGAGGTATAGGCCTGCTCAGGCTGGCTGTCTGTAGCATGATGAATAGCTAAGCCTGCAAAGCGTGTGGCATACAGCTGAGGACAAGAAGAGGAGCAAAACTTTGTACCTCTGTCCCCCCCTTAATCAATATCACTCTCCTTCAGGCAGAGCTTAGCAGTGCTTCGTGAAAGTCTTACCAATGCACGTGCAAATAGAAATGTCATTCTCGCAGGCAGGTGTTTTTGTCACATGTTAACATTTTATCACTGATGCCATCTTGACAGTTTCCCGTGGCAATGCTCTGATAATGGTTATTAACACAAAAAACACACAAAAAATCCATATTCCACAACTTGTTGTTTGTCAGTTTGACAGTTCCTGTGCATTAACGACGGCATCAGCCCGCGGGATGAGAAGCAATTACTCTGAGACTCTCAATTAATGAGCTCCCCAAAACTGTTGTCATTATTATTATAGAGCCTTATCAACCATTTCCAGGGCTCTCTCTTTCCCTCTCTGGAACAGAAACCATGTGTGTTTTGAGCAATGGATCCATTAGCATCCTCAGTCCATCCAAAGAAAATTATTTTGGCATTTTTCTGCAGGAGCCTTCACTTTGTGTTGGAAACCCATTTATTCGGCGCATAATAAAATTTTCCAGCACCCAGGAGTGCCAAAAAATGGCGTTTGTGGTCCTGCAATATGGGCTAAAGGATGATGCTTTCTTTTCAAAAAAACATCAGGCCAGCTTTCATCTGTTTATCTGTGGCAATGCAATTTAAAATATGAGAGAAAATATGCAAAGCAAGATTGGACTGAATACTAAACATGAATTCGTTTTGTTTAGTCAATTATTAGATTATGAAAAGTAACGCATCTCATTGGGGAGACCACTATCTGTTTACAGACACTATTTCATCATTTAGTTTGTAGCTACATTTTTCTCCTTTTCTTGCTCTGGTTGCTTCAGGAGGGAAGTGTGGCTGGTTTTGCTTCACGTGGGACCTGGGCTTCGATTTTACTCCTTGCACTTTACTGCAGGGTAGCGTTCATTAGGCTATAGGACATAAATGTAGGCTTTTTTTTTTAATATAAAAAATTGCCATTAACATACATAGGCATCTATACAGGCTCATTCCAACAAGCGAAACTGATGATAGAAAGTCTTTAGGACAAGTTAAGCTTCTTTGAATAAACCACTATAAATGTTAATGTTGGTTTATATCAGCTGTCACAAAATGTTCCTCACCTGAAGGTACTGCAGGTATGCATTAACGGTATCATCCCAGTGATGTGAGAGGTAGCACTCAGTGACACCTCAGTAACTTTGTTTCTGTAATTTCTTTGTTCATGTAATATCAGTTTAATTCCACATTTTTGAACCAAATTCCCAGTTCCCAGGAAGATTTTCACATTTTGCTAGACACAATGGATCACAATGGAAAAGTCTTCTTCTCTTTTACCTCGGCCTGTGTCTGTTGCATCTATTTTTGCTCAAAAGGTGCTCTTCATGTGGTCCTCTGGCAACACCTGCAAATTGAACGAGTCTGCAATTATTGCATGCATTAGTGAACAGTGACTGTGGCCCATTAGCAATTGAGCTTGCACTTAGGAGGTTTTTGTCATGTGGGGAATCATTTTTGACAAGTACCTTACAGAACTCCAGACTAACTAGAGGGTGAAAAATATAGAATATAGAAGAGATTAATAGGATTTTATGGTCTAGTGTCCATCCAACTTTTCATGAGGTTATATACACATAAATCTGTGTAGCTGAAATTATGTTTAATTATGGACTGAGGTTCCATGGAACACTGATGATCATAAGAACGCCAAAAATTATATATATATATATATATAATACACATCATATATAAATAATGTAGATTACAGATTCTGCTTTATTTGCTTTACACACCAGTGTGTATTTGTCAAAGCAAATAAACAGAATCTGTAAACTACATTGTGCAGAAAATGTCATATTAAAATCGTCCTCATTTTCTTTTAGAGAATAAACAAAACATACAATTTGACTGGCGATGTTCAAACTTTGCATGCAACTGCATCTTGGCAAAGAAACAAAGTGGGTTTTCTTTATACCTGTTTATTTTGTACTTCCAACATTTCATGGTGAAGAGTGAATTTTGAAACACATAATTAATGTTGAAAAAGCCAAAAGTAATCAATGCATTATAGCGTGGGTTTCAGGTTGATGGGGTCTCTAAATTAGAATAAACTGGAGAACCATAAAAGTTAGGAAATAAAACTGAAGACAGTTTTCAAATGAATCAGCTTCACATTCAGAAAGCTGGTGCTGCGAAGAGTAGAATGCTGTAGAGAACTGCATCTAACATTACACTGTTTATTTATCTACAAATGCACATTATCTACAAATGCACTTCAGCTTAGCTTTTAATGAACCAAAGCCGTGTGTCTTTACATTGAAACATTTGCTGTAGCTACATTATCTGTACTGTCACTTCCAAAAGTAATGGGACAGTGAGGCCAGTTCATTTGTTTTTGCTATACGCTGAAGACATTTAGCTTTCAAAAGATGAAATAAATAGAAATGAGATCAGATTTTCAGCTTTCATTTTCTTGCATCCACATGTAGATTTGATAAATGATCTAGTTTAACTGTTTTTCTCACCATTCGGTTCTTCAGGCAAGCAAAAGTACCGGTAAGAACGATTTAAAGTAAATGACACTTGATGCTGATTACATAACCTTTGCTTGCAAAAACTGCAACGAGCCTGCAACCCACTGACCTAAACAAAATTTTGGTTTCTTCTTTGGTTATGGTTTTCCAGCTTTTTCTTGCAACGTTTTTCAGTTTTTGTTTGTTCTGGGATTTTCTAAAGCAAAGTGAAAGTGACTATTTGTTATCGTGACCACACCAAAATGCATCCTCTGCACCATGATCCAGCACCCAAGGAGCAGTGTTGGGAGAAATACCTTGCTCAAGGGTAGCTCAGGGCAATCAAATGCTCTAGGATTCAAACCCACGACCTTCCGATTGTGGGGCCTAGTCCCAAACCACCAGGCTGCCCCTCTCTTCAGTCTTCCCATTATGAGATGAAATGCATGCTCACTTAAGCTAAGAGCTGGTGACTGACTGGACTAGTCCAAAACTATAAACTTTTTCCCATGATGAAGCCTGGATTGTCATCATGATGCATGAAGTTCCTCCACATTAATTTACGCGGATTTCCTGTAAATTGGCAGACAAAATGTTTCTGTAGACTTCAGAATTCATTCTGCTGCCACCACTGTGAGTTACATCATCAATAAAGATTATTAAGCCTATTCCAGAAGCAGCCATGCTTCACACTTTGGCCTTTTCATCACTTTTGTAGAGATAAATCTTTGTCTCATCAGTCCATAAAACTTTATTCTAGAAACTTTGTAGCCCATCTCTCTCTTTTTTTTATGATTTTCCTATCCGTAATGCTGATGAGTGTTTTACATCTGGTGATATGGTCTCTATATTTCTACTCTCAAAGTTTTCTTCAAAAAATAGATGTGAAGTGAAAGTTACTGTGAACCACCCTTAACCCATAAACACACCATGCAGCAGAGGGCAGCCTGGGGAGCAGTGATGGAGACGGTAACTTACTCAAGGGAACCTCTGGGGAACATACTGGTCTGGGATTTGAACTCACCAATTGAAACCTCCACCACGACCCCTGCTCTTGATGGGACTGGATTTCTTTCTTTGCAGTTTGCTTCTCTTCATTTCTTGTTGCATCCTTAGCTGATCGGTTCAGTGTCTGTTGCTCAGAGTTTCACTATCGATATTTGAATTATAGTTTCAACAAGCTGTCAATCTCAACAGTTTCAACAGGAGCACAAACCTGTGAAACAACAAACTCCTGTGATTCTCTCATGTTCCTGAGAAAGCTCATTTGAAAGCTGAGTGGTCAGACACAAGAGGTGAAATGTTCTGTGCAGTTTAATCTCTAGATGTAAATACCAGGAATAAAATCTGAAAATCTGATCTCATATTCACACTTTGATCTCAAATCCAGATCTGATCAGTGTATTGGCCTTGTTGATTCCAGTGTTAAGACTGGGGCAGCGGCGGCGTAGTGGTTAAGGCCCCAGGATCGGGTTTGAATCCCAGACCATCAGGTTGCCCTGAGGTTCCCTTGAGCTAGGTACCTTGCCCATCACTGCTCCCCAGGCATTTTAGAAAGCTTATGCTAGACACCCACTTATGCACCGGGTGTATGGGTGCAATGCAGAGGTTGCCCAGTCCCCGCACGATTACTCCAGCAACCCATGTGACCCTAAATAGGACAAGCAACTATGAAAATGAGAGAGAGTTTAGTTTATCAAAAATTTTTTTTTGATTTTTCACTTATCACCAATTCACTTTTTACTTTCAAGCTTTTTCTAAATCTTTGTAAATGCCTGAAAACTCGCCACTGTATTCTGTATACTGTGTTACTTTCTGCCACCCATCTCAGCACAATTCGTATTCAGATCACATCATGGAACTCCTTAGAACATCATGATAATAGCAGGTTTTGTGTGTGCTCCAGTTAACACGAACATTGCAGTTTGACCGATTGCCCTATTAGCGGGGTTTTCTTGTGGTTCTTACACTCAGAAATCAGAACAGTTAAATGGAGCAGAGGGTCCTGAGGGCCTGCACAATCAGGCAGAGCAAATGAGGCACCCAGAAAAGAAGAAGGAAAAAAAGACCTGCGCTCGCTTAAAAGCGCTGACACAGCCAAAAATACAAAGACCCCTTTTCCCCCCAAATTAGCAGAATTTTGTTGGTCACTGATGCCCATCTAATTGCAACTAAATTTGATGGAACTTAATGCGTCCTGGTGGAAAATGTAATTTCATGTATTACGGATATAAGCTTTGGAATTGAAGCTCAATTAACTGGCCTGATTGATGCACCAATGGGTTTAACATAATTGATTACATGAAAAAAAGTGATTATATGAAATAAACAGAGATGGTGTGTGACAAGGTCCTTTAATGGGTAGTGCTGGTCTTAAGCTGTTCAGAGAAGGTTGATGGGTTTACTTGGCTGCGTTGGTTTCCCGTCTCTTAGCAGGTCTCAGCAGTTTGAGTGACGCACCTGCTGCTTCCACTGTCAGTGTCCTCAGAAGAGGACACTTGACTTGTTTTTCATTAACATTGAACTAAAAATGTCTTAATCCAACTAAACATTAAGTTGAACTTCAGATATTCTTTTCTAATCTAACCCTCTTCCCAACCTAAACCCCAACCCATGGTGTGGGTTGGAATCTCACCCCTACCAGGATGTTCTGAACGTGATTCAAACTCCTCTCACACTGTTATCAGGGCAGTGGTGGCCTCGTGGTTAGGGACGAGGCCCTAGGATTGGCTGGTCATGGGTTTGAATCCCAGACCAGTAGGTTGCCCTGAGGTGCACTTGAGCAAGGTACCATACCCATCACTGCTCCCTAGGCTCATTAAATAGATGCCCCCTGGTGTGTGTGTACCTTTTGGGGATGCAAGTTACCATTTCTGAGAATCCTAGGGTTATTGATGAAGCTAATTGATGAAATTAGCAGTTCCTCTGCCCAGTGAAATACTTTCTTTGCTTATCATCTGCCAAAAAAACATTACTAAGTTTTTACATTTACATTTACATTTATGGCATTTAGCAGACGCTCTTATCCAGAGCGACTTACATGTCTAATTACAGGGACAGTCCCCCCTGGAGCAACTCAGGGTTAAGGGTCTTGCTCAGGGACCCAGTGGTGGTAGTGCCAGAGGTGGGATTTGAACCTGGGACCTCTTGAGCCATAGGTCCATAGGCAAGCATCCTACCACTAGACCACCACCACCCAGACCACCACCACCCAAGTCAGTTTTTGAAACTGACTCTTGTCTTCTTGATGCTACTAATATGCAAAATATGACCTGAGCTCCTTTTCAGTCAGAAACGTTCTCCATGGGGACAGTGAGCTCTCCCTTCAAGTGACACAGTGAACCACAACAAAATGCAGCCTGTGCTTTTAACCCACACACACCGTGCAGCAATTGAAAGTGTCCAAGGAGCAGTGATGGGGAAAGTACCTTACTCATGGGTACCTCAGGGAAACCTACTGGTCTGGGATTCAAACCCATGACCTTCCAATCCTGGAGGCCAATGCTCTAACCACTAGGCCACCGCTGCCAACCTGCCAACCTGTACATGACTCTTCAGTCCAGTTTCAACACTTTTTTGACAGTTGTCAGATCTTAACGGAAATGTAGAGCTTTAAACTGATCCCAAGCATGCAATTAATACTCTGCATGTTTATGCAAACAGCTATTATTTTTTAATTGTCAGATGCAACGCTTACCTTCTCATGGCTTCTTTCACCAGGCCTTTTTATTTTAATGCACTGATTCTGCAAAGCTACTGAAATTCTGCTTAATTCAAACCCTGTTCATCTGAGTGGAGCTGAGCTTGTTGGGATTTGTTGGTTTATGGAAAGCGCCTAAGTTGGCCCTGCTTGATTAAGGTCTATAATTATTATGTTTAACACATACAGCAGTGTTAGGATATCTCTAATTAGATCAAACTAATCACATTTTACGGTGTAAGGGTTTCTTTTACTCCAGAGAGGTCAAAATGATTTCTAATTTCAGTCCATGGGGGTCAGGGCTCCAGACATAACCCCAGTGGCAGCTCAGTTGCTACTTAGATAAAGTACAGATGTGCAGTGAAGGGAGGGTTATTGCTTGGCAATAGAGGAACTGTTTGAAAGCTTCTGTTGTTGCATTTAAAAAGCAATCCGTCTAGTCACAGCGGTTCTAGCCTGAGCCTTTAATCTCCTGAAAGCTCTACTTTTTTAGCTTTGCTTTCAAGAGGTCTCATTATTTTGAGCATTTCATAGCTGAGTGCCATTTTCTTAAAGGTAGATTAATTTTGTCAATATATAATGAGGGTCTTGATGTCAACTCAACAGGAAATGAGCGTGTCAAGGCCGATTTTTCAGCAGCAGGGAAAAACTCATCTCCGATTTCTCATCATTTTCTCCCTGGACACTCAGCAGCCATGTATGTGATCATCCTCAAGTTAAAATGTAATTTTTTTGTATTCGCTGTGACTGAACAAGGGCTTTTTTAATGAGATTAAAAAATCTTTCTTTTATTAAAACCTCAAATATCTGCAACCTTGAAAGTGGATTTATGAAAGCTACTCATACGAAGCAGCAGTTTCATAAAACCTCTGGTGTCAGATTTCCCTTCACTCACACTGTATGGCAGGTTATTGAGCGAGATCTGCGATATAAGTGTGAGAAATCAAGTTAATGAGATGTTCATTTGATATGCAGGTATATGCAAGATTATTTAAATTAGCATGCAATTGATATACACCAATGGTACAGTGTTTGATGAAATATTTTCTATATGGATACTGAAACATCGAGCACCACTGGTGCTGATATCAGTCTATTTTTTTACTTTTTGAACAATTTTTAAAAATTGTTCTAACTGTATCTGTTCAGACGTCCACAGTTTCATTTTTTAAAACGATGTAAACAGTGTAATTAATATTCTACAGAAAGAAATATAAAAGCATGACATCATAGAATGGGAGTATGAGCTATTTCAGGGAAGATTTATTACCTACAACTTCTTGGTATCAGTACCATCTAAAGAAGCATGTATATTTGTTCATCTTTTTACATTTTTTTAAAAATCTTGCACTTTGTTAGGGCACCTTCTCCCTTGGCTTTCATATTAAACAAACTCAATAAATTAAATCTGATCTTGGGGAGATATTTCAAACCACAAAAAGGACTTGCGAGAACCTCAGCAAAGCACTCATGGAAGTTCATTTTTCATTTGGCAGAAGAGCCTCATTGTGGTTCATTTGCATTCTGATGACATAACAGGCTGACAGAGATTAAACACAAAAAGGGGGTGTCTCCATAAGATCTTGGCTTCTGATTTACGCATAACAAAGATGTGTTTTGCAACAGATGAAAGGGAGCTATTTAGCAGAAGAGCTTTGTGCAGATACCTTTTGCGTGCCAATGACACATTAGACTCGGAGAGATTAACACAAAAGGGGTCGATCCGTATGATATCAGGTTCTGATTTCTGCAAAAGAAAAGATGCGTTTCGCGGCAGATGAAAGGGAATCAACTGGCAGCAGGCACATGCTTATGAAACCCAGGAGCATGGGCGTCTGCACAAGCCTGTTAGCCTCACCACTGATCCCTCACTGCACATCAAACGTACCATTTGGGAAGGAGGTCAAGATTTGTTTGATGAGCATTTCAGTCTATGAAGCCCACATCAGCTCCTCGCTCTGTAGCCAGACAAATTCAGCAGCGAGGGAGAAGAACTACCTTAGCATGATCTGATATTTCAGTAATGAAAACATCAGGTGTTGGAAGCAACAGTGTGTGTCCAGTTTGGGTTTGATTTTGACATTTTATGAAAATTTCCAGGTAGTCTGGGAACAAAGGCAATAACATGACCAAGTGGTGAAGTGACTCCTGCAGGGTATGTACATGTTGAATTTGGAAAAAAATGCAAACTAACACAATGCTCCTCCCTCTGAGATGTTCCTTTTTAGGAACTGTTGCTGGGTTTACAAGCTTTAAGAGTGTTAACAGCAATCCCAGAATTCCCAAGCAATGAACCCATTTGTCAGTCAGTCATTTTCTGCCACTTGTCCCAAGCAGGGTCGCGCTGGAGTCCATCCCAGCTCACACAGGGCGAAGGATGGGGGACACACCCTGGACAGGTCACCAGCCCATCACAGGGAGGAGCAGGACGGGGACGGCACCTTGCTCAAGCGTACCTCAGGGCAACCCATTGGGAAGGGGCTCGAACCCCTGATCCTCCGATCATGCAGCCAATGCCCAAACCACCAGGCCACCGCTGCCCCTCATTTGTCATACGGACACTGATAATTCATTCATCCACAGTCACCAGTGGCTAGGAGACAGCTTTGCTTTCCTCAATCTCTCTTTGGATAGGTTGGCCCTCCCTCTCCCCCATCACACAGCATGACTCTGTTTCTGTTTCTGCTGCATCGTCTGCACTCTGCATGTGTGTAGCACCAGGGTCCTGGAGAAACGTTTCATTTCACGCTGTACTCTGTATATGGTTGAAATGACGATTTAAATTGTAAAGATAAAGTTGAAGGACTGTATGGTAGCACCTAACTCCAACTCTTGACCAACGTGAAAGAGGTAGATTGAGATAGCGGGTGGAAATTGGCCATGACTAATAATTCTATTTCACATGAAATGAAAGGGAAATGACTAAATAAAAAAAAAAAGTTAATAAGTATAAGTTTTTGTTGGAGTCTGAATTTATATTATTGTTGATATTAATTCCATGAGCACCCATGGAAAAATTTTATGCTGGCAATGTATATTTTTTGTGTATTGTTTTTTCTTGGCTTGGTAACAAAAGATTTAGCCTTTGAAACCATCCAATACAAACGCGACCCTTACATTTTAAAATGTGACCAATGACGTAGTGATGTAAAGGGCGGTGATCTAGTGGTAGCATACTTGCAAATGGACTTATGGACCCTTAACCCTGAGTGTCTCTAGGGGGGACTGTCCCTGTGATCAGGACATGGAAGTCATTCTGGATAAGAGTGTCTGCTAAATGCTGTAAATGTAGTGCAATGCAGCAAGCTAGTGGGCCCAGCACAGTTTCTGGAAGACTCTGAATCCTTTGTCTTCACACTTTCAAAGACAAGCTGTGAAAAGAACGAAGATGTCTGAAATGCCAGGAGTGTGATGTGATTCTGTACAGTTATGTCACTGCACTGGGAAAGGTGAAAACCCAAAATGCCTCCTGAGAAGTTTGAGAAATGTTCGTGTTTGGAATACGGGTTCAGATTGTTTTGTTCTGTCTGCTTTTGTTGGCTTTTATCAAAAAAGATATCTAGAAATTCAGAATTCTATTTTTCTGGTAGTTTCGGGTAGCATTACCCGTTTAAACAAGATTTCAGTTCTGCAGGTTGTACCAACGATTGACTACATTTGTGGACGTAGCATGAAACATGCCCTTAAAGCATGCACAGACATTCAGCACACATTAAATGAAAACGGAGCTTGTTTTTTAAAGCCAATTCTCTGGATGGGCTTTTGCATCATGCGAAAGCTAATCGAAAGAATCGGTTTTAAGCTCTATAGCATGTAGAGTAGATGTTTAAAAATAAAACCCACCTTCATGCAGCCAGTAGAGCGGTGCTATCGCTTCATTTCTATTCATGGTGCCAGACAAGTCTTTTCAAATCAAATCCATCTATCTATCCTTGGATTCTGTTGTCTACAATTCCCTGTAGGATTATAATGTATCTTATTACTCTCGGAGCACCTCATTCATTGGCTCCATACAAAGCCCTAAACCTTTCTCCTCTTAATCTCATGGCACTTGGATAACTGGATATGGCTTACGGCACAGGCACAATTCCTGTGGGTGTGATTTCATCACTCCCTCCCTTTGACGGGTCCCAGTCCAATGTTCTGTCTTTTGTTGTACTGTTAGTTGTGTCATCTCCCAATTTATCACTCCGTGACCGGACAGATTCAGTTTGAAAGGTGGAGTCTCTTTCTCATTTTTTCTTTTCCCTTTCTTTCAATCCAATTTTGCAGTTGTTCTATTAGTTCAGTCATTCTGGCACATGCTTTCTCCTCCAGGAAAGGATTCTGAGTGACCTCTCCCCTAAGCAGAACTTTAATTTGTCCATCTTTTGAATTTGGTGTGTCAGTGCCTAATAATGACTATATAAATATGTGTGTGTGTGTGTGTGTGTGTGTGTGATATATATATATATATATACATTTTAAAACTTCCTATAGTACCTTTAATTCTTTTATTTTAAAATGGGAAAATTTGATTTTCACTTCTATGGGCCCTTTAAAAGAGTTTATTTGAACGAGTCTTAATGAAACAATCTCTCTCTCTTTCTAACCAACCCCCCCCCCCCCCCAACATGCCCACAAATCCCTCCTTACTCTCTTTATGTCATAAATCATGAAACCCTCGTCACCACAACCCATTCTTATAATGTGGCCCTGCCAAAAGAATGGTCTGTCATTTCTATGGTTAAATTCAATCCCGTCCACTTGAACATGCATCGACAGGGACCCAATGAGACGGAAGCATCATTCATCACTGTGGAGCTGCCTATATGTGTGTGTACGTATATGTATGTGTGAACGTGTGTGTGTGTGCGAATGTGTGTATTGCGGCCCAGATTCCCCCTCGCAGACGCAGAGGGGAAGATGATGGGAGCGCGACGTGAGCAGCAAAGCAATCGAGCGGTTAAGCCCCCCGTCAGACGCTGCAAGATTAGGATTTTTTTTCTTCACCTCTCTTTCACAGAGGGGGAAAAAGAACACAAGCATTTGCTGTCTCGCCTTTCTGCCTCCATCCCTGCGCTAAAATCCTCCCATCCTCCCCACTGAGCTCCAGAGCTGGCAATTTCAGGGTCACAGTGGGGCAGACTGCTAGATAAAGAGAATAGGAGGTCAGGTCATACACCTGTAAATCCACCCCTGCCCGCTTGGCTTCTTTTTCACATCATTTAAGGCTCACAACAAGGGTGGAGATTTAGAGGGGACAGATGATGCACTCTTTTCATTCGTCACCTTTTTTCAGCCTTTGAGTAGGGCAGTCAAATGATTTAACAAAAGGATTTTGACCACACAAGTTTGGGTCTTGACTTTAGTGAAAGTGACTATGATTTATTATTCATTGTGAGCACACAGCAGAGCACACCGTGAGACACAACCTCTGCATTTCACCCATTTCACTCTGTGCAGCAGGGGGCAGCTATTGAAAGCACCCGGGGAGCAGTGATGGGGACGGTACCTTGCTCAAAGGTATCTCAGGGCAACCAGCTGGTCTGGGATTCAAACCCATGACGTTCCAAAATCTCTCCAACTTTTGACATTGATATATGATTGAGGAAAGGACCTGGGAGGCTTCTGCATGAGCAAGAAGAACACGATCCCATTTTTTAAATGGAGAGAAGGGCCTGAAAGAGCGCTCAGAAAGAGGGACGGAGGTGGGATGGGGTGCATAACTTTATCTGGAAAACTCATATAAATTTGTAGTATGCTATACTTTCAGGAATAAAGTGCAGTGCAGGTACAATTGTGTTCATTAAGGTGCAAATTGTTAAATGTAACATCGCCTTTTAGGGCCAGTTTTGTACCTTTAAATAACGGTTTCTATTCCTCACCAAGAGTTTTACTGCTGTAAATAGAAAGCCTGCAGTCAGGCTGGGGTGCTTACAGCATTTCCACCTTAAAAAATGAACTGCGATGGCACAAAAGTTTGAAAAATCGTAACTTGGTGGAGCTACAGTCCTGTTCCTTCTCCTTAACATCAATTATTTTAGGACTTGATTTCTCTCACAGCTTTTTATAGGTAATCATGATTGACTATATTTGTGTTTGCCTTTTTCACACTCAAATCCCAGGATATTATTTGGCTACTTTTATGGATAATGTTCAAGTTTTGTGACATTCACTCTTTAAAAAGCCTTTGAAAGATCTAATCTGTGCAATTTCCCACTTAACCCTGGTGTAGTGGCTCAGTCAAGACAAAAACCAAAACCACATCCAGCGCAACATTTCAAGAGCTTTATTGGTCACAGCGAGACAAGTACAACCAGCAGTGCAATGTATCCCCGAATCAGTCTTTAGACTGTGCAAGGTAATGAGATGTGTGCAAGGTAATGAGCTGTGCATGAAGTTGTAAAAGAGTTTTCGAAAAATATATCAGCGCTGCTGATCCTGAGATCAGCTACATGTTGTGTCTCCAGTTACATTGTCACTTGCGCTTGCCTCACATTTAACGGCCTCACTTTCATGATTTGCTTAAATTTGAATCGTTTCATAGCTTTACTATAGCTGCTGCTAGTTTCACTATACACACAGTACTGTGCAAAGGTTTAAGGCAGGTGTGAAAAAATGCTGTAAACAAAGAACGCTTTCAGAAATGGAAGTGTTGATCATTTATTTTCATCAATCAACAAAATGCAGTGAATGAACAAAAGAGAATCTAAATCAAATCAATATTTGGTGTGACCACCCTTTGCCTTCAAAACAGCATCAATTCTTCTAGGTACACTCGCACACAGTTTTTGAAGGAACTCGGCTGGTAGGTTGTTCTGAACATCTTGGAGAACTGACCACAGATCTTCTGTGGATGTAGCTTCCTCACATCCTTCTGTCTCTTCATGTGATCCAGACATACTGGATGATGTTGAGATCAGGGCTCTGTGGGGCCAGAAGAACTGATGCTGGTTTGAAGGCAAAAGGTAGAAACACCAAATATTGATCTGATTTAGATTTTTCTTTGGTTCGCTCATTTTGCATTTTGTAAATTGATCAAAATAAACAATCATTATTGATATTTCTGAAAGCATTCTTTGTTTACAGCATTTTTTCACATCTGCCTAAAACTTTTGTACTGTATACTGTATATATATATATGTATATATATATGGATTTAACTTGGGGTCAGCGGTGGCCTGGTGGTTCGGGCATTGGCCACATAATCGGAGGATTGGGGGGTTCGAACCCCTTCCCAATAGGTTGCCCTGAGGTACCCTTGAGCAAGGTGCCGTCCCCGTCCCGCTCCTCCCTGCAAAGGGCTGGTGACTTGTCCAGGGTGCGTCCCCCGTCCTTCGCCCTGTGTGCACTGGGTTGGACTCCAGCATGCCCCGTTTGGGACAAGTGGCAGAAAATGGATGGATGGATGGATTTAACCTGGGTTTTCAATGAGCAAATTCCAGCATAACTTTTCATTGTGAAACTCAACACAACACAATACACACTGTGCTGCAGCTCTTTAAAGCACCCAGGGAGCAGTGACGGGGACAATTCCTTGCTCAAGGGTACCTCAGGGCAACCTGCTGCTCTGGGATTCAAACCCATGACCTTCAGACTCCTGAACCTCGAGACCACTGCTGCCATGAATATAGTTTAATAATTAATAATGGTTGTCATTGATGAATCAATATTCTATTAATGCATTTTGACCTACTTCATCGTGCAATAATGTCATATCTGTACCATCTGTATCTGCAGCACAGGCCATTATCTCTTGGATTTTAGAGATATTTGTTATTTTGTTGGTCTTAAACGTATTTAATATTTTGATCTCATGTTCTTCTGAAAGTTATTACCATTTGGGGACACTGCTTAAACACTGAGCTTTATGCGATTGATCAAAAAATGCACTGCTGGCTCTTTTTTTCCCTCTTTATTCCTTTTGTCTAATGTAGCTTATATAATTGATGTCAAATCATACATCATTTATTGAGCTTGTTCAAAGGAAAGGCAGTGAAATGTGACATTTTTACAAAAACAAAGACAGCAAAAAGAAAGTATTAATGTCCCCTGTCCCTTTTCCCCTGTTGATAATGTCTGTTTAGTCATTATTTTTCAATCCGTCCAGATACTCTCCTCAATCATCATTTTCTTTATATGCACCTTTTCCTCTATCAGCTGAAAATTGATGCCAGCAAACGTAATGGTTTCTGATAGCTGCAATTTGTCATTGTGTTGTTCAGCAGCGGACCATTCTCTCTGTAGTATCCGCACTGCCCGCCGCTCTCTCCATTTCCATATTTGTTGTAGTGTGCTTGTTTAGGCCATTGACTGGACCATTTCAGGTCCAGTAGGCATGATTCTTATTGATAAGCATCTCTAATTCTCATTGGCTGTGTTTGCTAAGGAGACCTGGGTAATGGATATCCTGTGCTTGGAGTGATAACACTTAACCCTAGCAAGGCTCTGCCTAGATCCTTCTGACCTCAGGGACACTGCAAGCTTGACCTGGATGAGAGGGACTTAGGAGAGAGAGACATAGATACCCAGAACAAAATATGATTTAAAATCTTTACATTAATTGCATATGGTGCATAATGTAGTGACCAGTATATTATGAGACAAGCCCATCTGCCTGGCTGTGCAAAAGTTAAGTAATTGGATGACTTTAAAGCATCTTTTGCAAGCTTCTCTGAATGAATTCAATGACTTGGGGGCATTAGCATGCCCAGTGGTCAGTATTTATCAGTATTTTGTTAAGCCATTAATCTAGTTTTAACCATGTTTTTCAGTTTTTGTTTTTTAACATTGTGTTTTGTCATTTTCTTGTCTTTGCGGCCCCAGTATGACTTTTTTTAATCGATATTCATCAACTGAAATCACCCTGCAGCACCTACACACATGCATGAAACCATGTGATGTGGGCCGATCTATAAAAAATGGCATGATGCACTTAATTGACCAGTGGTTGCACCTCTGCTAGAAGGTAATTCAGTCTCATAAAGCATGCATTATAAAATGCCTTTTATCCATAAGTAATCTGTATATACGTTCATATTTAATCACAGCCTGCCATATTGTTTCACACTGTCGTATTATAACCAGCATGCTAGTTATGGTGATATATCTAGATGCTATTAAGCACTCTTTTTATAACACACTTATATTATATAAGATAGTATTACAAATTATTTTTTGTTGCATCAAAATGCCATCAAAATAAACAATAAAAATCATTCTAAATAGTTTCATTTCCTTTTCAGCACTGGTTCAGAATATTTTTTACTGCTTTTGATACCATTCACTATGTTCCAAAGTGACCTTAAGAAATGGCAGTAATCTTGTATTCACATAAACCAATGATAAACAGGGCCAATCTTTAGATTATGAGTCATGTGAAATGTTAATATTGAACAAGAGAAATCAATTCCTCCTAATAATAGATAAATAAACAGATTGTAGCTGCAAAGGTCAATTGCTTTGTTGATTTTTCTCCTTTTCAATTTTACAGTTAAATCAAGTCAATGGCCTCAATATCAATGGCAGCTGGATTGTCTCTCTCCATTTGCGAGGCTGCAAAAACCAGGAATAAACCAGGAATAAAAATGTCTCCTCGCCTCGAAGCGCTATATGTGACTAGAATCGATGCTTTTCAGCCACTTTTCCCTCGGCCAGCTGAAGGATTGTCCCTGACGGCAGAGGTGGGGTCTTAGCAGGGCCACGCGTAAACCATTATGCCTCTTTATTGGAATTATATATCTGTTTTTATGCATTACCGAGGGCCTATCTCTGAAATATTTACATTATCCAGGACACAGGCGATGGGAGAGTTTGCAAAGTGCCCGCAATCTAAAAACAATAAAGAGCAGTCTCCGTCTTTATGGCTGCCATTTGATGAAATGACTGGAGGCAGAAGATGATTTTATTGCCTGAGCTGCGGGCACTTCTGACTCTGTCACTGAGGCTTTTTAGAACCATTTTTATGCATTGTATTGTGATGTAGCTTCATGGTAGATGCTGCCTTTGAGAAGCAATAGTGTCACATATTTTGATGAATCACTTCTCACTGCTGAACCTTTCAGAAAAGCACTGCTTGGGCCAGTCCTGGACCTGTGCTGTGCTACTAGATGATGGGCCTGGCTCTTGAGGTATTTTCTTGAGACCTGTTGCCAAAAAGTTGACTATGTGTCGAGGTATTACATGTCTGTAGTTTACATTTGCGGCTTTTAGCAGATGCTCTTTTCCAGAGCAATTTCCAGTTCGGCATTACAGAGGCCGTCCTCCTGGTGGTTAGGAAGTTGGCCTCAGAATCAGGTGGCCGTGGGTTTGAATCCCAGACCAGTAGATTACCCTGAGGTCCCAGTCCCTGCTCCCTGGGTGCTTTCAATAGCTGCCCCCTGCTGCACTTGTGTGAGTGTATGGGTAACATCCAGAGGTGTAATTTTGTTATGGTTCACTGTGTGCTGTGCTGTGTTTCACAATGACAAGCATAGTAACTTTCACTTTTCTCAGCTACTTAAGGGTTTTGCTGAGGAACCCAATGTTTCATAGCTTACAATCATTCCAGGCTTCTTCTTCTTCTTCTTCTTCTTCTTCTTTCTTTCGGCTGCTCCCATTTAGGGGTCGCCACAGCGGATCAACCGTCTCCATTTCTTCCGGTCCTCTGCATCTTCCTGCTTCAAACCAACCACCTGCATGTCCTCTCTCACCACGTCCATAAAGCTCCTCTTAGTCTTCCTCTTCTCCTCTTTCCTGGCTGATCCGTATTCAACATCCTCCTCCCAGTATAATCCTGGTCTCTCCTCTGAACACGTCCAAACCAACGCAACCTTACTTCTCTAGCTTTGTCTCTAAAACTTCTAACCTGAGCTGTCCCTCTAATATACTCATTTCTAATCCTGTCCATCCTCGTCACACCCAACGAAAACCTGCAACACCGTGTAGTTCCTCTTAATTAAGGGTTGATTCTTGACATTACTCTGAGCTTGTTCTAAGACTGTAGGCCTGTCGTTGAAAGCTCATGATGTAAAGGTAGTATTGCACCATACTGTAAAAACTTGTGTGTTTCTATATGAAAAGCCTAACATTTTATTCCATTTTTTTGATTTGCTATTTGTTTTCCCAGACAGACCCTGTTTTTATGTAATGCATGAAATATTAAACTATTATTATTTCAACTTTATCGTGTCGACTGAAACATAGTCAGTGAGCTTCCTGAATGCCTAGAAGAAATGTTTGTATCTACCAACCATGAAGGCACAAACTCTGACCTAATTAGATTTTAAGTCTTTAATCCATCCCTTAACCCTTCCATCCCAAACTTAATAAGTAATACTAGTGATGTGGTCTTTCCAGAGTGTCCAGCCAATGTGATGCTTCTATGAAATAACCCAAAAATTCCAAATATGTTCTTTAGTTCTTTAAACTTATTTGCTCTACTCTGCCCTGATGGGTCTCCATTGATGCATTTCCACATGATAAATGTCCTGGTGTTTTTTGGTCTGTTTGTTTGTTTTTTGTGGTATCTGAGACAGCATTGATAGGCAGGTGATGTTGCGGTGGATTAATTCCTGCTCATTGCTTCTGATTCGTATCTGTTCCAATCCACATCCTATTTTTCAAATAGAAAGCAACCTAGATTGTCCTGCAACACATTAGGACACAAAACTCAACTAGTGTATCGGTTCTCCGCCTCACACCGACAATTAAATGATAAACATCTATGCAGTTTAGTTCACTGTCTGTCCCCTTAATAAAGATAACTGATGGTTGCAACCCTGAAGAGCTAACACCATTACACTTCCTCCTTGCACAGTGGGACCTCCTCGATAACAATATCTTCAGTTCTAGCAGAGCACTAGATCATGAGGGAGCTTAAGCACTCGGACTATTTGGGTACAATTCCACTACAGAGAGATGGCTGGCAGGCATTCTCTAATGCTCCTCCTAATGACACAGTTCTAACGAGAGGCTAAGCACTTCAGAATGAACTCAGAGCGAGCGAGCGAGAACGAGAGAGAGAGAGAGAGAGAGAGAGAAAGGAAGAGAGCGAATGAAAAGTGATAATGCACTCAGTGGTAGTGCTCTGAGCCGAAGGAGCACTGATAGTTGTCTTGGTGACGTGGACCACCCTCTCAGCACCAAGATCTAACTGTCTCCATAACAACCCTATTTGCTTGGCAATATTTATGGACTGCCTCTGAAATGGCTTTTTTTTTTCCTTCTCTCCTTTCGTTCTTTTTTTCTGTTTTATTTTCAGAGTATTTCTCTTTTTCTGACCGACAGTGTTCTCTTCTATCCCCCACAAGATTTTACACACTCTGCCACCAAGTGTTAGTCACACGCAAGATAAATCTTTTCTCCATTATCATATTTCCCACCAGAGTTTTAAGACTCAGTCCACATTGTGGAACCACGGGACGTCTTCAATCATATTCTGCCATGCCTTATAAAACCTTACTGATACTTTCACTTGTTCGTTATACTGATATACTGCCGTAGGCGCTGGTAAGTGGGGAAATTGTTCTTGCCCTTCAAGTCTTATTTGAGAACTGTAGTTTTTGTTGGGTATTATTTGCTTCATTAAAAATCACCTTCTCTCATTGGTAGATCTTGATCACCAGCGATGCTATAACCATTCAGGGAGTCCAAGAAAGAATGCCCAGCCTCACAATCTTAGGATCGGATGAATGGACCACCTCCTTGTTGGCATCTGTTAGCTGACAGAACTGACATTTATCCTTCTCCTCCAAAATTGTTGGGCTGACTTGGCGTTAATAGTCATTAGAAAAGATTCATTCTGCCAGCGTTTTAGCTTCATATAATAAGAAGCGTTCTAACTATAGAGTGAGGACAAGATGCAAATAAATTGCTGAGACAGTTGGGTAAAAATGAGATTTCCAGTATAAATAATTGCATGAACAAAAGCATATTTGCTATATAATTGCTTTACCCTCGCCTACAACAAAACTGTCACTTGAGAACAAGAGCAAAGAGGATTCCTCGCTCCCTGCAGAGCATTTTCATTCTGTGTGGAGAGCATCGCCGAAGAGTATGCTTTTGATTTGGCAGATACAGGCAGCGTGTCCTGCGACAGAAACATATGCAATATGAATCACTGATTTAAAGCATCACTATATTTGAAGGGTACCTTCAGACTGTGGTATGAAGTCTCTGTGTCAATACTGTATATTCTTATCCAAAAGGTTCTTAACCAGCAGCAAATATATTTGGGCCACAATTATTTTAGTTCAGAGAATGTTGTGCAGAAGTTAATTCTTGCAAGTCAACAGAATGAAAAGTACAGACCTTTTTCACTTATTATCTATTAGAAGATCAGTTGACTCAAATGAGTAAACGGCCAGGTTGTGATGTTTCTATGATAATATTTTTGTAAGGCATGCAGGAATCCTTAAATCCTGCCCCTTGAACCCAAATATTATGTGACAGATTGAAGCACATGTGCAGAATTCCACACTAGATAATTTACATGTCTGTCTCATTATTGACAATAAAGATAATAAAGAGAAATGCGTCAGTATAAAGGAATGTTTGCTTGAAATGGATCTTGAATGAGATTGTAAAAATATGTAGATGAATAGAGGGGTGTATTGTTCCAGCTGAGAAAGTGGCAGAATGATAAAACTAGTGAAACGAAAGAAAGACGACTGCAGTGAAGTGGCCACGTTATGCGATTCAGATTGTACTAAAATAACCGTTCTGATGGATGTTAGTGGCGTTTTATATGATCAGTGTAAGACTTCCCAGAGACCCAGAATGACTCACTGCTGGCTTGAATGAGTGAACTCACAACATGTATATACTGGCAGACAAACACATGCAGACATGTGCACGCACACACACACACACACACACACACACACACACTGTTCTGTTGGACAGAACTCCAAACACAGAAACATCTGTTCCTTTTTTCTTCAGACTCTCTCTGACTGGACTGACCAGACTGTGCACTGCAGGGGAGAATGACTAATACCTATGCAGCAGGCCAGTTTACTCTCACACTCTCCCACACACACACACAAACACACACACACACACGCACACGCAACGCATGTGCAAATTCTTAGGCTTGTTCTGGTCAAGGTCAATGTTCATTTTCTTGATAGCCGTTGTTAAAAGTAGGGTTACACTGATAGATATTCTTTTTCTCTTCTAATGCCAAGCTGATATCTGTAAGTAAATAAATAAAGAAAGAAAGAAAAAAGAAAGAAAGAAAGTGTTAATATGTCAACAGTGTTTACTCCTCAGTCCACACTGTCATGTTTTCAGTCTGTAGATGAACGGCCCAAAAGCAACCAGTCAGGACAGACGTCATTTACGTAGATCAGGCTTAAATGTATTTATTCAAAAGCTGTCTGGTCCTGCACAAGGATAGGTTGGAAAATCTTTCTTTTTTTTACAATTTTTCTAGCGTAATCTTTTCAATTTGTTTCTCTAATTGTACCATGAACTGAAATATAGCGCAGCCTGTCTTAGTGTTCATCGTTATTGGTTCCTAGGAAATAGGAAATAGGAGGATTTGGGATTTTTTTCCATAAATGCTGCTACACACCTAAATAATGCACTGGAGCAGAGACAGACACCACAGTAGAACAACTACAGCTGCTGAACTGATATGAAGTGAAAGTGACTATTTGTCATTGGGAAATACGGCACAGCACACGGTGAACCACAACGAAGTGCAGCCTCTGCTTTTCACCCACACCTTGCTCCAGGGTACCCTAATGGTCTGGGATTCAAACCCATGACCTGCCAATCCTGGAGCTTAGTCTTTAACCGCTAGGCCACCACTGCCCCGGAAGTGACGGCCCATATGGGGATTGAACTCATGGTCTTGGCGTTTTTAGCAACATGCTCAAACTAACTGAGCTAACTGGCCGACATCTCAGCTGATGTTTCTATACAGGGGGTCCGACAAAGCATTCAGTTAGTCTGTTTTGTTAGACCTTCAGCAACAGAAGCAGTAGCCTCATGATAATGTGTTCACTGCTGTTAAAGGGCACATTATCTTTGTATACACACACACACACACACACACACACATGCAGACAAACTTTGCAGAGATGTCATAACCAGCAGAATAGCATTCCCTCCATCATTTCCAGTTGACTCCAAGTGGCCCCTCCCTCTCGTCCTGGGCGAGCAGAGTCTGACAGGGTGCCATGTCATTATCTGAAGAGTGGAGAAATGTTCCAGACTGCACTGAATTGCTCTCTCTCTCTTTGTCCCCCTCACACTCCCAGCCCCCGCCTTTTGCTTTTCCTCTCGCTTTCTTGATCTTTTTTTCCCTCACTTTCATGGTATCCCCTCACTCTCTTTCTCCCTCTCTCTCTCTGTCTATCCCTATTTCTCTCTTCCTCTCAGCCTTTCTCTGTCTCTTTCTGCACTTGTCTTTCTCTTTCTCCACCTTTCTTCCAAGCCCAGCACCTTTACAGATCCTTTTATATTGGGTTACCATCTCACCATCTATCTATCCATCCATCCATCCATCCATCCATCCATCCATCCATCCATCCATCCCAGCCATCCATCCATCCATCCATCCACAGAGACAAAAGCAGCCGGACTGGGGAAGACAGTGAGACAAGACAATGTAAATATTATTTCAATTTAAGATGTCGAGGAGTTTCAGAACTATTGAGTCTCAGTGTTGATCTGATTTCTCTGGACCAAGAAAAGGTTTGACCATGAATTTTTATGAAAAAGAGCAGCTTGCTCTTTCAGCCCAGGTCCTACAGCCAGGCGTCGGGGGTATTCTGAAAATCAGCCCAGCAGTTAGCGCCCCTATAGGGTCCTGAGTGGGGTCAGGCAGGGGTGTGGCGTCTCTGATGTGTTTTATGTGCTAACAACAGAGCCGCTGAGATCTTAGGACACCAGACTGCAATTCAAAGACTACTTTACCTTTCACAATAGATTTTGCTAAAAATCAGACTGATATATAATGTTTAACCAGCACAGGGTTTGCTTTTGTAAAACATGCTCTGCCACCATAAAGTGGGATAGAAGTTGATCCTGACTGTTGAGAAGTTGGGTATTGGGTGGATGCATCCCACAATCTAAGTGGATAAAACTTGCAAAAGCTGTTTTAAATAGATGGACCTTTTTTTATGCTAGTAGGCAAATGGAGCAAAGAAGCTGAGGACTTCTTAAATAGTAAGAAAATTTCCAGCTGGTTGGCTTGGTGGCTTTCAGCTGTCAAATAAAAGACGTGGTTTAATTTGCAACAGTCTGGCAGTAACTTCTCTGTGGCACAGACTGGTATACTTGGATCCGCCTCCAGGTCTACTGTCAAACTTTCAAGCTACACTGGTGGACTTTTTCTGGGACAAGCTGTATTGGGTTCCTCAGAGCGTGATGTTTTTATCTAAGTAGGATGAAGGACAATACTTGGTTCACTTGTCAAGTAGAGCTGCCACATTTCATCTCAAACTTGAGAGACTTTTTACTGGACCAGACAGGCTACTCTGGAGGCCTTTGGCCTGCAGTCCTCTCAGAGTGCTGAGGAGCTTGCATGTGGATTTCTCTTTTGTTTTTATAGACCTAAAATGCTGCAAATTTGCCAAATGTTTTAAACTTTTTGTGTGGTATCTTTCAAATCCTCAGCTTTTCTAAAGTGTCCAGGGCAATTTAGCATCTCTGCATGATGATGGATAGAACAAGCTCTTCAGCTGACAGGACCATATTGCTGTGAGGACTACCAATATAAAGTGAAAGTGACTGTTATTGTCAACTACACAGTGAGCTGTATCCTCCAGTACCTTCCTCAGAGGATACCTCGAACAACCTACTGATTAGGATTCAAACCAAGACCTTCCGATCCTGGTGCCTAGTGTAGTAAAGTGTAGATGTAGAATGACTGAAGGTCAAGTCCATGCGTTTTGAGGCAGCTGTTAAACACATGGAAGAGTGCTAGCAAACATCATCCGTAACATGAGCGTTCACTCTCCCAAGCTGAACCTCACACCTGTTTCGTGGCAATGAAGAAGCTCAGCAACCACATGAGTAAAGCAGGTGTGGTGCTTTATGTTTAAGTGGGACTATTTGGAAAGGTATAAATAATTGCAATTCATCTGATCACTCTTCTTGACATTCTGGAGTTTATGCCAATTGCCATCATAAAAACTGAGGCAGTGAACTTTGTGAAAATGAATATTGGTGTCATTCTCAAAACTTTTGGCTGCAGCTGTAGTAGCAAACCACACAGACACATTCCCTTATATGCGACCATTGCCAAATGTTCTCATTGACACAGTGAGAAGGAGAGAGCTCAGTTCAGATGCCACTCAATCGCCAGCCCTTTATCCACCTCCAACCAGAGAAGGAGTACACTGTTGCCATGACACCATGGCAGATGTGAGTTATGACCCTGTTTATCTTTCTTTCCATTTCTCCTTCATTGTTTTGGCTTTTCCCTGTTCTTTTTACAATCTCTCTCTCTCTCTCTCTCTCTCTCTCTCTCTCTCTCTCTCTCTCTCTCTCTTTTGATTTTTTTTTTTTCATTTGCAGTGTTTGAAAGATATGAATGGGAAATAATGTAATGCTTTTACCCAAAAGCTCTGAGCTTTCCTCAGTGGTGTATTTAGTCTAAGCTCTCACAGCTCATCGTATTTTCTTATGTATGAAGAAAATATTCATGACCCAGTACAGTCATGTGCTTCAAAGGGAATGTGTGAGACACGACTGAAATATGGTCTCTCGTGGGGCACTCCTATGGATGCACCAGTTGAATTTGAATAGGGAACTTGCTGTGGGTTTGTTTGCAACTTTACATCTTCATTTCCAGCAGGGACCCACCAGCGCTTCACTGCCAACCATGAAAAATGCATTCAATTATTGTGCAGCGGTATTTGTTAAAAGCGCCAACATTAGATATGCATAAAATATATGAAAACCATCACATCTGTTCCATAATGAAAGGTCCCCTTCACCAGCTGAAGACGTTAGCATTTCCATTTAAATTTTTAAAATCCCAAACACTATTTGTGGGGGAAAAATGCAAATGCATTATTAATATTCCACATGAAAGGGGAGCATTAGTCACGGATTATATAATTCAAATGAAAATGTTTTGTATTAGGTAACATTTGTAATAGAAAATAAGCAAAACGGCAGTGAGGGGAAAGCACTAACACAGCAGTTTTTTTGCGGAATGCACTGCAGTGTAGCTGAGGTTCAACCTCACAATCCAGCTCACAGAGAGAGAGAGAGAGAGAGACAGACAGAGAGAGAGAGAGAGAGAGAGAGAGACAGACAGAGAGAGAGAGAGAGAGAGAGACGGGAGGGGTTGGGAAGAGAGGTATTGCATCTGTAGTGAGCAACACGACCAAAAAAGCCCCGTGAAAGTCTTGTATGACCCCTGTAGGAAACATGATTTCACAGAAAAACATTTTGTGTTTCCTGTTCAGCATTTGATTCCTAAAAAAACAGAACTTTAAATAAACATTGTAAAAAAACTCTCCGCCTCATGTAAACATTCTTCGCCAATAGAAGAATTTCCCTGCAACCATCCAGTCATGGCGAGAACCTGTAGTTTTAACAGTGCAGCTCTGCAAGGCACATGAAGAGTTTCTGCAGCCTCTCTGATGACACAGTGAAAATTGATTGATCATTAAGTCCGGCCAGTGGAGCCTTAAGCTACCATAATAAAGAGTGTGAAAACGTGTCCATTAAGAGCCACTTTAAACGTCGCTTGGGAGATGCTCCAGGCCCTGATGATAAAGTTAGTGCCTGTCGTGATGTAGCCTATAGCTAATGTTTTTGAACAGTTTCCAAGAGGCAAAACAGATTACAGGAGGGAAAATCTACATCCATTACCAAACTGCAAATACTTATGAAGTGATAAGTCACTTTATTAGTTACTTTGTATTTGCTGCTATTGTCCAATTCATCAGCTCCACCACCAGTTTGTCGTTCACAATCATCATCCATTTTACTGTTAGCTCCCTTTCAACTCATTATCTGTGTGTGTGTGTGTTTGTTTGTTTGTGTGTGTGTTTCCACCCTAGTGTGACAGCTGGCCTGAGAACAGTTCATCAACTAAAATGATCCCACCTACTGCATCCTCTGGCCAGAAACTTTCCCTGATGAAGGACTTGAAGATAACTAACTCATCTTCTACATGCACGTCAGGTGAAATCGGAGAGAGTGTGTTTGTCTGTCTGCCCTGTGATGGTCGGGCGACCTGTCCAGGGTTTCTCCCCACCTTTCACTGTTCTATGAGAGCTGGGATAGGCTCCAGCACTGCCGACTACCCTAAATAAGGCGAGGGCCTAAGAAAACAAGTGGGTTAGATCTATCTGATACAATGGACAGTAAACGAACGCAGTGTTTAAAACTGCTGCGTGTGTTGCACAGTAACATCAGATGAACCTAAAGACATCGTGAGGAAATGGAAGTGTTTCGAAAGGGAATCATAAATGCATCGTCGTGGCGACAGCCGAACTCTCAAACACAGTCATTCGTGTGTGGGAGTGTGAGCGTACATCCGGTTGTGTGTGTCTGTCCATTTGTACGACACGTCAGAGTGAGATTGCTGGTGGGCAGATATGATGACTCAGCACTTTAGCAGATTGTGCGTGTGGGTGTGTGAGCATGTGTGTGTACATGTGTTTGTACGGTATGGATGGTTGTAAAGTATAGCCGGGGGCGGGAAGCTGGCAGCTGCTCAAGGTTGAGGGTTGATAAGGTGCCTTGCATGGATGTGTCATGGGAACACTGACCCCCACACATGCACACAAACTTCATACCTTGCAAAAAAAACTTGCAAACAGCATGCAAACAGCAGTCCACCCAATAGAACCTCTTTTTTATTTTGAGGTGATTTGGCAGGGCGACTCTACTGTAAGTTAAATATATATTATAGATATATTATTAGATAATATATCTATATTATAGATAAATATATATTATAGATATTTGAAATAGATATTTGTAAGTGCATTGGTTGTTGTGACATCAAAATACAATTTAAATGAGCTTTGATTCATTTTTTAGTCATGAATTGTATAAACTACAGCTTATTGAGGAAAAAGGAAGGGAAACGTTCTTTTTTCTTTGGAGCTTTTAAAGCAGTCCTTTCGCTGTGCTCTTTCATCACTCCTCTTAAGCTGCACAAAGACATGTCAGGAGATGATGACACTCCGGCTTTTGCTGACTGCTCAGATTTAGCAGCTGTTCATAATGGATTGGCAGAGACGGAACGTGTCCATTCTACAGCATTAACTGTGTGGCCTTTCATTCTCTGGCTCTTCTTCTGGCTTTGATAAATTATCAATTAGGTAAATCATGTTAACTCTTCACTAAGAATACAAGCCACTTAGATTATTGCATTATATTATGTATCATGGTTACCACCATTACTCCTTCTACAGCCCATTTACATATTGTCACCGTCACATCAAAGCAAGGGAACTTTTCTCTTTCAGGCTTTTTCCCAAAATTTCGAAATGCTGCTCACTCTGTAAATAAAAGCGTGATGAACTCATAGCCACGTTTTTGCATCAGTGTGGAAGGATATTAAAGGATATTGAGGTGTTTGTCACATCGTTTGTTTTAAGTGGGACAAGTAGTGAAGTGAACCAAACTGAGAGCAGCTCCCAGAGACTCTGAGTTTGACCAAAATGCTCCACAGTGTGTCCCAGTGATGACTAGTTCATTTGAGTTAGTTTTGAGGGTTGAAACGGACCAAGTGAGAACATGGAGCCAGTGCCTGGACGTCAGATTTCATTCCATATAATCAAGGGTTTTGGTGGAGTCGGTTTTTTTGGGGTGGCGGTGGTCTAGAGGTAGGATACTTGCCTATGGACCTATGGTTCAAGAGGTCCCAGGTTTGAGTCCCACCTCTGGCGCTACCATCACTGGGTCCCTGAGCAAGACCCTTAACCCTGAGTGTCTCCAGGGGGACTTTCCCTGAAATCAGGACATGGAATAAGAGCTCTGGATAAGAGCATCTGCTAAATGTTGCAATGTATATTTATATATAATAACCAAACCCTACTGTGTTCATCTACCAAAGGTTTTGTTTAAACAGATAATATAATATAATAAGGTAACAGGAATATATTAGTTGCAATACTTTTATCAGTGAAATATAACTTACAGGAGAAGCAGTGTGGATTATGTTAATTCATTGCAATTTTACAAAAGCACAGCAGTTTATCATTGTTTGGAAATAACAGCTTTACAAAGTTTTCCTCAACACTTTTAAAAGAGTCAAAAATGCAAAGGTTTCATTTTCTTTAATGTTTTATAATAATAATATAGCAGCCACACATGGAGGTACTTGATGCTTTCATAGTTAGTTTCCCAGAACCTCCAGAAAATCTGGTTTGATGTAAAACAAATAACAATTAAAGTATCGTACTGCCTTAAAACAGCACAGTATTATAGAACCGCTCACAATCACGGTAGCGGTGCTCTAGTGGTTAGGGAGTTGGCCCCAGGATCAGAAGGTTGTGGGTTTGAATCCCAGACCAGTAGGTTGTCCTGAGAGGTTTTTCTCTTTGTGTGCTGTGCTGCGTTTCAAAATGACGAGAATAGTCACTTTCACTTTAAAATCTACTCTCGCCTAGCTGGATGAAAGCAATTCACTGACTACACTTTGCATAGAACTGAAATCCGTGCACCAGAGCACAAGCTTTATGCACAAGCCATAACCGTGTGGAACTGAGCAGGTTTCAGCTGTGAACCGTCCCCAACATGTACTGTTTAAGTTATTAAATACACAGTGTACCTTTTCTATTTCCAGTTAAAGCTTTTACATTAGCACTCAAACAGGAGTGTGAAAAGCCATTGAATGTTAAACTACCTCAGTAATGGTAACAATAAAGGCAATGACAACAACGCTAACACCGCTCACACCCATTTGCATCATCACGATGGCTGAACGTAACGCATGGGCCTGTTCTGCTCTCCTCGGTACGGCTCTGCGGGCTGCTGGCTGTGCAGCTCTAGAAGTGTTCCCACATGAGCGCCGTGGCTCTGCCTGATCTGAGGCCTGCCTCATTCTGTCAAAACAGGTGTCTTGTCTTTCTGTCATTCGTGCTGCGACTACACGCTTCCCTCCTTCCTCTCTTACCTCCTGGAATCTTCCTCCTCCTCTCCCTTGTCCCTGAAATATTCATCCCTAAATCTCTGCGCTTATCTTCAGATTTTTTTGTCTTTTTTCACCTCAGAACACCCCCCCTCCTTTCACTGACTGTTGTCAGCCTCTTTTTATGAGGAAAGAACATCTATTTTAAGCGCTGCACCATAGACCAGCCACCCACACACTGCCACCGAGAAAGAAAGCAAGGAGAGAGAGAGAGAGAGAGAGAGAGAGAGAGAGAGAAGGAGAGAGAGAGAGAGAGAGAGGTAGAGAGAGACTGGCACATCTCATTCTGGGAAGCTGAATGTGTTTGGTTGGGAGGGGATGGAGAAAAGAGAATGAGAGAGAGTAGGAGGGGTAGAGTACAGGGGGATGGGGGACAGTTCATCAAAAGCAACAGCTCAGTCACCGCTGCTACAGTTTATCTAACACACCGCATACACACGGGCAGATCTGTTTCAAACACATCAGTATGAGATATGATCCAGCCAGTGAATCCAGAAACTCAGCCGAAACGGAAAAAGAGAAAAGAAATGGAATTGCCCCGACTTTGCATCAACCACTCTCTCCTGAGCCAGGTATTTACGCTGCTGGGGATTCAGCAGCAAGAAACAGAGAAGATGTAAAAAAGAGTCTGTCTATGGGAGACCGCTCCTGTTGGTTCTCATATATTTCCAGAGGATAGAATGTACTGAAGTTCCTGAAGAACTTCGCAAAAACATTGACTTAAAGATTCCTGACTTTAGAAAGTCTTGGTTTTTTTTACAGTATGTTTAATTTTTTGTATAAATTTTGAAATTTTGAAAAGAATCATTTAGTGTTTTCTGGGTTTGAGAAGAAGAGTCTGATTCTTATAGACACACTTATTTCTATACATTTTGACACGATTATTACATTGAAATGGATCTACATTTGTTATATCAGTCAGCCTTTAATGAATGTTTATTTAAATCAAGAGCTCACTGAAAATGACACAGTGTAGCTGAGCGTTTCAAGATGTGAAGGGTTAAAAATAAATGGCAAAAATAGTTGAATCCACTAAAACAAGTGACACTATACATTTTAGGTAAATAAAAAGATGAGTTTTAGTGAAGGACAAATAATAAGGTAAAAATAATTCAAATGAAACAAATGAAAATAAAAAGCAAATTAAAGGCTACATCTAATCTAAATAATTAAAATGATTTACAAAAGCATCAAATCAGTTCCAAAAATGAATCAAACTAAATCAGTCTGAAATCGCTGGTGACCGTAAATCAAAGATGTAACATTTTTCAGGAAAAAGTGCTTTTACAATAATTACAATACACAATGTCATGGAAATATATATATATATCAATAGAAATCTATCCATCTATCCAACCATCCATCCATCTGACTGACTGACCATCTATCTATCCATCCATCCGTTCATCCATCCATTCATTTTTCGTCTGTCCTTGCAACCATCCATCTGTCTGTCCAATCATCTGTCCATCCATCCATTCATCCATCCATCCATCCATCCATCCATCTATCCGCCCATCTATAGAACCATCAGTCCATCCATCCATCCGACCATTTATCTTTCTGACCATCCATCCATCTGTTCATCCATCCGTCCATCTGCCCAGCCATCCATCAATCTGTCCGCCCATCCATCCATCCATCCATCCGACATCCATTCATCCATGCATCCCTGTTTATATACCATATATATGTGTATATATGCCAGCCATCAATTCGTCATCTGTCCATCCGTCCATCTATCCGTCCATCCATCCATCCATCCATCCATCCATCCATCCATCCATCCGACATCCATCCATCCATCCATCCATCCTTCCATCCATCCATCCATCCATCCATCCATCCATCCGACATCCATTCATCCATACATCCCTGTTTAGATACCATATATATATGTATATAGGTAATATTATATATGTGACAAACTCACATTCAAGCAATGGCTAAACAAACGAAATCATCAGGGTGTGCATGTGTGGTGTGTGTGTTTTGTTGTGTGTGTGAACTGTGTGTGTTTATCTGGTTTATCACACTGTGACCACTGAGAAAATGACTATTACATGCTGGCATCATTCTCACGCTGGTGCAGAGAGATTTAGTGATTTTCAGCACCATGGACAGCAACAAACAGCGAACTACACTGAAACCTGCTCATGAGCGCAGTTGTTATAGAGCGTAATATTTCCCACTATTCTTTTTTATATTGCTTCCAACCACAAGCTATCTATCAACATCTATCTGTTTCTTATTTCCTCCCTTCTGTGTTTTACTCTGATCAAAATAATGTAATAGACCATCTTCTTTCCTCCACACTTTCGAAACAGTAGTTCAGTGCTGAGCGTTACCGTTGAGTTTCTCTCTGTGGTTCTGTCTGGTGAGGTAATCTCTGATTCACTGCTGATTTTGTCTTCTGCTCAAAAGAACATTTACCTCATCGACTGTTTGCGGCTGACCATCCAGGCCATACATTTTGAAATGGAGTTGATGAGTAGCAGGGTCATTAGGTCATGTTTTAAAGCTGTGATTTAATCTTTTCATATAACATTCTACATTTGGGAGCGCACAATGTGCTTTACATGCAATATGAGACACAAAACGTCTGTTCCCTTTCTTCTTTCACGTTCCTTTGATAATTCCAAACTGGACATCGCTTACGATGCATGAGTGGCCACTTTCAGGACAATAAAAGAGAGTATTGGCAGAAAATAATTCAATATCTCAGTTCAGCTCAGTTTGGATCAGGAGTTTTATGACCCAAAGGCAAATGAAGATCATGTGCAAAAGTTTGGGTACACAAAATCAAATTGCATTTAGTTGTTTTCTAAGCAAAAAGCTCCACAGGGTACACATACTCGTGTGTGTGTGTGTGTGTGTGTGTGTGCGTGTGTATATATATATATATGAAAGGAAAAAAGTGAAAGTGACTACCCTTGTCATTGTGAAACGTAGCACAGCACAACACAATGAAATTGAACCTCTGCGTTTTAGCCATACACACACGTGCAGCAGGGAGCAGCTATTGAAAGTGCCCGGGGAGCAGTGACAGGGATGGTACCTTGCTCAAGGGTACCTCAGGACAACCTACTGGTGAGGGAATCAAAACCACCATCTTCCGATCTGGGGCAACTACTTAACCACTAGGCCACCACTGCTTCTTAACCTCTGCACTTTCGTTCTTTTTCATTCACACTCATGTATCCTGTCTTTTTTCTACTGACTGTCATTCCTCTCTAGAGCATATCTCCATCTCTCCAGGTTCTCCTCAAGCTGCTCCCTGCTCTCACTACAGATTGCAATATCTTCAGCAGATATCGTAGTCCACTTGGACTCTTCTCTAACCTCATCTGTCAGCCTGTCCATTACAATGGCAAACAAGAACGGGCTCATTGCTGATCCTTGATGTAATCCCATCTCTACTTTAAATGCATCCATTACACCTATTGCAGACCTTACCACTGTCACATTGCCCTCATATATATTCTGAACTACTCTGACAAACTTCTCTGCCAGTCCTAACTTTCTCACAACTCCTCTCTAGGCTCACTGTCATGCTTTCTCCAAGTCCACAAAGACACAATGCAACTCCTTCTGACCTGTACTGTCCTTGTACTCCTGTTTATTTCCTTCATCTCTCTGACCATCCCATTTCTTCTTTAATTGCTTCTTCTTTTGTACACACTCTTGGACTTCTGTGTTCCACCACCAGGTTTCTTTATCTTCCTTCTTCCTTCCCGATGTCACACAATTACCTTTCTTTCTGTCTCTCTTACCACTTTTGCAGTAGTTGCCCAGCAATCTGGTAACGGTTCCCCCCCTTGCTCATCTTAACTCCTGCCTGAATTCTACCTTGCAGTCCTCCTTCTTCAGCTTTCACCACCATTTGATCCCCCACTCTCCTTAGTTTTCCTCCTTTTCTTGACCTCGAAGGTCATCCTACAGACCACCAGCCTATGCTGTTTAGCTACACTGTCTCCTGTCACAACTTTGCAGTCTCCAATAACTCTCAGATTGACCCTCCTGCAAAGGATATAATCCAACTGTGTGCATCTTCCTCTGCAGTCACCCTGTGCTCCTGCCTCTTCTTAAAATAAGTATTAACTACAGCCATTTCCATCCTTTTAGCAAAATCTACAACCATCTGACCTTCAGCATTCCTCTGCTTCACACCATGCCTACCCATCACCTCCTCATCACCACTGTTCCCTTCACCAACATGTCCATTAAAGTCTGCACCAATCACCATTCTCTCTTCCCTCGGTACACTCTCTATCACTTAATGTAACTCACTCCAGAATTCTTCTTTCTCCTTCATTTCACAAAGTGGGGTCTAGAGCACAGATGAATACACACTCTTCAGTCAGAATATTGAAATAACCTTCCTAATATTGTGTAGGTTCCCCTTGTGCCACCCCAACAACTCTGACCCATCAGGAAATGATATTCAGCACCAAAATTTTTGTAGATTTCAGGATCAGTTTGGTTTGTTCAGCACATCCTACAGACACTCGATCAATTGAGATCTGGGGATTTGGGGGTCAAGATAATGCCCTGAACTCTCAGTCATGTTCTGCATACCATTCCTAAACACTTTTGGCAATGTGGCAGAGCGCATTATCATACTGGAGGAGGCCATTAGGGTGCACTGTTGCCATAAAGGGGTGTATCTGGTCTCCAGCAAAAAGTGACATTGGCCAAAGCATCACATTGCTCTTATCAGTTTAGCTTCTTCTCACAGTGCATCCTGGTGCCATTCCTTCCCCAGGTAAGGGATTTCACTAAATATGATGTAAAAAAAACAAAAAAACATCTGAATGGTCTAACCTGGCCATCTTCTATTGTTCCATGTTCTGGTTATGCATCTGTGCAGCTCAATAAGCATCAAGATGGGATGCAGCTTGTGTTCTGACATCTTTCTATCATATTCTGAATTACTTTTCTCAGCAATTTGTGCTGAAGTAGCTCTTCTGCACAATCAGACCAGACAGGCTCGATTCACTACTCACACAAATCAATGAGCTTTGGGTGTTCATTGTGGCCTTATTGTTGATTCACTGGTTGCTCTCTCTTTAAATCAGTTTTGGAAGTTATTAACCATTTCAGACTAACTCCATACCTTTTTTACATTAATTTTAAATATGCTCTTAAAGATGGAACATTTTAATTCTGTGGACCAGACTAAGCATCATGAAAGAAGGTCAAGAAGATCAAGAAGATGGGTCAGTAAATGGTAAGAAATGGACATTAACATTGTGTCCCAACCTTTGTTCTTGACAGCAAGAAGCTGCTGTTTAATTTAAAAATTTAATTTTATTTCATTACTTCTGCTTATTATACGTTGATGTCTGTCATTTTATTTTGTTTTGAAAAGGAAGTTTTACCAGATTGTAATGTCTACAGATTGAATTATCTTCTCCCGAAGTATACAGTTGTGTAGACCAAACCCCTTGGCCCTCCAGTGGACCATCTCATGTGTTCTGCACAAACTTGTAAAATAATGGAACAGCCCTTAAGATGGTGATGGGAATTCTTCCAGAGGGAAACGACGGAGGCAAGTCGATGAGGGCTTGTTAAAGGAAGTAATTGAATGAGGCTTATCTACTCTCTTCAGATATGTATGTGTTTGTTGGTGTTAAATGGTAAAAACTCACCAGAGACTTAACGTGTCTATAAAGTGGAATATTGTACCATAGATTCATTGTAGGTTTTCATCTTCTATTTAAAATCAATAGTTATTTTACAAAAAACTCCATCTTTATGTTGCATTGCAGTCTGAATTATTTTAATGTGAATTCATGAATTAGAAGTCTATACTGTGCAGGATAAACTTATCAGTGTGTGTGTGTGTGTGTGTGTGTGTGTGTATGGTTGCATGAGTGGCGTGAGGAGGTGCTGGTTGGCGAGCCTGTGAGGCTCAATGAGCACTCAAAGCTCAGGTAATGAGAAATGATGTAGGTGTCAGAGGCAGAATTGTCTAAATTATTTCAAGGCCTGGTTACATAATTCCAATATCATTCCACTTAGCCTTTTCCTTATCCGTTATCACTGTCCTGTGGCTGTTCTCAGCACTTTCATAGAAATTTCTCTCTCTCTCTCTATGCCACTCTATGCATACATTAAAAGTGAAACTATAGTAGAAAATGTATGTTTGAAAGCAACTATGATGCAACATCTCTACTCACACATGCAGCTATCTTACAGACCCAGGGAGCAGAGACAGGGACAGTGCCTTGCTTAAGGGTACCTCAGTGCAACCTACTGGTCTGGGATTCAAGCCCACAACCTTCCAATCTTGGGTATTAGTCTCTAACAACTAGGCCGCCGCTGCGCTGCTGTAGTACAACCCTGCGATGGTATACTATACTATAGGTTGCTGCTCAGAAAAAAGAAAACACATTCTTCACATTCAGTGTCAGGTATTGTTATTACATTTTATTTCATGTAATTTTGGAAATGTTCTATTGTAAATTCCATAAAATGTATTCCAGTCATGTAGAACAAGTTTCATTGGAAGAAATAAACAGACTTATTTTTTGACTTTGGTATTCATGACATTTATGTGTAGATTTGACAGATATAAGTCCTTTCTGTTTCTGTACCTCATCACATTTTAATGACCTACACAAATAAGGTCATTTTTATTAAAAATGACATTCAAAGTATGGAGTATGGAAAACATTATTTCAAATGAACAAATAATGCTGAACATCTGTAAATGCATCACATTATTATTGCTGCTTTACTGTTTGACAGACGCATGAAACATATCACTGCCATCATTAAGATAAGAGTAATTGCATGCACACGTTTAAGTGTGAATTGCTGTCTGTGGACTTATTTTTGAACAAATCTGCTGTTCAGTGGTTCTGCTGGAATAACTCATTTGCTAATGTGGGATAAAGAGAAATAGAAGCTGAGTGAGGCTTCAGCAGGCCATGTTCTTGTGAAAGCCTGAACCACTAACCTGTTCGCGAACAGCCCAAACCCCCCTGAAATGAAATTCTCTATTGGAGATTGGTTTTAGAATTTGAATGGGAGCGTTTGGCCGGCAGCCTGAATTGGCCAGATTGAGTTGAGATGGGTTTTAGAGTATGAGCTGGAGATGAGGTTGACCTCCACCTTTTCATTTTTGCCCTCCATCTTAACGGCACTTCCTTTTGTCTGGCCACTGCAAATGTACTTTTAACAGTGTGGAGTGAGAGTAGTCTTTTCAAATCTATATCTCTTTTCATCCTTTTCTCTCTCTCTCTCTCTCTCTCTCTCTCTCTCGTATGTGTGTATGTGTGTGTATGTGTTTATGTGTGTGTGTGTTTTGAGGCGTAAAGGGCTCTCTCTGCCCCTAGACAGATGCTGTCCGTGGAGAGGCTGCCCAGACAGAGTGATTCAGCGCTCCTGAAGCAAAGCCAAGATGTGTGTGTGTGTGTGTGTGTGTGTGTGTGTGTGTGTGTGTGTTTGGCTTTGAAGCATACACAGAGAGTCTGTGAAGGAATTTTCAATCTCCATTCTCTCAACAAAACTGTGTGGCCAACATAAAGGAGCACCAAGTAACACTTTAGCATTTTGTTTGCTGTGCTTCTAAAGTCACATGTCTGCCCACATGGCCCCAAACGACAGTTATAGGAAAAAGAAAGTGGTCTCCAGTGTGTGACAACTCAGCCTTTATAGACAATGACCCAGCTTAAGCACTGCCATGAGCCTTCACTCAAAACCACTGTGGAACATTTCAGGCCTGTAGTATCAGCTCCAGCGTGGGACGAACACCTACTGTGTCATTTAAGTCCAAAGAGGCCCAAATGAACACTGTGAGCAAATTTAGCACAAGGGGTTTGTTTAAATTTGAATAAAATGGCAAAAAGCAACTATTAGGGTATCTGAAATATATATATATATATATATATATAAATATATATATATATATATATATATGTCTTGCTCCTATCAGAGCAACAGCTTCTCATATGCAGCAGTGGCTTATGCACAGTAAAATGTTGTCGTGCTCTACTACAATGAAAGTGAAGTGCAAGTGACAACCCTTGTCATTGCGAGGTCACAGCACAGCACAGTGAACCACAATGAAATTGGACCTCTGCATTTAACCCATGCGCACACACACCGTGCAGCAGTGGGCAGCTATTGAAAGCGCCCAGGGAGCAGTGACGGGGCGGTACCTTGCTCAAGGGTACCTCAGGGCAACCTACTGGTGAGGGGAATCAAAACCCAAATCTTCCAATGCGAGGGCAACTCCCTAACCACTAGATCACCGCTGCCCCTAAAATCTTCACATGTTTAAAATGATTTAAGAACTATTGTAATGAAAGCAAACTGTTCATATTAAATGGCACAAAATGTGTGAGAAATGGAGGAGCACCAAACCAGCATTTAGGGTTGTGCAAGTAAGTACGCTTAAAATCATGTAAAGTCATGTAAAAATAAATTGACCACATTTAAGGCATCAATGTACTCATTTTAGGGTGAGCTGTCATTTTTGCTAAGGTTTTCTCTGCAGTAGGCGCATGCAGTTTAATTCAAAACTGCATTTCATCAGAGCGAGCCACATCACTTCCATTGTCATCGCTTGACCTTTCTGAATGCAAGCAGTTGGAGGTCCTGAATACAAGGAGTTGAAATTAAAGTGTACGTAGATTTCTAGCCTTGAGCACCGAAGCAGCCCAACATTGCTTTTGCTTTAATCCTAAAAATGAACCAGACATGATGTTGTCTCAGGTTGTGAATATCGTGGAGCTTCAGCCACATCCCCGTAACACATCATAGACATTATGGCCTTCTGAATTAACTTCAGCCACTGCATTTGGAGTTATATCAGTGAAAGTTTTCAGTTTATCAAAAATATCCTCACTATTGGGCAGTGGGGCAGCAGTGGCCTAGTGGTTAGGGAGTTGCCCCTGCAGCAGAAGATTGTGGGTTGGATTCCCTCACCAGTAGGTTGCCCTGAGGTACCCTTCAGCAAGGTACCGTCCCTGTCACTGCTCCCCGGGTGCTTTCAATAGCTGCCCATGGTGCTATGACAAGGGTTGTCACTTTCACTTTTTTCACTTTTCATCCAGAGCTAGCACTAGGAGGACATGAACATATCATCATGCAAAACCTTGTATCTATGTATCTTCATCTATCTATCTATCTGTCTATGTTTTGATGAATGCTGCCCTGTGATGGACTGGTGACTAGTTCAGGATGTCTCTTTGCTGGGATGGGATCCATACCTGCGACCTTGGTTAAGATAAGTGCTTAGGATGGATGGATGGATGGGCATATCTTAAGTTCAGAATTTAATTTTATCACAGTGGTGGGAACACCACCACTATATATATATTATCTTCTTTTTGGCTGCTCTCCTTTAGAGGTTGCCACCGCGGATCATCAGTTTCCATTTCTTCCTGTCCTCTGCATCTTCCTCTTTCAAAATGTGTATGTATAAGTATCTGCAATGCAAAAATGCTAATAGAAATGATAGGTCTGAACAATGTTTTCACTAGGTGAAGATGCTGCTGTGGTATACATCTTTAGTTAAATATAGTACCGGAGCGGTACACATGCAGCTTCTACACTGCACAGGACCCAGTTATGTCCAGGTACATCAGTGTAACAATCCTGAACCCTGATTGCATGTAACACACTGTCACATGACCTCTAGCCCACCCTTCTGTCAAGTCCCTTAGCGGCTTCAGGGAGAAGCGCTGTGTTTGTCCAAAAGCACCGGAAACTGGGATTTCACATGCTCCTCTGTGGCATGTGTGAATAGGCCTGGGGCTAAAAGAGGGTTTGCATTCAAACAAGTGGAAAAAATGCAACACTGACCTCAGTGGACACGGACGCAAGAACACACACACTTTCCCGTTTGAGCGTATTCATGTATGCGGCACACTGCACAGGGATAGAGGGACAGATGCACTAAAGCATGAATAAGTGGCGGATGATTCTCATATCTGTTTTATTTCTATTAATATAAATGGCAGGGCGCTCGGTTTTACGCCTGTGTTGTCACTGTCAGAACCCAATCAGAAAAAACAGAGGGGGCAAATGCAGGCCATAATCCAAGTCAGATGTAAAGTGTAAAAACAAAAAAAGCGGAGACCTCTGAGCGCTTTGTGTGTTCTACTTTCACATAACAGCTATGGTCTCACCTAAGTCACTGGCTTAACCTAACTGGTTCTAAAAATAACTTAAATCAAATATACTCTTACAAGAGTCCCAGCTGTTTTGTGCATATTTATGGCTACATCAACCATCGTTAGGGTTTTCCTGTAATCCTGACCATATAGACCACCATCTGGGTTCGCTGTTCCTTCCCACCTGTACTCCAGAGCAGCTACACCTTCATGGATCACCTTACTAAAGATCAAGAACATGCTCAAACAGAAGCTCTAGCTTTGAGTTTTACTTTTAATTCTTAACTATAGACTCTAATGGAGCAGAAGTACAGATTATAGAGGCCATCAATTGTTGATCTGCCTCACTTACAATATTAGTATATATTAGTATGTATAATATTACAATCTTTTTTTGTAATATTCTGCTCTTTCTTTTGCTATCTGGTGTCAGCTCAATAAGGTTTCTTCTTCTCAGCTTTAGGGAGCCTTTGGCTTGCTGGCTTTGGGCTCTGAACTGAATTCTGGAAGGATGATTTGTGAATATAGTTTTGAAAAAAGTGCGATATAAATAACGCTGATTTGGCTTGATAAAATTTTTAATCCATCCATTTTCTGCCGCTTTTCCCAAATGGGGTCACGGGGGGTGCTGGAGTCCAACCCAGCACACACAGGGCGAGGACGGGGGACGCACCCCGGACAGGTCGCCAGCCCATCGCGGGGAGGAGCGGGACGGGGACGGCACCTTGCTCAAGGGTACCTCAGGTCAACCTATTGGGAAGGGGTTCGAATCCCCGATCCTCCGATCATGTGCCCGACGCCCGAACCACTAGGCCACCGCTGCCTAAAAATTTTAATTTAATTGTAAAATGCAATGCAATACAGCCCTGTATTATATTTTAATACAGCCCTGCTCACACGTCCAAATGTGAAGAAAACTGCGAAGGATCTAGAACACAAACAAAAAGAAAAAATCTAGACTTGAGACTAGACTAATGATGATGTCCTGTCCCACTGTTAGTGCGATATCACTGAGCAAACATCCACATGGAAGCATCATCAGAAGGTGACCTTAACCTTTCCTAAAACTCAGCTCTTTGGCTATAATTGCCAAGGAGTTGCAATGGCTTTTAAAATTTTGTGAGGAAGGAAGGAAGAGTCCAGAAATCCTCAAAGTACAATCTCAGCGTGAATAAAGAAGCCGTGGAAGAACAGAGGGTGGACATTACAGACAATGTTTCAAACCATATGTCAGAATGAACTTTGCTCTGCTCCATTAAAATAGCTTCTCCTTGTTGTAAACGTGGTTTAAAATATAGAAAGACGATGCACTTCTTGAACCATTACAAGAAACAGAAGAATAAGGCTCTGAAATAGCCTTCACTTTCCCAGGAGCTGAATATAATTGAACGATATGCTCATGCTGTGAATAAAAGGGCTGCTCAGGCCTTATTATACCTTTGATTTTTTCAATGTGCGAAATTCCACAAATAAGCACTCGCTGTTTATTTGCAGTAACGACACAATTCACTTCCATGTGTAGATTGACAGGATGTTTAAACTTCGTCCAACTAGACATAAACTAATTAGCAGATTATGTGTTGTGAGTAAAAATAAAAATGGACCTATTTGCTCTCGTAACATCTCAGCGTATGGTGGCCGAGCAACCACACACACACTCAAAGCAGCTCAGCAATTTCAGCTTGAGACGACAGGGTTTATGACAGAGGTGAGTCTGTCCAACCTCTCCCAGTATATTTTTGCTATCCATTTACAAAATTTAAAAGGCCCCGAGGACAGGAGCGTAAGAGAAAGTGAGAGTCAGAAAGTCAGAGAGGAAGAGATGTTGTAGAAAGTCTTTTGTTTTGCAATCATCTCTCTCCCTCTTTCTCTCCCTCCTCTCGTTCTCTGCTATCAGGATGACAAGAGCCATAACGTCCTGTGAGATGCGCCTGGACAGAACGAGCATCTGTCAAAACAGGCTGGCCTCAGCGGACGCCTTGCTAATGGCAGCCGACGCGTGCAGAGAGGGAGAGAGAGAGACAGAGAGAGAGACAGACAGAAAGAGAGAGCATGCTTACGCTTTGTTTCTGGCTTTTAGCAGAGATGTGTTCACATATGACCCGCTCTGAAAGGAGGGCCATCAAGAGCCAGACAGCTGCAGACATGTAAATTACTGGTATTGTTGAAAATACAATTAGATCAAAATAGCAGTGTTTTTTCCTTGTTTTCACCAATATAGCCGCCTCCTCGGGGCTGTGTGAAAAGAAGGGATTTGCAGATGAATATCAAATTATGTTTATGCGAATGTTAACATTGGCACAAACGAAGCATCTCCCTAAGCAGATTTTCATCTACCTGTAGCCTCTTCAGTCCACTTACACACTAATCTCTAAATAGTCGATTAATTTTCAAAGAGCTCAAATCCCATTGATCACTGCAAGCTTATGAACTTAACACAAATTGTCTCCAACTCATTATTAACTGATAAACTTTTAGGAAAATGAAAGCATTAGAGAGCGCTCTCTCGTTCTCATTACGCCATTGTTGTTTACTTGACTTGTGCACTCTAATTAGCGTCCTCAAGTTTAATGCATTTATGTGGATTACTCCAACACAGGCTAAACATTTACTGCCATTTACACGTTAACCCTCTGTCTTTGGGGGAATCCATAATCATCTCTTATCTTCCTTTTATTTATTGATTTCATTTCGCTGCACTGAAGCTGACTGGCATTCGTCCCCAGATTTTATTTTACAGATTTTACAGACTACAGATTTATGTATGTATTTATTTATTTATTTATTTATTTATCATTTTTTATTTTATTCATTTTAGAGAGTATATAAGTTGCGATGCAGTTCTTGAAAATCACCCTCTATCACTCACTCACTCACTCATTCACTCACTCACTCAGTCACTCATTCACTCACTCATTCACTCACTCACTCAATCACTCACTCACTCACTCACTCACTCCTTCACTCACTCACTCATTCACTCACTCATTCACTCACTCACTCACTCATTCACTCCTTCACTCACTCACTCACTCACTCATTCACTCACTCACTCACTCAATCACTCACTCACTCACTCAATCACTCACTCACTCACTCACTCACTCATTCACTCACTCACTCACTCACTCACTCACTCATTCACTCACTCACTCACTCACTCAATCACTCAATCACTCACTCACTCACTCACTCACTCATTCACTCACTCACTCAATCACTCACTCACTCACTCATTCAATCACTCACTCAATCATTCACTCACTGACTCACTCAATCACTCACTCACTCATTCACTCACTCACTCACTCACTCACTCACTCACTCAATCACTCACTCACTCACTCACTCACTCAATCACTCACTCACTCACTCATTAACTCACTCACTCACTCACTCATTCACTCACTCAATCACTCACTCACTCACTCACTCATTCACTCACTCACTCAATCACTCACTGACTCACTCAATCACTCACTCACTCATTCAATCACTCACTCAATCACTCACTCACTGACTCACTCAATCACTCACTCACTCATTAACTCACTCACTCACTGACTCATTCACTCACTCACTCACTCACTCAATCACTCACTCACTCATTCACTCACTCACTCACTCACTCATTCACTCACTCACTCAATCACTCACTGACTCACTCAATCACTCACTCATTCAATCACTCACTCAATCACTCACTCACTGACTCACTCAATCACTCATTCACTCACTCATTCACTCACTCACTCACTCACTCACTCACTCACTCATTCAATCACTCACTCACTCGCATTACTCTCTTACTTCCTCACTCACTTCTATACTCTCTCACTCATTCACTCACTCACAGACTTCCTCACTCACTCACTTACTAATTCACTCTGTTACTTCCTGACTCACTTTTATACTCTCTCAATCGATCCTGAGTTGGTCTCAGGATCAGCAGGTTGTAGGTTTGAATCCCAGATCAATAGGTTCCCCTGAGGTACCCTTGAGCAAAGTACCGTCCCTGTCACTGATCCCTAGGTGCTTGGATGGTAAAACGCAGAAGTGTAATTGTTGTAATGTTGAGGTTCACTGGCTGTTGTATCATGTACTCACGATGACGAGAATAGTCACTTTCACTTTCAGTTCAATCATTTACCCACTCAGTCAGTCACTCTTCCATTCACTGCCTGCTTACTGATGTGAACTTGCTAATTTGGGGTAATTAGTTATATTAGAGGGTGAAAATAATCTTGGCCGGTGTTGTTAAAGGAATAATTAAGTAGAATATGGGGAATCTGCTTTTTTATGCACATCATATAATAATAAACTGTGTGTTTTCAGTGAAATTAGAAACATTTTCTTTTATAAGCTTGATATTGAGTTTACCAACCTTGAGCGCTTTGTGTAAAAGTCATTACTTCAGGCAGTTCCTAAAATTAATTTAGAGCAACTAAATACAATGAGACTAAAGGCTGTGCTATTTAAAAATAGTTTGGTCCCAGTGCTGAAAACTTTTCCATGGTAAGCTTGACATTTGTGTGGAATTTTCCACACTCCAGATGACCATTCTTCATAATGGCTGTAATTTGAGCTGAACTTTGTAAACTTTTAAGCTGAGCTCACTTATTCCCAGTGTTCCGTTTAAGGTCACTTGGTCGTGGAAGTAAGTAAACATGGGAAAACTCCAGTGGCTCTGTGCTTAGTTTCATAAGACCTACTGCTGAACCAGAGCCCTTCTAGAGCACTTGCAGGAAATCGTTTGCTGCTGCATCCTAAATATAGAACTATAGTAAAGATCTGTAATGGAGAAGAAGAGAAAGTACAGAGAAATTACACCAAAACATTATGATCACACACATATAAACTGAATAACATTGATTATCTTGTCAAAACTGTGCTTGAGTTGGAAGGAGTGACTTTGAAAAGGGCCGGAAGGACCCGGCCAGACAGCCGAGTCTGAGTATCTCTGAAATGGCGAGATTGATGTGGTAGAGCGGTCTTGAGTACCTGCTGACAGGGGTTCGAGGAGGGACAAACTACAAACTGGTGACAGGGTATTGCTCATCAGTGTTTAAGGGCGATGAAGGCTGATCTGAACTAAAACGTGGGCTGCCGTGGCAGAAAGTGAAAGTGCCTTAGTTCCATTGTCAAGTACAAAGCCGGAAATATACTTTCAAGGTTCAAAAAGGTTCAAATGCATAAAAAAAAGTACTGTGAGAAAGTTTTAGTCGCCTAAGCAAATTGGTTAAAACCACTTACCTTTATTATCTTAACACCAGAACGCATCTGAAAAAATTATTTGTCATTTTTTTATTTTATTCCTTTTAGAGAGTATATAAGTTGTGATGCAGCTCTTGAAAATCACTCTCTATCACTCACTCACTCACTCACTCACTCACTCACTCACTCATTCACTCTCTCACTCACTCACGAATTCACTTCCACACTCATTCACTCACTCACTTATTAGTCCCTTACTCATTTACTCAGGTTTTCCCTCACTTCCTCACTCATTCACTCACTCACTCACTCACTCACTCACTCACTCACTCACTCACTCACTCGCATTACTCTCTTACTTCCTCACTCACTTATATACTCTCTCACTCATTCCCTCACTCACAGACTTCCTCACTCACTCACTTACTAATTCACTCTGTTACTTATTTATCTTAATCTTAATACCAGAATGCATCCGAAAAAACTTAAAGATTCATTTACTGGAATATGTTCCAGATTTATCTCTGATAAACCGAGCCGTCACCCCGAAAACCGCACACTTCCATCAACTTCCAAATTAACTTCCCTGATTAACCAAACCAGGTATGGAACAGGATTCTCCTGGAATCTCTGTATTATTAGTCGCTCCTGTTCAATACCTGGTTCAAGGGTTTTGAAATATTTGCATTAAGGTGAAAACAGAAGTAAGAGAAAGCTTTCTTTTCACATGCATAAGCGTTCAAATATTTTACTTCGCTAATAAAAATAAGATAGAAATCTCCCAGTATAAATCTAGGAGCGTAAAATGTTCTATATTTCAATTATATTAGCTTTACAAGAGCTTACTGCAAATTTTGACCTTTTTCTATGAATCCATTCCTGGTGAAATTATTTTCAGTTGCAAAAAAAGGAAAAGCTGCTTGATGCAAAGTCTTCTGTGTTCTATCTATTCATTCAGAATGAAGCCATTTCATCAACAGCTGATGAATTTGTGACAATCATTTAAAGTGATCGTGTTAGTAGGTGGGCATTTGCAGCATCTGCGTGTTTAATGTTTGATAGGCAGCGTTTTCTGAATTTTCTGCCTGTTAAATGCCCAGCTCTTGCTTCTCATAGCCACAGGCAGCTCTGGGTGAGAGCACAGTGGGGTAACTACCAAAAAGACAGCGTTAGATTACCAGTGCAAACATCCTTCCTGCACTAGCAGCATTAATTATACAAGCAGCCTCTTAGCAGTATAGAAAACCTGACATCATTAGTGTTTTACATTTGTCTGGACTGTTGTTCAGCAGCATCTCAGTGTGCAGTGTGTGTCAACCTCTTGTACTGAAGCATTCCTGACCCAACCTGTAGCTTACGTTTGTTTCCACACGTCCCAGGAATGTGAATCTAGTCTTGTTTCGCAGCATTAGCCTTTCACATTCCAAGATTTAACGCATGCATTATGTTCGTTTGCTGGAAATGTTCAGCACTGAATAAACAGAGGGCATTAAGCACCCCCACCTTTCTGTCTCTCTCTCTCATCAGCATCTCCTTCATTAGAGGTGCAACTGTTGTGTGGTGTGGTAGTAAAGTGAGAGAGAAGCAAGCAGAGATGCTCTGAGGTGTGGTGACATCAGTAAGACAGCGAGAGGAGAGAGAAAGAGATGCCGGGGAGGAAATCTAACAATGGCATGTCACTCTGAGCTGCTTTCAGAAGATGCTTGTAATTGATTGCTTGGTACATTTTCAAAGGCTTTCTAGACACAGGCACACACACACACACACACACACACGCACACACACACACACACACACTCCACATGAACTCATGCAAATGCACACCGAGCCTAAGCATCCAAAATGATTACGACACTCAGAACAGTGAAGGATTATAAACCCTGAAAAAATGTACACTTCTCCCAAAGGAGAGCTGTTGCCTCACAGTGAGAAGGTTCTCGGCTCGAACTCCAGCCAGGGGTGGTCTGGGTCTGTTCTGTGAAGAGTTCTTCTCACATCTTCTCCCCGTGTCTGCATAGGTTTCATCCAGGAGCTCCAGTTTCTTCACAAAGATAAAGAGCACAACATGCAGGTTGGGTGGACTGGAGATACTAAATTGCTTCCTAAGTGTGACTGTGTGTGGGGGTGTGTTTGTCTGTGTGTTTGACCAGTGATGGACTGGAAATGTGTCCAGGGTGTTTCTCCACCTTTCACTCAAAGAGCACTGAGATAGATCAAGCAGTCCTTCCAATCGTGATTACTATATGCGGTTCAGATGATGGATGGAAGGATGGATGGATGTATGGATGGATGGATCCAGTCTTCTCATAGCTAAAAATGAACAAAATAAGCTTCATCAGATTGTACAGTATTGTGCAAAGGTCTTAAGCCAACCCTTGTTTTTCATATTTTACTTCCAAATTAATAATAAAAGTAAGCCACACAGTTACTGTTCCTTTTATTTTATTTGTGATAAAAGTGATGACATTTTGAAAGGTATAAAATAGTACTTGCATGAGTCATGTCATTGAGATGATGCCTGTGTGGAAGTGTCGTGCTGGAGTGTCTGATGTGCATTTTTTGGAAGGTCTTTTGAGAGTTAATGTGTAAGTGGTGGTGCTGGATGTTTTTTGGCTGAGAGCTGACCAGCTGCACTCTTTAGGGATGCTCAGCTCTACAACCATACACACACTTTAATGCCTTCTGACATGCCTGCACTTCAGAGAACCAACCAGCAGCTCAGTTCACACACACACATGCACACACACACACACACACACACACACACAAACACTGAGCAGGTGATTCTTCTCATTATCTTTCCATACACTTGGGTTAAGTTAGGCAACACATATTAACAGACAATGTGAAACCCTTACTGTCCATGGAAGATCTCCTCATCTCCAGGAGCTCCAGATTCCTCCAACACCCCAAAGACATGCATGTCAGGTGGACATCTGTACAGGGTGTTTCTCTGCCTTTCACCAGGTGCACCTCCAGTATCCCTTGCGATCCTAGTCAGGAAGAGCAGTGGTGAGATGGATGGATGGATGGATGGATGGATGGATGGATGGATGGATGGATGGATGGATTGTTGATATGTCTTCTGGACTTGCCTGACTACCAATCTAAAAATGTTTGTCTTATTGATCAAACTGTATGTTTCAAGTGTGTTTGAGTGTTTGTTTATTTATTTATTTATTTACTATCAATCACATTAAAGTCAAGCTGTAGTATCGATTCTTTAAAACACAATAAAAACATCCAAGTTTGATTGTAATCATGAGTGTAAAAATGGCCTGTCGTAAAATAAAATCATTAAAATCATCATTGCAATGTTTCCGTGTGATAAACAAAACACGGTTATGCAGTTATTATACTGAAAAATCTTTTTAAACATAAGCACCAATATGCTGTCGATACTCGCCCGTCCACACCAAGAAGAATATTCCTGTACAAGCTGCAAGTTAATACGGTGTACACATGTAAGAAGACAAATGAACACACTTGCACACACTCGGGTTATGCTCCAGCACACGTACACACACACACGCACACACACACACAAAGGAAGGTGTTCACATCCACAGTGGGTATTCTAGGATATGCACCCACACACGCGTGTATATTTCCCTCTCTCTTTCTTCCTCTCCCCTGGCTGCGCCTGTAGCTGTGTGGTGGTGTTGCGTCAGTGCTGAAACCACAGGGACGGTTGACATTTCACTTTGGCTCTGTTTCCAGTCCCTGTGATCAGAGCCATGCTGCCTCTGCCAACTTAAAGGTCACTGTTGTTGTTTGTCAAAATGGCTAGAAAAAATAAAAAGGGAAATGCTTGTGTGTGTGTGTGTGCGTGTGTGCGTGTGTGTGTGTGTGTGTGTGTGTGTGTGTGTGTGTGTGTGTGTGTGTGCACGTGTGTGTGTGTGTGTGTGGCATGGGCACGGACGTAGAATGTGGCACAGTCTCTTTAATTCCAACTAACAGTGAAAACTGATTCAGTTCCAAAACAGTTTTGCTGCTGGACTGACGAGCGCACCCAAAACAAATAAAAAGAAATAAAGATTTAATAAGTGACATGCATTAATACGTTAATAAATCAAAGAAATAGCTCGATTGTGCTGTTCTAATAACTGTGCCAATCTTTAGCTTTCACTCACTCACTTTAAAACAAACTCCCACCTTCTACTTCCACTCATTGGCCACCTTATTAGAAGCAGCTACTTTACAGGTTCATTATTAGTAATATAATAATAGTATTAACAGCAGAATTTGATCATCTGTTTCTGCAAAATGTATCAGCTCAACTGGTCTATTTCCAACCAGCGCTGTGGACCAGAGAAATTGCAGGGGGAAGCTATTGAAAGCACCTGGGGAGCAGTGACTGCGACCATACCTTGCTCAGGGGTACCTCAGTGCAACCTACAGGTCTGGGATTCGAACCCACAACCTTCTAATCCTGGGGCCAAGGTTTATAAGGAATCAGAAGGTCATGGTTTTAAATTCCAGTTCAGTAGGTTACTCTGAGGTACCCTTGAGCAAGGTACCGTCCCCATCACTGCTCCCTGGGTGCTGGATATAGTTGCCTCCTGCTGGACAGTGTGTGTGTGTGTGGGTGAAAAGCAGGCATTGTATTTCAATGACAAACAGTCACTTTCATACTTTTGTTTTTTCCATTTTTTGAAGCTCTTATCAGGATTAAGTAATTTCATCTTTACAGCTGAATAACTCTTTTGTTGAAGCACCATCTGAACACCTGAATGGACGCAGGCCATAAATGTGATCTACAAGAAGTATTCACTTGCAGTGGTATGTTCCAGACATCTGCTAATCCATCATTAGTTCTGAAAATTCTGAATCCTGAATAAAATGCAGACCCACATCTGCAGAAACAGCAACGTCTTCTGAGAAGGTTCTACACTAGTTATTGGAAACTTGTAAGAGCATCGGTAACGTCAGGCACTGATGTTGGAGGATTAGTTCTGGATCACCAAAGCCACACTAACTCATTCTAAAAGCACTCAGCTCCATCTCTCCAGAGAATGTGGTTTCACTGATCCACTACCCAATCATGGGGGCTTTATTCCTCTTTAGCATCAGGCATGGTGAACTTGGGCTCATGGGTTGCTGCGCCAGAGTGCTTCCCACTACTGGGAAATCTTCAAGATGTAGTTCAGTTCGCAATTAAGCACCTGATTCAGCAATGAGCCCATCTTAAAGTAGCTTAATATCAAAGTTAGAAAGGTTGTCTGTATACTTTTGGACATGCATAACTTGTGGTGGCTTCTTAATGGGCCGATGAAATGACTTCAGGGCTGGTTTGTGCGCACAGAAAGATCTGAGCTCGTGAGGCGAGAGGCAACTATTCAGGGCTAGGCTGGACGAGTGGAGAAAGAGTGACAAATGATGTATGACACATCATAGTTTTAGAGAGAGAGAGAGGGAGAAAGAAAGAGAGAGAGAGACAGCATGTAGGGTCTTTAGGATAATGTAGTCCCAAATGTGCCTGCTGTCGTGCTGTTTCTTTCCTGCTTTTCTTTCTTTCTTTCTTTCTTTCTTCATCCATGTCTTTTTTCTTCCTTATGTTTTTTGGTGTGGAAAAAGCCCCCTCTGCACATGGAAATTTTTTTTTCTATCAAAAGTCTATGGAAAGTGTGTGTTCCACAGAACGGGTGTCCATAAACATCCTGAAAGGAACACGGCTGCCATCTCATCTCCAGCACACAGGAGTCGCCTCAGTCACCTGTGAAGAGAGCAGCGCTTCAAGGCGGAGTCTTGAAAAGAGGCCGACCGGGGGGCTTTGAGGCAACTGAGTAAGCTTCGAAAAGTTGAGTAGATTATTTAAAGTCAGTCTGCCAGATGCAGCCATTCACAGACATCTTCTCACAGCGATTTGGACGATGGGCTTTTATTACTTCGAATAAATATAGAACCGACTGATGTGATGATCAGATTTTTAGTAAATTAGTAATTCAACTCTAAATCAATACCAAGACTGACTCTTCTTCTTCTTCTTCTTTGTCTCTCGGCTGCTCCTGTTTAGTCTCTATTTCTTCCGGTCCTCAGCATCTTCCACATTCAATCTGACCACCTGCATGTCCTCTCTCACCACGTCCATAAACCTCCTCTTTGCTCTTCCTCTTCTCCTCTTTCCTGGTAGCTCCATCTTCAACATCCTCCTTCCAGTATAATCCTCGTCTCTCCTCTGGACATATCCAACCAAACCAACCTTGCTTCTCTAACTTTGTCTCCAAGATGACTAACCTGATCTTTCCCTCTAATATATTCATTTAAAATTCTGTCCATCCTTGTCACACCCAACGAAAATCTCAGCATCTTTAAATACCAAGACTTACTTTCTGAAATGTCTTCATGGGACATGTTCACCAAAAATCATAAAATGTAATTATAGTTTTAAATTCACACTCACCAAATATGTGGTAGTCATCATTTGCTTTTTGAGAAAACCTTGTATCTCCATATATATATATTTTTATATATATATATATTAGTAGTTGCCCTTTACTTTGTAATGTGAACAGGTCAATAAAAATGGTTTAAATTTATATATGTTTATACAATGCCTTTAAATGATCCTTTATAGGAGCTGTGCATGTCGTTTATCCCGTTTTATCCAGCGCGTTACTCTGTGTAATACAAAAGAGGATCATCTTTATCGCTTAAGTTTAGATTCCAGACCTTGGGTCTGATGTATATATGGGTCAAGCTGTATGACTATATTCTGGAGCAAAGGGATTTGCATTTTATGGCAGCTGTTGTTTACTTCTTGTGCATATTTCAGCCATTTATGTTAAAGCCACCATCTTCCTTTTACTACTTTTTTCATCAGGGAGTCCTGAAACCTTCCCATATGCACTCATTTGTGTTTATCTCAGGAACAGGTCTCCCAAGGTGACATAAAATATCAATAGAGATCACAACGATAATCTGCTTCTGTATTTGTCCAACAAAGAAGAGACATAGTTACATTTCTTCTGCTGTTTCCCTGCAGCTCTGTTCAGTGTGTCTTCAGCCTGACCAGGTGACTGTGAGTTCTCTGAGTCCAGACTAAGATGACATGTCTGTGCATGTAATGCTTTATATGGATTTATACAAATAAGTGTTTAATTCTGCTTTGCACCCCCCATCGCTCCATGTAAAGCTCCATTAGTGTGTAAGAAATGGTTGCTATTATCTGGGACACATGAGCTACAGATCTATTTGCATGTTTATTAATGAATGTGTTTGTGGCATCATTATCCAATGTGTAATGCACAGCAAGCCAACCAAGGCCCCATATGGTAAATGAAAGTTAAATATTGCATTTTTCAGTGCTGGAACTTTCTCCAGTTGAGGAATTGTGATGATATGAAAATGCGCAGCCAAGTTACTGCTCGCCATGTGAGGGAAATATTTATGCCTCATAAAATAGAAATCAGCAGAGGAGAAATTTCTTATTTGCATTGCGTTTAGGCTGCAGAATTTGGGCAAAGGATAATTCAGAGTAATTGTTCAGAAATGACTTTTAGATTTTCCCTACTTCTCTTCGGTCGACCAACCCCCGACCCTCCCCATGGGACTCTTATGAATTATTTTTTGTTTGTTTTTTGTGCTCCAGCAAACCTTTGTCTTCCACCCAGATAAAGAGAGAGAGAGCGGCAGACAGGAAGGTATGAGGCACTACTTTAAGCAGGGTCTGGGTGTGTTTACCGCTGTATGCCTCTCCTTCACAAATTCATTTCATTAGCAGAGATAATCTAATCTGTAATATTGAAATGCTCGACTGGGGCGAGCGCACACAGCTGGGTATTCGCTCTCCGCCAAAGAATTCACACTCTCCTCTTTGATATTTTTAATTGCAGCGCCCAAGTCGACATATTGACAAGAAAGCAAATAATGCTTGTGTACTCCAGACACACACGCGGCATTTTTTATTTATTTATTTAACTTCATTTGTTTAATTATTTCTTTTATCTCATCAGCACTCCACTCTGGAAAGAGAAACTATTTTGCATTTATTTAATTCCAATAAGTGAATAAATCACATCACCCCAGCATTGTGCGTTCCTGTGACATTTATGAGTACTTCATGTTTATCCCCTGGCTTTCAGCTTTTCTGATCATATAAATAATGAGTGCACTTACAGGTTTTGCAGAAGTGTGTGCTTATGAAAGTGAAGAAGGTGAGAAAAATTTTAAACGGGAGAGAGGGATTGTGGTGAATTGGGGTGAATTGGGGTGAGCGTGTGAAAGAGAGAACTTTGGCAGTGAGGTGAGCTCTCAGTGCAGTGAAAGTAAAGTGAAAGTGACCATGTGCCATTTAATGCGGCGCAGCTCACAGTGAACTACAACAAAGTGCATCCTCCGCATTTAACCCATACGCAACGTGCAGCAGTGGCAGCCATATCCAGCACCCTGGAAGCAGTAAAGGGGGCGGTACCTTGCTCAAGGGGCCCTCAGGGCAATCTATTGGTCTGGGATTGGAACCCACGAACCTACGATCCTGGGGTCTAGTCCCTAAACACTAGGCCACAGCTGAACGAAGCAGAGAATGAAGAACTGTGTGTTTGTGGTGAAAGAGAGTCGTAAATAAATAAATAGTGGCTTGGTAGTGTTCCTATGAACAGGGCGTGCTCCCATTCCTGTAGGTTACCCTGAGGTACCCTTGAACAAGGAACTGTCCCGCAGACACTGCTCCCCAGGCTGCCCTTTGCCAAGCTTGAATGAATGGGGTTCTGCTGTGTGTTCACAATGACAAATAGTCACTTCCATCATCTGAGCTGTTTATCCTAACCAGGGCCTCGTGGGGGTGGAGCCTGTCCCAATGCACACAGGGCAAAAGTCGGAAAAACTCTGGAAAGGAAAAATGACATCAACATTTCTTGCTAATGTCACTAGTAACTCTTTATGTGAGTTAACATGAACAGATGTTTTCCTTTACAGCCCCACACATAGTTTATTTTTACCTAAAGCCATAGTGGAATAGCTGGAACTGAAACAGTGGGTGTCCATTAAAACAGACACAAAAGGACGCCACTGACCACTCTGTTGCATGTTTTGCATCAGCCTGCAGAAATTCAGGAACATGTGTGTGTGTGTGTGTGTGTGTGTGTGTGTGTGTGTGTCAGAGAGAGAGAGAGTGTTCTTCTTGAGCTCCAATGATAGAACACTGAAGGAGAAGTGTGTATGGATTGACGTATCTACTGCTGTTCACAGATGAGCTCTGATCAGTAGATGGGTCACAGAATGAAGGAGAAGTTGTGTGTGTGTTCGTGCACGTGTGTGTGTGTGTGTGTGTGTGTGTGTGTGTGTGTGTGTGTGTGTGTGCTGCATAGGATTCCTGAAATGTGATTGACAGGGGAGAAGTCTATTAGCTGAGATTGTTAACTCGGGGCACAGTGCAGGCTGTTATCGGCTGCAGACAGGCGTGAAAGGGCCAGGCTGATTCACAGGGAAGCCATTGTGCATTTCAAAGGTGTTGTCTGAACGATTCGGCTCCGGGTCGACACCGCACGGATAGACAGAAAGAGAGGGAGAGACAGAGAGATGGGGGGTGAGAGTGAAACAGAGCAAGGGAGATAGAGAGAGAAGAAAGGAAGCAAGAAAACAGACAATGAGTAGGAATCCACAGTGATCAATGGACTTTTAGACATTTCCTCCTCTTTCCCTCTGCCTCGCTTAAGAAGTGGGTGACAGTTGTAGGAGGAAGAGGTGAGGTGAATGGGGGGATACGCTTTTAAAGTTAAACTGGTGTGATTGAGGTGGTCTGTCTGCCTGTCTTTGCACACGTTTTCTGTGTGTGTGTGTGTGTGTGTGTGTGTGTGTGTGTGTGTGTGGGATGGTTGATTGGCATTACACCAGAAAAATGCACCTCCAGGAATACCTGGAACATGCAGTGCTGTAAAGATCTGTGCTCTGGTGCTCGATGAAGAAGTAACAGAGGGCAGAAAACAGTCAAAGCAACAGCTAAAGAAATGCATTTCTTCACATGTAGGGTGCATGTGTTCTTGTGAATTGTTTTAATTATATTTTTTTCCCCAAACAGCCAAATCTTAATAAACTTAATCCATGATTCATTTTTATGAATCACATTTTTTCTATATATCATGTAGATGGCCGTGTGTTTGTGTTTGTGTGTGTGTGTGTGTGTGTGTGTGTGTGTGTGTGGGCAGTTGCTTTTTATTAGCTTTTCAAAACACTTTTGGTTCAAATGAGCATGTTTCATGACATTCGGATTTTTTTTATGGGCTGAAAAAACTTGATGTGCACTTTAGAGGGGAAGTTTTGAAGTACTGAGTCTCTCAGTGTGTCTTTGGAAGTGGTTTGAGGTGAAACAGTTCACTGTAGAGAAAACGACCTGAATGTACGTGGTGATGAAGGGAACCCAGGGTTTGTGATATCTAAATAATACCAACCATTCAATTTCTCCCACCAGGGAAACCAAATATATCTTCTCCCTTTATTCTATTTATTTATTGATTCTTTAATAATAAAATGTTAAAAAATAGTGGTAAATCAGAAAAAAAGACATTTTCTTTGTATACCATTTGGGCTCATAAGCCTGACATGCCTCCACCATCATTTAAAAACATATTTTTTGCTACGATTATGCACATTAAAAGAAAAAAAAAAAAAAAAAAGCAAAAAAGAAAAAAAGCAGACTTCCAACAGACTTCACTTAATCAAAAGAAACTGAAAAAAGCATCAAACACTGTTGATATTTATATTTAAGTCTTAATCTGTGCTATACGAGCACAAAGCTGAATGGTACACAATGTGCCTGTTGATTAGTGAATATAAAAATATATTTTGATGTATTTTATTACGTTTTATTTTATTATTATTCTTTTTATTTTATTATCTCACTGATACAGCGAGAAAGCAGTAAAAACAAAAACGTTCCCAAACTGTCGAAAAGCTGGTGAACACTGTACGTGCCCGTTCCGGTCACGGTGATGTTCGGGTTTGAGTGTGTGCGCTGAACTCTTTGTGACCCTGCTGGAGACGCACACCCAGGGAGCTGAGTGATGCTGTTTAAATGGACACATACAGGGATAACTGCAAAGTTTAGTCCCTCAAACAGCCAAATCTAGTCTGACTTGCTGGAGCTAGAAGCACTGTTTATACACACACACTCTGTCTGACCCCTCTGCTGAACACACACACACACAGAGTGTCACATGGCTTTGGACTGTGGGAGGAAACCAGCTCAGACAAAGGGAGGGCCATGCAAACTCCACACAGAAAGAACCTGCCCCACCCCGACTAGCAATGAACCCACTTCATCCCATGGTGATTACAGGACAGGATTTTTGTAGTATATACAAAATGTTGGTGCAGATACTCAGTTACTCTATTTTCTAAATGTATCTTTTCAAAACAGACCTTTTTCCCCTTTCATTCTCTGGCTTATGCCGTGTTTTTCCACTATTCTTTTGCTTCCACAATCGTAGAACTAAGCGTTAAACCTCTGAGCTGTAGCGTCGTTCTTCAGCTCATATACACCACGTGTGTTACATTGATCTCAGAGACTGATCTGTAAGGCTTTATTCTGGGTTGCTCTAGGATGTGTTTAAAATACCACCATTTCATAGCTTTTCTGCAAACAGATCAATGCATCAGTCTTCCAGTATTTCTTGGAAGAATTGGATGCTGAGGGCTCTGGAACAAACATGAAAAGGACCATCCTGACTGTAACAAGTAACAAAAACTCCAAAAGGCATGGCCCGTCACAGGGTGGGATGGGATCGTGCCCTTAGAAAAGGTACTTTAAACTTCTGAGATGCAGCGTTGTAAAAAATGACATCAAGAAATTTAAGAAAGCAACACTACCTTGCTTCTCTCACTTTGTCTCCAGAACGTCCATCCAGAGCTATCCCTCTAATATACTCATTCCTAATCCTGTCCCTGCGCATCTTTAACTCCCACGACATATTACTCTGATCTGTTTCTCAAATGATGGATACAAAACTGTATCAGCAAGATCCACATCTATATGAAAGTGAAAGTGACTATTCTCACCATTGTGATACATAGCACAACACACAGTGAACCATAAAGAAATTACAGTTCTGCATTTTACCATACACACAAACAAGGGCAGCAGGGGGCAGTTATTGAAAGCACCCGGGGAGCAGTGGTGAGGACGATATCTTGCTCAAGGGCACCTCAGGGCAACCTACTGGTAAGGGATCCGAACCCACGATATTCCGATCCTGGGGCCAGCTCCCTAACGACTAGCCCACCACTGTCCTACATGGACTCAGGGGCAGCAGTACAAAGGAATGAACTGAGCACTCCACAGTAAGGGTGGTCTAGTTTGGCTGTGGGGGAGGGGGGGTGCTGTCATGTTTTGCCTCTCCTGTTGAGGGAAGGGTCACTTCAAACTAACCTAAAGTTATTCTGAGTGACCACCTTTATCTTTAAGGTTTATCGTCCAGGATAACAGGGCCAAGAGATCGCTGAATGATTGATCGAATAAGAAATGATATTAATGATTATAAAATCCATCCATCTCAAACCAGCTGAACATTAATAGGAGATTGTGGACGGATACATTAGAGAACTCTATCCGTCTTTGTCCAGTGCAGAGCCCATTACAGCCTTACATCAATGTAAGGTGTGTTGATGCTGATCTCGGGGCTTGTTGGGACTTTCATTTCGGGGGCAGTGGTGCCCTAGTGGTTCGGGCGTCGGCCACATGATTGGAGGATCGGGGGTTCGAACCCCTTCCCAATAGGTTGCCCTGAGGTACCCTTGAGCAAGGTGCTGTCCACGTCCCGCTCCTCCCTGCGATGGGCTGGCGACCTGTCCAGGGTGCGTCCTCCCGTCCTCGCCCTATGTGTGCTGGGTTGGACCCCCGCGACCCCGTTTGGGACAAGCGGCAGAAAATGGATGGACTTTCATTCCTGATTACAGGGTCTCCCTGGAGCAACTTGGGGTAAAGGATCTTGCTCAGGGTGGTGGTTGTGCTGGAAGTAGGATTTGAATATCCTATTTTGAGTGTCCTACCACTAGACTGCCATGTTTTTTTGTATATATTTTTATTCTTTCTTTAATCGAAACATTGCCACTTTTTAATAGAAGCTAACGCTCCAAGATGCCACCTGTATGGAAACTGTCCTGATATTTTAATAAATAGTCTGGAAGAAAGAGGCTGGACAGAAACCTGCCTTTCTTTTTCTGCACTGACTGTGTGTTGCAGAGCATAGCATACCCGTCTGCATTGCTGTCCCAGTGAGATTCTCTCTGCTGATTGGAGAGTTGGCTCAGTGGAACCACACACTGCCTGCAATTGTTGACACTCAGTAGTGGAAAAAAGGCTTCATAAATTGAGATGCGTTCGTTCACTCCCAAACATATAATCGCTGTAAACAAGCACGCTGAGAACGGGTGCATGTGTGATTTGGATGTTGTCATGGCTTATTTTCTCCAGTTAGAGACGCTGCCAGCGTCATCATCCTCCCTGCCTCCTCATCATCCCTCTACACGCAGGCCGGGGAGGCAATTTCTCCTGCTGTCACAGTACACACTCAGCAAGAGCCACACTAACTCCCCCTCTCTCTCTCTCTCTCTCTCTCTCTCTCCCTCACTCTCTCTCTCTCTCTCCTCTCACTTTCTCTCTCTCCTCCTCTCTCTCTCTCTCTCTTCACTGTCTCTCTCTCTCTCTCTTACTCTCTCTCTCATCTCTCTCTCTCTCTCTCTCTCTCACACCCTCTCCTCTCTCTCTCTCTCTCCTCTCTCTCTCTCTCTCTCTCTCCCCCTCTCTCTCTTCTCTCTCTCTCTCTCTCTCCACACTCTCTCTCTCTCTCTCTCTCTCTCTCTCTCTCTCTCTCTCTCTCTCTCTCTCCCCTCTGCTCTCTCTCTCTCTCTCTCTCTATCTATCTCTCTCTCCTCTCTCCTCTACCTCTTCTGTCTCTCTCTATCTCTCTCTCTCTCTCTCTCCTCTCTCTCTCTCTCTCCCCCTCTCTGTCTCTCTACCTCTCTCTGCCTCTCTCCTATATACTCTCTCTCTCTCTCTCTCTCTCTCTCCCCCTCTCTCTCTCTCTCTCTCTCTCTCTCTCTCTCTCTCTCGCTCTCTCGCTCTCTCGTGTTCTCTTTGTTCTCATTTCTTGTTCTCCTTCTTTTTTACCTTAATCTTTGTATCCTTCTCCCTTTCTCCTTTCTCTTTTTTCTTCTCCCCTTCTCCTCCTCTCTCTCTAGTTCTTTCTCTTCTTCTTTCTCCTGCTATTTTCTCTCATTTCTTTTATCTTGCTTGTTTACCTATATCTCTGCATCATTATCTTTTTTCTGTCTCTTTCCCCTCTTTTCTCCTTCTCTCTCTCTCTCTCTCTCTCTCTATCTCTCTCATTCTCTCTCCTGTTCCCTTTCCTCTCATTTCTTTTCTCTTTCTTGTTTACCTTAATCTTTGTATCATTCTCTTCTTCTCCTTTCACTTTTCCCCTTCTCCTCCTGTCTCTCTAGTTCTCGCTCTTCTTCTCTTTCTCCTGCTCGTCTCTCTCATCTCTTGTTTACCTAAATCTTTGTATCATTCTCTCTTTTTTCTGTCTCTTTCTCTTTTTTTCCTCCTTTTCTCCTTCTCTCTCGCTCTCTCTTATTCTTTTCACTTTTACCTTTATCTGTATCACTCATTCACTCTTTCGCTCTCTCCCCCACTCCTGGCTGTCTGCCCAGATTATTTCTTTTCATGAAAGCTGCAAATGATTCTGTCCCACTGACAGTGCAGAGACAATACACTGAGAACAGGAAGTGTGAGCAGTGGAGGACGCACAGAGCCCACCTTCATCAGGCAGAACACATGTCCAGACACAGATAAGACACGTCCAGCTTCACACTGCCACTACATGTAATGTCTTAATCTACTGCATTGAGTCATACAGTCATACGCAGTCGTATAAATACCTTTATTAACTTTAATCAGCCTAGCCGTGCTCCGTCATGCTTTTATGAAGGGAAGGTGAAAGTGACTACTTTTGTCATAGTGAACCCAGCACACAGTGAGACACAACGAAATTCAACCTCTGCTTTCTATCCATACACAATGTGCAGCTATTTAAAGCACCCGGGGAGCAGTGATGGGGACGGTACTTTGCTCAAGGGTACCTCAGGGCAACCTAATGGCCTGAGATTCGAAGCCATGATCTTGCAATCCTGGGGCCTCGTCCCCAAACACTGGGTCACCGCTGACCCTTAAAGCAGTGAAGTTGGACTTTTTCGGCTTTTTAAACAGTCACAACAAATAATCAAACCAATTTTGATTAGCATTTGCATAAACACAATGAGCTTCAAATGAAAATGTCACATTAAGCTTGACTGTGTTGTTTTTTGGAAACTGGAAATGTCAATGAAGAGGATGTGACCAAAAACTGCTATACCCAGTGGGCCTTTTCAGTGTGATCTTTCAGACACATTTCAGATGATGAACTTTATTTGTGAATTTAATTTACTTTATTTGTAGAGCACAGAAGCTTCACATGGTGAAATGTGACTATGTTAATGCTTTCTGTTTAAAGATCCAGCTGTGCCAAAGTGCTTTACGCTGCACAGTGTTGTTCATTCAGTTTTCGGACGGGTTAATAGAAAGGACCACTTTAATAGCCGATGTAATCGCTCACAGTGGCCTAACTTTAGCGTTACTATTTTCAAATGTCAGTGAGTTCTCACGGATTTAATGAAACAGCCCGCCTATTGATTTTAATTGATTTAATTGAATTGTGAAAATGTTAGAAAGCAATGTTTACATGGATCACTGTCAAACGGGGGCGACTTGTTCACATCCTAAAAAAAAAATGAATAGTAAACTCAAGCTTTTAGAATAGAAACGGTGTTACAGAAAATAAACATAAACAAATTAAAGCATTGATCATATTATGTAAAGTTTGCTTATGATGGCAAAATTTGCAAGCAAAGACTTTTATTTGTGCAGCATAGCAGTCCATTTTTAAAATCCTATCAAATCTTTTTCTTTTGTCATTTTCCAAACCTCCTCTTTGGTCTTCCTCTTCTCCTTTCCTCTCGTTTCTCTTAAAAGTCATATATAATCATATTATAAGAGCGACATTTTTTTTCCCAATACTTTTGCATCAGAATGTGGTTACGACCTTTCCTGCTTTTTAACTGTGCATCATCAACCTTCCCTGATAGCACACTACATTAAGGAGGGTAATAAGATTAGCAATGCATGATTTCTAATGTATGTGGACCTTTTCAAAGGCTCCATGATGGTCAAGATAACGGATCAGTTTCTGGTTCCACCACTGTTACCCTCGTGCATTGAAACACTTCACTGCATCATAAGTCAGTCAGGAGCAGCTTGGTATGTGTCTCCCATCCCCACTTTGTTTCCTAGCCTGTTTTAATGATGCATGACGGATGCTAAAGATTCACAAGAACAGTTGCTTCTGGCTTTAAACGTAGCTCACGTCCCCTGGGTCATTCCTTCAAGCAGGCAGAGATTAACCAAAGTTTTCTTTGAATCTCTAGGCTTAAGGAACATGCTAAAGTTTTTCTTCTTTTTTTAAAGTTAATTAAAAGCAATGCAGCCCTCCTGCTTGTTAGAAAGAGTCCAAAAATGTAGTGTTCCCAAGAGATGAGTGCATTGTGATTAAAAAAAAACAAAAATAACACAAGTAGCCTTGACGTAAATAAGTAAAAAGGATGAAAGTACAGTACGCTCACTGATATTTATATGGCTTTCTCCTCACCTGGCGCAAGGTTCAATGACAGTTCGAAATGAGTACGCCTTGTGTGCCTAACCAGCCAATTTACGCCCACGGTAATGTTCAGGCCCACCGCGTGGCGGATAGTGAAAGCAATTCAATTGTGTAACTATGACAACAGTTGCCTGTGTGGACACTGAGGCTAGATTCAATATGAAAGTATGGTTGGGAGGATTTGGCAGAAATGAAAAGGAGAGAGAGAGAGAGAGAGAGAGAGAGAGAGAAGGCTAGGGAAATGAAAGCTAGGTAGGATGGGATGAGTGAGTGTGTGGCCTGCTGGCTGATGCATAGATGGAATGGATCTGTAGATTAAAGCTTTACATGAGGAATAGAGGATATGGGCCTTGGCCTGGCACAGCTGATAAGAAAGCATTTCCCTCACATCTTGGCGGATGCATTATTGATCAAGACTGGTGGTAGATGAGAGTGGGAGGAGGCAGGCCCAGCTGGGCCCGGCCCTTAGGGCCCAGCACCGCGCTTGGGTATATACAGCAGCACGGAGACCTGCCAGGGCTGAGGGAGTTATTACCAGCCTTCATAAAGCTGCACTTGGGATTCAATCTGTGTTACCAAGTCTGAGATTTCATTTGTATGAGCTTCTCTGTGTCTTACCCAGCATGTGTTCTGCGAAGCTGCAGGGAGTCTGTCATCACGAGCAACACAAGTCTGCTCAAAGTGCATCTGAAGGGGAGTTTTTCCTCAGACTTCGGGGGGACCTTTTAAAAACGTGGCATCCCGGAGCCCTGAAGAAACATCCGAGTTGTATGAAAGTAAGAGTCAAGGCACAGTTTAGTAACCTTGGGCTTTTAAGAGGCGTGGGCCCAGGTTATAAGCACATTAAAACATTCTTTTAAAAGTTTTCATTCCTGACCAGCCTAGTACACCCACACTGGAGGTGGTAAAAAGTTATAAGGATATTTGTAGAGCAGAACTAATCAGACTCAAGGTACCCATTTGCCCTTCCTGCATTTCGTACCCTTCACTCTATCTCCCGCTATCTATCTTCGGCATCTTCGGTTGTGTACGGCTGTGTAAGAGAGCAATAAGGGCCAGCGCTTCTCAGGCCAAGGCAGCCTGCTCTTGTTAGATTAATTGAATAGACCCAGCTGCGCTTTAATTAGTGTTAAAGGATCAATGATGCCGGATGCAGCAAGTTGCCTACTATTAACCCTTCCTAGCCCACCATGTTTCACAGATATCTTCGTATTGCTTCATTGTTGGGACACCTGCTTCTCATGTGGTCAGTTCGCGCTTTCATTCGGATCATGTTTTGAGCCATTATTCTTGCCATCACCTGCACTCTTTTAAATGCCAAATCTTGGAACACAGATTAGTCAGAAAGTGTCAGTGTACGACATGTAGCCCCGACTCCCCAGGTCCAGTAATGCCCCCTTAGAAGCACATCTAATGACAATTAAAAAGAGTTAATTATTTTTTTTCCAGAATGATTAAGAGCATGAGAAAAAGAGCAAGAATGAACGAGTGAGCAAGGGTGTTCGCTTAACACTGGGAAGCCTGAGGCGCTCTTATGTATCTACACTCGCTCCTTAAACACAGTGTTCTGTTTCATTTAAATGCATTAGGCCTTTTACCAAATACACGCTTCGTACAGCATCTTTTATGGGACTCTCTTTTTAACATGACCTGCTTTTACTTATTTATAAATAAATAACCCATAAGGGTGCGAATTCTCACTGAGGGCATTAAGCACAACCTCAGCTTCTCCAAAACAAAATAGGCAGGACATGTGAGCATCAGACCTGGACCACTGAGCACTGGAAGAAGGTTGCCTACACTGAAAAAACGGGTTTTCTTTTTATCATGTGGACTTTCCAGTGTGCATTGGATCAATGTGTCATGGTAGCAATACCCATCCATCCATACATTCAATATATGACCCACTTAATGTATTGTGAAGGAGGAAAGACCCATGCAGCCACAAGGAGAACATCCAAACTTCTCACAAAGACCCAGACAACTTCTCCTGGGAACTGAACTCAAAATATTCTTGCCGTGAGGTACCCTCGCTGACCACTATGTCCCATGGTGATAACAGGACAGGGGGGATTGTTTTTTGTAGTATATATATACATACTGTACTGTGCAAAAGTTTTAGGCAGGTGTGGAAAAAATGCTGTAAACAAAGAACGCTTTCAGAAAACTAAATAATGATTGTTTATTTTTATCAATTTACAAAATGCAAAGTGAGCGAACAAAAGAAAAATCTAAATCAGATCAATATTTGGTGTTACTACCTTTTGCCTTCAAACCAGCATCAGTTCTTCTGGCCCCCACAAAACCCTGATCTCAGCATCATCCAGTGTGTCTGGATCACATGAAGAGACAGAAGGATGTGAGGAAGCTACATCCACAGAAGGTCTGTGCTTAGTTCTCCAAGATGTTCGGAACAACCAATCAGCTGAGTTCCTTCAAAAACTGTGTGCAAGTGTACCTAGAAGAATTGATGCTGTTTTGAAGGCAAAGGGTGGTCACACCAAATACTGATTTGATTTAGATTCTCTTTTGTTCATTCACTGCATTTTGTTGATTGATGAAAATAAATGATGAACACTTCCATTTCTGAAAGCATTCTTTGTTTACAGCATTTTTTCCACACCTGCCTAAAACCTTTGCACAGTACTGTGTGTATATTAAATGCCGGAGCATATATTTCATTATATATGTAAGAAAATTAATTAATCATTTAAACCTTTTAAATATTTTTTTCTCTGCACATCCCTATTTAGCTGATACACTACATCTATGCCTAGGCCTACTGCAGAGCACACCTCCAGTTTGTGTGTGTGTGTGTGTTAGTGTGTGTGTGTGGAACAGCAGGAGAGGAAAGGTGCATGCTGGCCTTTGTATGGCTACACTCCTATTTGCATAATTGAGTTCCTTGTCTCATAATTTCCTCTAAATTGTCTCTCTAAAGTGTGGCTGATTTTTCAAACAGGTCCATTTTGGAGGTCAGTCACGCACTTTAAAGTGCCTGAAATAGTGCAGAGTTTCAAGGCACAAATCGCTGATCCTGAGCCATGAACAGCAGGGAAGTGGAGAGAGAGAGGGAGAGAGAGGGGGAATGAGAATGAGAATGTGACCCAGTGTATTTTCTGTTGGGCTTGATTGATGCGTGGTGACACACTCACTTGAGCTCAGATCTATCACGGTAACTGGAGACACTATGGATGCAGGGAAATTAGAAGTGCTGCCCCTGAATTGCAGGACCAACAGCTGAAGCTAAATATGGAGTCAGATAAAAAATACACTATTGTGATTGGCCAAAGCATCGCCAGAACATTAGCACTGGTTTTGGTCTCCTACCAGAGCAGTTTTCCTCTGGAGTTCCCTGTGCAGATCCAGGACATCCAGAGAAGAGCGGCACTAAACTCCTCAAAACAGTCGGAGCTTCACAACGGAAGGTGTTTGAATAGTATTGTGACATTGAATGAATAACTACAATTAAACCGGTTTGCATTCTGGTTCATAAAATCCATGCAACCCGATATTAACATTGACTTATTGAATATTTTGTACCATAATAGTCCATAACACATTCTCCTACATTCCTTGATGAAAGTATAATGATTTTTGAACTCTAAAAGGTCTGATTTTTAGATGCCACGCAGCAGTGAGTGAGTTATCAACAACTAATAATATCATGTGTCACCTCCCACCCACACCTGTCAGTGACAGAAACCACCACGCCAGCTCTGAAATCCAACTGATACAGCATTTCAGCACACGCATCGTGGAAGGGCAGAAAATGTGTCGTGGATACTGTTTTAAAAGGACTTTAACTCTCCGGGGTCTTTATTACATTTATGCTATTACTTCTGATGTGACCCTATTAGTATGGATCCAAACCAAAAAGAATGGAGACAATTTCATTTGATTCCCTTCTGCAAT